>VZSR01003410.1:775778-835486 GCA_013398615.1 Brachypodius melanocephalos | reverse complement strand
AGCGCCTCCGTTTCATTGAAAATAAATAAATAACAACCATTAACCCCCCACAGGAGGCAGAGCCGGGCCGGGGACGCGGAGCGGCGTGGCCGCGCTGCGGGAACCGAAAGCGAAATGCCCCGGGCGGGGGGGCGCCCGCTCCAGCCCCTCCCCGGCCCGGCCGGAGCCTCCCGCGGGCGGTCAAACCTCGCCAGGGGAGCTCGGGGCTCCGGGCCGGGGCAGCACCGGTGCTGCGGCTCCGGTCCAGCACACACGGAATTACCTAACGAGACCTAATTGGTGTATTGGATATACCCCTAATTAACGCTTACGCCGCTAAATTCGCGTTAGTGGAGAGGCAGCCAGGTGGGAGCAGTAGAAAGCGGTGGTTTGGGTTTTTTTAATATAAGTAAATTAGATCTCTATAGGCAAATACCAGAGGTCCTTCGTTTTACTGCCTTTAGGCTTGAATAAAATTAAGTTAGGAGTTGAGAGAGAAGAGTAATCGGTAAATATTTTCTAATTTATTTGTTATAAGCATAATTGCTTTTTCTCCTAAGCGTAATTTGCTCTCACATACAAAATTTCATGCAGTTCTCCAGAACTGAGGGGAAAAATGCAAATAATTTCCCTTTAAGGCACTGTGAAGGTGAACTGGGTTCAGTGGAGACATAAATGGGTTTTTTAGCCAGTGGAGTTGTTGCTAAACTACTTGATCCAGAAAATATGAACTTTCTTGAAATGTGCCATCTGGTCTTTAAAAGCAGAAATAAAATGAAAAAGAAAAAAGGGAAGCCTGCTAAGCCTTTGTGTATCTTTCATTATTTTTACTGATCACTGAGGCAGAGGATTAAAAGCCATTCCTAGGGAGCCTCCTCCCCGGTGCTGTGATCTCTCGCCTGCCGTGGGGGACATCAGAGCCATCAGTGCCTTCAGCAGGGAGGGCAGGGCTGGGGCAGCTCTGTGGGAATCTGGCTCAGGAACAGCCTCCCAGAGAGATGCCTCCTAAATTCCCGGGGTGGGAAGTGTGTTCTGGTGGTTTTTTCCCTCCGTGGAACAGTCGCCAACCCTCCTCAGCTTTGGATTCTGTCAGGTGCTCAAATAACGTTTGGAGCTGGAAGGTTTGGCTTTGTCAACTTTCAAAACCCACACGTTTTTGTGTTTCTGCAAGTGCTCTCCCATTTTAGTGTCTCCTCTTTGCGGACAGGTTGTATCAGGAGGAAGCAAATGGGACTTTTACTGGTGAGTGTTGTATCCTCCACTTGCTGGAGCTGGGAATGTGCTAATCCATGCAAATATCAGTGGGGTTGGTAGGAGTTTTAGTATGTAGTAGGAGGTTTTGGAAATATACTTTTCTCTCTTTCACAAGAAATGGATAAATATATAAATTGAATAAGATGAACAGTTAATTCTGTAGTTTCCAAGAGAAAATGGTGTTCTGTACAATGTAGTTGGTAGTTGAATTTAATGTTAACCTTAGTGGAGGCTTGCACATGATCACTGGTGTTTCAGTGGAGATGTTTCCCTAAAGTCATTGAAAATCATTCCTAAATGCAGACGTGGAGGTTTTGCCTTCTGGTGTGCTGCAAAAGGGGAGATTCTCCAGGAGATTTGTTTGAGTCCACAGGGCAGAGGCTGTTTGGGCTGAGTTCCCCATTGGGGATTTCAGTGTGACCTGGAAACGTGGGAGTCAGTCCTGTGGGAAACATCCCAAACCCAGGATCATCCCTGCCTGGCAGACTAGGGGGATGTTGCTCTTTCCAAGAGTGTTCCACATTCCTAAAAGCAGATGTTTTATGCCTCTCTTTGGTCGGGGAAGTTGGGTTTGCTGCACTTGTGCTCAATCACTTCCCTCCAGAGATGAGTCTGTAGTAAATACAGGAGCAAATGTGTGATGTGAAAGTTCTGAGGAGCAAATACCCCATAATTCTGAGGGGCTGATAAACAAGAGGTAATGTGTCAACGTGTTCATTGCATGTAAATTTCAGAGCACGCTGTTCTAGCCCTCAACTCTGCCTTCCCTGGATAGATCATTTGCATTTATTTAAAAGAAAATCAGTCATGGAAATAATACTGTTCTATTTTTAAGACTGGAATCTCAGAGAAATATTTTAAGGTTTCAGAGTGACAACTTGCATTTGCTGTTTGAAGTTTTAGTGAGTGTTCCCAAGCTGCTGTGTCCCTCAGGACAGCTGAAGGCTTCTTGTGCCATGTGCTGGTTCTGTGCATCCTGTTGTTAGTCATTCCCAGGGGGGTGAGCATTGGGTGATGCCGTTCCACGGCTTCGACATGTGGGTGGTGCCCACCTGTATGGGTGAGGTTCCTGCCAGGGTTGACTGGGACTGACTGGGATGCCCAGGCTGAGGCTCACAGTGTCTGCCAGGGTTGAGGCTGGTTCAGTCGTGGGCTCAGGGAAGTGCTGGATGTGAGCTGGCGACTGAGGAGTGAGGAAGTAATCCAGAACAGATGGAGGGGCAGCCACAGTCACTGAAAGGGCTCTTTCTGCCACTGGTTTTGGTTTTCTCAGTGAAATTAGATAACTGTGACCTTTTTGCTCTTTTAAGGAACCAACAGCAATGCTTTGTGAAATAAGTTCTGTCACCTGCAGATCCGAGCTGTGTATCAAATCTGTGCTCCATTACATCAACCCTGTGATTTGCATTTACCTTCAATACCTGCTAAAAGCCTTGTGTTCTTCATTTTCCCAGGAAGCTTCTTGTAATTGTTATTTAGTGTTGCCAGCAGTTTTCACAGTGGAGGGGGGGTTAGCTGCTTAGGTTGTAGTGAGGTGGTTGTAACAGAATATATCAGTGTGGCAAGTAGTTTGAGGGAGCTTTTTATACATTTATGGGGTGAACTGTGTGCAGCATAAGATGTGGATGGTATAACAGAATAAATCTGCTGCTCTCAGGCTCCTGGACCCACCAGCCACCTACAGGAGATGGTTCCTGAGCAAGAATCCAGCTGTGTGGAAGTTCTCCCACTCACTGAGCTTATGACCCTCATGTTTCACTGTGGCCTTGCTGCCCAAGCTGCTCTCCAAACACAGGTCCCTGTGCTGGCAGGTTAAGTTCAGCATTCACTGCTCTGTGGTAAGAGCATGAAAAGGTTTGGGAAAGGCCATGCCTGGGAATAAAATGGGCAAGCACTTGTTCACACTGCTGTCATTTGTATCTTGAAGTTATATATATGGAAATAATCTTCCTAACACACGACCTTCAGTGTCTAGATAGCCTCTCTCTGGCTCTCATAAAAGCATCCAGTGTTTAAGTACCTTGGTAAATAATAAATGAAGAATTATAATTGAATATCTTGCCAAAATCTTTCTGTTTCTCCTGGCAGGACTTTGATGTGAGGCAGAGGTGTTCAATTCAGAGGTAACGGTCAGAGAAGCAAGTGTTTCACACAGGCCTCCCTGAGCAGCAGCAGCTCCTGCTGTAAATCACTCTGGGGTACCTGAAATTCCTTGGGTTACTGCAACTGGAGATGGTTGTGCCCCCAAACTATTTAAAGCTTAAAGTGCAAAATAAATCCCAACATTCTGCTTGGAAGCTAAAATACAGCTGCTGTGTATATATCTCAGTAGGGCTATAGTGCTCTGGCTTTTTTTCTTCCCTGTCACAGTCATTGCAAGCCAAGCAGGCAGTTGGATTTGTGGGATTATTTTTTCCACGTATTCTTAGAGGAATCCTTCAAGGGGTTGGCTTTTGTAGCGACACAGATACAGGCACTGATCATCTTTGCAGCTGAAACAAAGGAGGTACTGTTCTAGCTGAAATGTGAGTGGTTCTTAATTGAAGCCTGGGAGTAGATGGAGTGTTAGGGAGGCATTTGTAAACCTGTGTGTAACCTAGATGTGCTTTTTCTAATTTTCAGCTAAATGAGCAGAGTTGAGAGCTGCATATTGGACAGTAAAGCGTGTAGGGTTTTATACATGGGGAAAAAGGCAGTGGCTGGAGCAGACAGCTAAGGAGGTGGTGGTGGGATGGATGTGAGGAAGGCCCAGCCTTGAGATGAGCCTTGGGGAAGGGGATGTGAGGTCTGTGCTGCTGCCAGGCTCTCGGGGTGACAGTCCCGTTTCAGAGAGGGCCTTGCGGAGGAAGGATGCAGATCTGAAGAGAAGAGATTGCTGTGGCTTTGGCAGCAGTGCAGAAAATGGGAAGGAAGAGCTTAAGAACATGAATTAGAGCACGGCAAATGCACTAAGAGCCAGCCCAGTGGTGAAAGGAGGGAAGTGGACAAAAGAGTGTGGAAAGCTTTATCTTATGGGAGGGGATAAGCTGAAGGAATGGCCTGACTGAGCAAATGAGATGGCAGAAGGAAGGAGGCTGTAAAGATGCAGAAGTGTGTAAAGGAAAGTTTATCTGAGGTTTGTTATGATGGTGGCAGCAGTCATCAGATTATTCAGGTAAAGGAAAGCTACAGATGTGTCATTTGTGGGGGAACTTCTGAAACTAAGTTGCTTTTGTCTTAATAAAAGGAAGTCTTGGGGAGACTAAGCCCTGGTGTTTCACCAGAGGCTTTTTAAATCTCTCTCGAGACTCGGAGGTTTCTCACCTCACGATGCAGTTACATTTTCTAACATGACAAAATTCTGTAAGCTCTGCCCGGTGCTGAGCTAGTGAGGTGCAGCAGAGGAGGTTCCCTGCAGCCTGGAACACGTGCAGGGCTCCTCTGTGTGAGCGTGACTGGGCAGCTTCCAGCTCCATGGGCTACCCCAGAGCTCTGCCTTGGGCCAGGAGCTCCCGGAGTCAATCCCTGTCCAGGTGTCCGTGTGGAACGAGATCCCATCTCTGCAGGCAGCTGCTGTGGGTGCAGCTGCCCTCTCTGAAGTGCTCTGGGGTTGCTGCTTTGAAACGCCCTTCTGCCTTTGCTGCGTGTCAGACGGTGCCAGCTGTGTCCCTCGGGATACAGAGCTTTGAGCACTGCTAAGATTTGGGTCACTGAGGAGTGTTGTGAGCAGCAGCACAGCAAAACAACCTGCCTTGTTACAAGCTGTACTCTCAGAGAGACCTGGGAATGTTCTGTGAAGGATGGATGTACCATTTCATTTCATCTTTTCTAAAACACCTCTGTTGATTGTTAAACCAACTTGCCGTGTGTCTCTGGGTGTGCTGGGTTTATTGCTGTGCAGTTCAGAGCTTGCTGGTGCTTTGGCATTCCCAGTTGCCTGTCCCTGGGCATCCCAGAGTGCTTGTGCAGCAGCGTGCTCGGGGAGATTGCTGATGGCTTTCAGATGAAATGGATGTTGCAGCAAATGTGCCAATGCGAGAGGAGTGATGTGTGGGAGAGAACAAGAGACCGTGCTTATGAGAAGGCTGCTCCGTGACAAGGATTTTTTTTTTGTTGTTGTTGCAGGGCAAAAAATGAATTGAAGGGAAATGAGAATATTGACTGAGTTGTTTAAATTAATGCTGATGGGTAACAATCCTTTCCTTCCAGCTTTTTCCTTGGGTGACATCTTCTTTATACGAATGCCACTGTTTATGTTGTTTGATAATCTGATTTAGTGGTTTGATTTTTATGGCATCATTATTCACAGAAAATGTACTTTTTTTCTGGAAAATCCCTTCCTTCCCCAGTTTATTGATGTATTTATGAGCTCAGTGGTGTGACATCTGACAGCCTGCTCCGTTTTCCTGTACCACTTCCACACATTTCCCAATATGAGCAATGCATGAGCGAGAGCAGATAATGCAAAAGTAACACAATGCCATTAGTGTTTTGACAAAAAAAACCAGTGACTCCTTCTGAAAACTTAATTTGCTTCTCATGAAGGCTAAATTAACAACGGGAACGTTTGAAGGCATGTTGTTTCTTCGGTGCTTTTTTAATCCACATCCCCGCAGGACTTGCATCCTTGTGCTTTCACCCCAGGAAATTAACAGTTTTGTTTGGGATCAAGGAGTAGTTCAGCTTCATGGGCCCGTTTGTAGGATGAATACAGATGGAAATTTGTAAGATGTAGGTAGGGACCTACTTGCTAGGAATAGGGAGTGATGCGTTTTCTGGGTAAAATGGGAAAAAATGCTTTTTGGGTCAACTTCAAGCTGTTGGCAACACTACAGAATTTTGGTTTACTCACTGACTTAGAGGAGAAGAGGAGGCTCACCACATAAATATATATATATATTCAGTGTTGCAAGTTTGCTCTGAGTTTCATTCTGTTGATGAGTTCTTGAATGTGGAGTTTTGGTACAAAAGTTGTGCCAATGTGCACTGTTTGCCTTTTTGGGAGGTGTGAGGTTGTATTTCAGCATGGTTTGCACGATGGGACTGTTTTCAAGTCTTCAGCCTTTGCAGTGAAGCCAGTTTTCGGTTTTCAGACAAAAATGCCTGGAGCACTTTGAAAATCTATACTCGGAATTTGCAAAACTTAGTAAGTTCCGGCTTGGACTTGATAGAGAAGGTCATTGGTAATTCTCTTAGGGCAGAGGAGGACTAGCCAGGAAAACTTGTTATTCAGGCTGTCTCCAGCACACCAATCCTTCTGGACACAAAAATCAGACCTGTGCTCTTACACTTACAAATAATGCTAAGGTTTGGCTTCCTGGAGAAGTGCCTCTCCTTCCAGCGCCCTGCTGGCTCTGCAGTGACTTAGCAAATCTGTACATTTATATAATTTGATAGCTGGCTTCTTGCTGAGCTATATTCTACTCTGAAAATTCTGAGTCATATGCCTTGACATCCTAGCACTTTCCTTGGCAGCCTTAAAAATCATGCATTGGACATGGTACTGGGCCTACAGCGCTGCTTTGTCCTTGAAATGCTGCCCTGGGATTGACCGCCTTTGACAGTGGCTGGAAAGCAAGAAATCACCCCACCATGAAGGTGCTCCTTTCTTTGGGGAGCTGTGGGCAGTCAGACTCCTGGCCTCATGGAGACGGTTTCTTGGCACACCTGGAGACAGTGGCAGTTTCTCCACCCTTCTGTGAGTTGCTGGAGCTTGAGATGTGGGGCACAGCAGTGGAAGCTGAGGTTCAGCTCTCTGGAGGGGCTGCAAAGCAGACGAGGGTGAGAGGTGGTGGTGATGCATTGCTCTGGGGATGTTGCAGCATTTTGTTCTCACTGCTGGTAGGCGAAGCTCTGTAGGCCATGGCCCGAAGTTTTGGAAGCTCTTGGTGGAAGCTAACACGGTTTGGTCTCTGTAAGCTGAGCTTTCTGTTGCACGTGGAGTGTGAGTTTGCTGCAGACCCCGTCTTCTCTGAGGTGTCACTGTACCAGCTGCTTTCAAGTAGTCACACTGTGCTGCTGGCAGGACTGCTGGAGGCCTTTCATCTCCCTGCTTAGCAAGAGGGGACTGTTTCTTGTCTCAGGAGCAGTGTAGTGTCTTACTCTCTTCTGGTCCTAGATTGTTTTCTGGAAACACAGCAGTACTGTAGATACACTGAATTCAGTGCTGTTGTTCAGATCAGGAGTGTTTTGACAACTCCATCTTTGTGTTGTAAGGCAAATGAGGTCATTTTGAGCCTGGAAACAGGGAAATAATCATTGCAGTAAAGTGCTTTAGAGGGTCATTATGGTAGACCAGGAGAATGGCATCGAGCTGTTGTGCAAAACTGTGTTTCTGGAGCGAGCCTGCGAGGTGTGAGCTGGTGGTTGAAGCTTTAGGACTTGCTTTGTTATTTGCTTCGTAGCTTCTTCTCATCTTCCTTAATCTAAGCAAGGTGAGCTGTGCCCCAAAAGGCTTGTTTGGGTGACCAGGGTAAGGGAAGGAGCAATTTCTTGTCTGTAAATGCGTTTCTCTGTCTTAGATCCACCAATCCGACGACCCCACTAACGTAGTCGGTCCCGGGCTGGGCAGGTGCCTGGGCTGCCTTGTCTCTAACAGCATTAGCAGTAATTGGGAGTTCGTTCAAGAGAGAAGTAGATACACCAAGCTGAAGATGATTGGCTGCTCTCTTTTAACAGACAAGTCTGAGAAGGAAAACCCATTCGAATCCCCTTTCATTCTGGATTGGTGGATCTGAAGCCCAGAAACAAAGTTTCAGGTAAGAAGTCACCCTGTACTATATCTTGCTGCTTCTGCTTAGATGAGTTTGTCCACACATTCAGTCTCTCGCTTTAACTGCTTCATGTCCCCCAAGTGCTAGGGCACAGGGAATCAGCTGCTGAGCTTACAGTCAGACAGGGCATGGCCAGGCAGTACAGGAGCAGTTCTGGAGGGAATTGCCAGTCTGCTGTGGAACATAGGCCTGGGAACACGAGGTGAACTTCCGTGTGTGCAGGAACGGGCATGGAGCCATTGGCTGTGACATCCTGCTTCTGGAACGGGGGAGCAACCTTGCCAGTGACTGCCTTGGGCTCCCCGTGGAGTTCAGGGGGGTCCCAGCTCTCAGTTCTGTCCTGTCCTCTGATGGGTCCATCAGAACTGGAGAGAACTTCTCTGGTTACTCCTAGGACAATTTCCTGTAGCTTTTCCTGCTGAAATGTCATTTGAAATTCTGTTGTGGGCAGCAGTTGGAGTCAGTGTCCTAAACCCTTCCTGAGCTGTCAGTGTGACGGTGTGGCCCCAGCTGTTTTGGGACAGGTGTAGGGCAGGGATGGCAGGAGGAGCCTCACAGCCACAGTGGGTTTATTTCAGAGTAAGGGAGAGCGATTGGATTTGGAGTCATATTCCTGAGATTTGGGATGCCTGCAAAAGGCTACAACAGGTTATCTTGGAGATGAGTTTGGAAGGTGTTTCTGTGCCTCAGGAAGGCAAACTGGGTCCCTGGCTGGCAGAATAATGAAGTTATGTAAGTTCAGTATCATATCTGGTGTGAATGAGAGAGCTGCACCTCCCAGTGCCCAGCTTTACTGTAAGTTGGTGCTGTGGTGGACTTGGCAACTTATTTCTAAAGTCATATGAAACTATGTAGCTGGATTTCTGTGGACAGTAACAGCAGAAATGCTCAGGCTTTGTGTCTTCTCCTTTGTAGGCAGTTACTGCAGGCTTCAGTATATAACCTCCCGTAGCAGAAACTCCTGTAGGTGCTGTTGAACTCATGCATGGTTTTAGTTCTGCATTTGTTTTGCTGGTGTGGTGTTTTGTGCCAAAGTTATATTTGAATTTAATTGATAAGTACATTTATAATGAAATACTGTACAAAGGGTGCTGCTGTTTCCTGGTTTGATTTTTCAAGTAGTCAAATTTTATTTGGTTAGGGTGGAGAGGTCTGTTTTAGTGTGACTCTGAAATAAACCGGAGGGAGAATGTAAGCGAAATACTTATTAGCCTTAGACTGACACTTTTTTTGCATTCTCAATCTAGTATCAAATTTTATTTGTTCCACATACCCATCAGACTCAGTTTGGAGTTAAAGCTGTAAAATAACATCTTTCTGTGGAATATTTGCTGTTCAGGGTATGTCTTTTTCTAAAATAAGACAACAGGGAGGCAAAAATGAACTTGGCATCTTTAGTGATGAAAACTGAAAAAGAGGAAATAATTTAAAATACACTGAGCAGGGAAAAAAAGAGGAAGCATAAATGAGTGCTCCTGCTGATCAAGATCCTCAATGTTATTTAATATTGCTTAACTTTTGGAAACATCAGCCAGCCCTACAAAGGCAGCAGTTGAGCTGAGCAGGTTGGAGGCTTTGCTCTTGCCCGTGTTTTGAGTGTTGAGAAAGTGCAATGTGAGGCAGCTCTCAGAGGTGTGTCAGTATTCCTGTGCAGCCTGGGGTGTGCAGCCCCTGCCTGGGAATCCTGGGCTTGTTCCTGGCAGCTCAGGCTCCACAGGCATCAGAACTTGTCGAGTGCTTCTACCCTGTCTTGGCTGTTGTAGGATTTATTGTTAGCTCTGTTAGGCCTCAGCCTTGGAAACCTAATACAGAAGGGTCTGAGACAGCTTTTAACATGTTAGACAAGTTTCAGTCATGCTTTTCTTTGCATTTGACTCCCTACAAATTTCTCCTGTGTGATTGGCAGTGCTGGGTCTGTGTTCCCCACTCAGGATTTGCCCTGAGCTGTTGACTGGAGATGTGTGTAAGTCCCTGTTCTGCTGCAGGAGAGCAAAAGAAACTGTTTTGTTTTAGAAACAGTGTAACACAAGGAACGTTAGTGCAGAGAGGTGTATCACAGAGCTATGGGAGTTGGGGTGTATGTACATGAATGAAGCAAGGACTAACCTAAATGCTGTGTATTTTGGAAAATTGAGATTATTCCAGTTAATGTTAAGAGTGACTTATGCAAAAATCTTAGGATTTTCTTCCCAGTCCTTTGTATCTTCCTGAAAACAAGCTGCTGCATCTCATGAGTCTTATCCTGATGAATAAAGTATAATGGAGTAAGCTGGTTATTCTATTCAAAGCAAACATTTAATCTTCCCTCCACTGAACCCGTATTCCTTTTGTAGCCTTGACTGTGTGTAGCAAACACACACTTTGATCTTCAGGAGCAGAGTGGGACAGCGTTATCCATCAGCCTCCTGTGAATTCAGTGTCCTATCTAGACCATCGCTGTGGTAATGAGGAGAATTTCTCTGATCAATTATTTTCCCTTGTCTTGCTTTAAATTTTCTGATTCCTCACTTAGTGTTTTTCCCCAAATGCAAGCGCTTATGTGCAGATCTCGAATGGCTGTTGGAAGGTTGTTCCATTGAGCAGTTTTTATTGTGAATGGCAATGATTTGGCTTGATTGATTTTCCTGATGGCACTGTGATTCAGCTGTTGGTTACCTATTTTTTAGAATGATCTGATAGCAGTAAAAGAACAATAAAAAAAAATTAACAAGTTAAAATGAGTTTTCCACTCCATGGGTATTTATTTTTGAGAAATTCACTTTTGCATTTGTAGTTCATGGAAGGAGAGAAATAAATGCAAGAGTAAATTACGTCTAAAACAACTTTGTTGACCTGGGAGTCCAGTTGTGCTGAAATTGAAGCAGATTTCTGGAATGCACATGTAAAACTCTCTGGAGTGTGGAAATGTGTTGTATGGATGGTACTCCAACAGCCTTCCGAATCGCCCAGGCCCAGTGAGGCTGCATTTGGCTGTGGAAAGGCAGTGACGTGATGGCACCGATTCCAACAGACTTGTGTGGAGCACATGGGCACAGGGCATCTCCCCGGGCACAGCCTGACTCTGGAGTGGCAGCAGGACAGACAGTCATGTGCAGTGCTGTGCCAAGGTGCAGGGACTGTCCCTGCCAGCCAGGCTGTCCCTGGGAAGCTCGTGTCACTGCTCCCTGCATGTCCCACACAGTGTTCACACACACCCTTGGATGTTCTGCTTTCCCACCTGTGCACACTCGGGGCACTCCTTCCCAGCCCAGGGCTTCACCACTGCTCTGCTTGGCACTGTTTGAGTAAAACCCTGACGGGAAAAGCACCAGGTAAGATCTGGAGGAAATCCCAGCCTGCAGACCGGGAGGGAGTTGGAGTTGGCTGCTGTTCCTGCCGAGCGTAAAATACTACTGAAGGCCTTGAAACAGTGCTACTGCTCGTATTTTTTATGTCTTAGTGTGGTTAATGCTGATTTTTGAGGAGATCTGAGCTTGCCCTTAAGTTGGAAGTGGGAGCATAAGGCTTTCCCAGACTGTCAGACTGCCCTCAAATCTAAGTTGGCTTTTCGGAGCTGCCCCGGGCTGTATTAAACTGAGCCCCCAGCCATGGAGAAGGGGTTAAGCAGCACCACTTACCCATAAAATTACCAATATTAAGTGTTTATGGAAATAAAGGAATTCCAGGCCTAAATCAAAGTAAACTAACAAGAAAATTACCAATGTTGAGTAGCACGTGAGTTTCTTATAGCTAAAAATCTGAAAGAAAAAAAAAAGTTACAATGAAGGTTGAGGCTATTTGGTCGTACCTTTTTGGCATATTTTTGCCTTAAGACCAGAATTTCCAAAGCTGAACACACCAATAAGTTTAGATTCCTTAAATTATCCTGTATAAATAAAATAAATGCAGTGAAAACTTCCGAGGTCATAATTTTAATATTTTAGAAAACTTGCAGCGTAAGTCTGGGTTGTGTAAACGCTGTCATTCTTGATTATGGCACTGCAATATTGCCATGCCTGGATTGCAAAGATGTTCTAATTCCATCAGGAATACAGACTATAGGCATTTCTTGAGCAATTTAATGAGATTTAGAGGATAAATGGTGAGCTTTTTTTAAGGGATACAAAAGTGTGAGGACTCCTGTGTGACAGTATCAGAAGCACTAAAAGAAACAATTTCTGGGGATTTTACACTTTTTTAACCATGCTGTGTTGTAATCTGGGAGAAGTCCAGAGTGAAGGAAAACTTCAGATAGTTCAGGGCCCGAGAGGTGGTTTTTTATACCTCCATCCTAAAAGTTCCCAGCTGCAAAGTTTGTTTATTGGACACACACTGCTGTGTGCTTTGCTGTTAATATAAGAAGTTCTTAACATTTAAGTCTTAAGGACATGGAAGCTTTTTCCCTTTTTACTGAGTATTTACAGGTTTCACTGGGAATGCAGCATTTTGTATAGGCTGCTTAAATTTCAGATTTAAGATTGAAATGTAAGCTTGAAATGTAATTCCTGGAGCTAGACCACCAAAGCAGTTCTTTGTGTATGGAATTTACATCAATCATCTAATAATAAAATTAGAGTACAAACCTTTGCATGCACAAAGCATTGAAGAGATCAGAATGAGAGTTTCTGTGTCTGTTTCCTTGCCCTGGAGCTCAGAGCCCCTCTCAGCTCTGCAAACAGGTGATCACAGCCCTCAGAATGTGAGGCAGGTAAAGCTCTGCAGTGCTAATTACCTTATTCCTTAAAATCGGAGTTTTACTGGCCTTCCCTTAACCTGTGCAGTTCTGTTCTCTGTGTTCCCATTTAATTCTGTGCCCGTTGGCCACTGGCACTTTCTCCTTCCCAGACTTCATTAAATAGTGCTGCACCTCCCTGTGCTCCTGGGCCAGTGCAAAGTGAAGCTCTTGGAACATTGTTAAGCTTTTATTCATGACAGGGTCAAGCAGTAACATGTCAGGGAAGCACACAAATATTTGCAGGTTCTTGTTTTGGTGTGAAGTGGGACACAATATTTAATTTGTAGCATTGTGCAATAGCAGTGCTGCAGCTGAGCATCCAGGGAGTTTTCTAAACCCTTTCATGCAGGGTTTTGTAATGCTGTGAAAAGGTTTTTGTGTGGCTTAACCTTGGCGTAGAAGTGGCCTCGATGTCTAATGCATTTTGAATTAAATTTTAAAAAATGTTCTCAAGTTACCCATTTTTCTCTTAAGCACTTAAGATGCAGTTTATTTAGTTACAGTAGTTCCTAACCCCCCACACAATAACCTCTAAACCAGTGATTTTTATCCTATAATTTTTGAACACCTACAGGTGTAGATTCATTATGAACATTATACTCAGCTTTGTTACACCTGATCTGAACATCTCAGGAGAGGAGTTTGCTGTGTTTTTTATCAATGACTTTATAAAAGCCATGTGAGCAAAGTGACTTTTTAAAAGGCCTGTATGTTTAAAAATGTTTTTGGGCTGTAATCAACACCTGCTGCAATACCTTGAATTTTACTGCTTCAGTGTTGCAGAACCACTATGAAGGTATTGTAGGAGCAAAGAATGAAACACATTGGAAAGGGAGTTTCTTGAATTATACACTCTTGTTTTTAAAAACAGACCTATAAAAACTGTATATCGTCAATCAGTGGGTTTTAACAGTACATCCCACAATTTTTTTAAAATATGAAAACCTCCTTTTTTGTGTGTGTTGTTGAACTTAAGGTAGTTTCCCTGTTGTTGACTGTCTTAGAAGTGTCCTGGGAACTAAATTTCTGGTGTTAGTGTGAGTACATGTCAAAGTATTGCAAAGTAATTACAGATATACTGAAGCTACTTTATAGCTAAATCCCATTTATCTAAACATTAAATAAACTTAGAGTAATTCAAAGCTGTGGGCTTGTTTTGCTGTTAATGAAATAAGAATACAATAAAACATAAATATGACTATTTTTGCCTCTGTTCATAAGATACATGCTCCCACTCTTGCCATGCCAAGTGCATAGCACAGGACATCCCTATGAAATCGGCACCTTCCTGCTGGATAAGAGAGGGAATTTCAATGTGTTTTGGTACTGCTAAGGGCATTCTTCTGCTGGTTTTGCTGTAATTCATCTCCTTTAGCGTGGAGATGAAAAGATGAGTCTTTTTTTGTTTTATTCATAAGATATGAAACCAAAAAAGTGTTTTTAACCCCTTCAGATGCTCTGGGCTCTTTCTCCCTCCTCAATCCTGGCACAAACTGCTTTCCATGAGGCTTTACCTCCAGTTATTTCACTTTCAGCTTTGACCTGTGTGGGGCTTTTCTTTTAAAGTTTTGGTGTTTGTGGCAACTAATTTGCAAGCCTGTATGGAAAATAGTGAAAACTTAGTCTGTGCCAAATATTGGAGCTGGGTTTGTGCACTGCTTGATGCTGAGGAATTGAATACTTTTCCCTGACTTTTCCTGGTGTATGTACTGCACTGTCCTTAAAAGGAACTGGGAAATAATATTGGGGAGCTACAAAAGTGGGGAGTCTGTCTGCATCAAATATCTTAAACTTTAGAAAAGAAACAAAATGGATCTCCAAACTTTTCCTGACTTCTCATGTCAGCAGTGGGGAATTCAGTGGCTCTGGTGGCAGGATGTGTAGTAAATATAGCCAGGGGATAATTCAGCTTTAGGATATCTTCGACTATAATTCCAACATTTTCCCCCAGTTCATTAGGATTCCTTGACTAAGCAGAGCTTAGTCATGCAATTTGAACTTAGCTAAATGTGATTCCTCTCTAAAATGTGCTCCCATTGTCAGGTTGTCTGTCCCAGTGCAGAATAAAGAACTGCAGATTGTTTGAGAAAGCTGAGACACTGGGAGTGCCAGACCTTAATTCCAAAAGCTCCTCCAGGTGGATTCTAAAGCCTTGCCACCCCAATGGCACCTCCTGGCCTCCTTCCCCAGTGGGACTGGCAGGGCACAGCTGGGCAGGGATTTTGGCCAGGCTGGGTTGCTGGGTGAGGCCTTTGTCCCAGAAGCTCTGCTGTGGGCAGCAGTGTGGGTGAACTAAAACTCTCCTGCTGCTGGGAGATGGTTAAAACGTTCAGCTGGACACTAAAGCCACGAGGTTACAGAGGGGGAAAAGGAGCTCAGGCCGGAGGGATGGCTTGTCCTTGATTGCTGCACAGGATCTTCAGTGGTTATTTTACCCTTGGCCGCTAAATGTGATGAATGTAGAAATAACATAGATAAGTACCCACGTTAACATACTAATGAGTTGCCTGCCTTGAGTGATTTGTTGTGGCATCTAACTGCTTCTTCTCTTCCTTCCTTTTTGTCACCCTGCAGTGTTCTGTGCCAAGGTCTTTGTGGCTAGGCTGCTCCAACCTGGTAGAGAGCATGTGCGCACTGAGATGCCTGCAGAGCATGCCCAGTGTCAGATGTCTCCAGGTGCCTTTCTTCTTTCTTGTTGTAAATGTTATGCTGTTGAACTTGTGTTAAACTCTCAGGACTCTGTTTAATCAAATTGTTATGTCTGCTGAATGTTTTTTGTGCATCCTTTTCTGAAATCTTCTACTTAACTGCATTGTAGGAGTGACTCTTTAAGGGCTTTCTGTGCGGTAGGGCTGGGGGGATGAGCTGTTGTGTTTTATTGCCTGTTTACTGAAGTTGTGATATCAGTAGCATAGTTCTGCATGTTGCCTGCTACGTTTTGCTTTCTCGTTTAACTTAAAAATAACATAATGAGCTTTGCCATTTCTCTTAAATTGCAATGAACTGATCAGCCTGTGATATTTATGTGATTTAATTTAGAAGGGAAAAGCTTTTTATTTGCTCCTAAGCGTGGTGCGGGGTGTAGCCTTACCTTAGTCTTTGCACGTGTTTGAATGCAGAGTAGTGAGCATGGAGCCCTGGGGTCTTTGGGTTGCCCTCTTAGCTCAGTTTTTTAACTGAGAAGTGAAGAACAAGGGATGGGGAGGGGTGGGGGTGAGAGTTGTTCTGCATAGAAAACCACTGAATCCTAAGTTCTCTGTTGTTTTTCTTCTAGTAACCTGTTGGAGATGAGCCTGCATAATTTATAGATGGGGAATTGGTGCTTCATTGGTTTGGGAGGGATTGAAAATGGTAAAAAGGGAGCTTTGGGGACCAGCTAAGGGTTTTGAGCTCCCAGGGTACTTACCTTGGAAGGAAAATGCTCAACATGTGTAGTAACTGTGGCACTTCCCAAAGTGTTTCTAAATGTAACATTTTGTAGCAGAACACAAGGATTATTTAACATTAGTCTGCTTGGTAACATAAGAGCATTATTCAGTGGTTCGGTCTTTCATGTGTATAAAATGAGTACTTAAAAGAAACTGCATTTTTTTTGTGAATGAAAATGGGCAATTGTTTTGTGTGTCGCTCCATTTGAGGTCAGCCACTGGAGAACATCAGTGTCTTACCTTAGAGAGTAACCAGTTATTTCAAAATCTCTCACCTGCAAAATTTGGCCACTTGAAATTCAGCAAATCTGATTTTCAGAACCAGAAGTTCCTTAAAAATTTTTGTTAAAATACAAATCTGTTTTTCTGTTTGAAATCTTTGTTTCCAGTTTTGGAAGAGTATTCAAAGAAAGGACAAAAACTCATGTCCAAGACAAACTCATAGATGGATAATTCAGTTTTATAGAAACGAACAGTCTCATGGCCAAATAATGCTTATAGAAGAGTGCCTACAGTCATGCCAGGGCAGAGTCCCACAGGTTTGGTGTCTGTCTTGGCAATATTTGCAAGCTACTTCTAATTTCAACTGCGTGGGATTGTTGGGGTGTCTGCAGGGCCAGGGGTTGGAGTTGGATGATCCTTGTGGGTCCTTTCCAGCTCAGGATATTCCATGGTTCAATATTGTCCCAAAATAAAGGCTTTTTTCTTTTTATTAAGATTGGATTGTTTTTGTAGAGCTGCAACTCTACAGCTCTACAAAAGAGACTTTTGGAAGTGTCTGTGAAGGATTATTTTTTAAAAAAAGAAAAGTTCTCCTTTTGGGTGTGTGACTCAGTGCTGCCTGAAGAGGAACTTGGAAGCAAAAGTGGCACCAGCTGCTTTCCCTATTTATTATTTTTGGCACTGTGACTTGCCCTTCATTGTTTGCTGAGCTCTAAGCCCATACAGAAATCAGGTGGGGCACAGATAGCAGGAGCTCTTGGTTCTGTAGCATACATTCAGTCAGGGTGAAATGGTTAATATGTGGTGCTGGAAGGGAAATACAGAAGCTCTTGGGTGATTGACAGAAGTTATCTGGGATTGTATCTGTTGTGTGTGATGTGTGTAGAGTAACCAGTGAACAGGCCAGAAAGGGGGAAGAGCAGTCTTCACTCTGGAGCTTTGCAGGATCTCTTCAGGAAGCTCTTACTCAGTCCTGAGGCTTTTTCAAACCTTTAGGTTTCAGCAGTCACCTGCCATCCACCTAAAGGAAGAAAGCAGGGATCAGGTTTGCTCTGCCTTTCTGTGGTGATGTTAACAATCATCAGACCTAACAAGGCTGTTAAAAATCATGCTGTGGCATTTCAGCAAATCCCCTCTGCCCATGGACTGGGGGAGGTGTTCCAGTTCTCAGTCTGGGTGTGTATTCTGTGCTTTCCCTCATGCAGTAAGATACCTTCATAGTGCCTGCAGTTTACTGGAGAAATATTTGCTTTCTGCATTCTGTGAGCTGTTGGTGAATGCAGAGGGGAATCAGAATTTGTTCCTATTTGTGATATTTGAAATTTACTCCCATCTATTCTGGCTTTTGGTTTAATTGATATTATTAGGAAATAAAGTCCCTGACACTTAACACTTGTTTGTGTTGCATGAAGAAGTACATATTAAATGCCAGTTCATAATACTTGAAACTGCTACAAGGCCTTAGTTTTAACTGCTTAGTTACCTCTAATGATGTTTTTGTACACAAACACACTGGTATCCAGTAGCTCCTGTTTTCATTTGCTTTGATATGGATTTCTCTGCAAGATTAAAACCAGAACTCTTATTTGGGTCTTTAGAGAAACTGGTTCTTTTAGCAGGGCTGTGATGCAACCCTGTGGATACAGCACCTGTGGCCTCATCCTTGGAGCATGTCAGGGCTTTGAGTGTGTTTTGTGGTGCTGATTTGGGAAATGGCTCCAGCAGGGCTGCAAGGCACAGACAGGCAGGGTCCTGGGCTCTGTGAGTAAACATCTCCAGTGTGAAGTGAGCACTGCTCATTAGGCAGCAGAAGATAAGAGTCCAGGCATCACTTTGAATTATTGCATAATGTAGGAGGTGATGAAATAAGTCTTGGGAAATGAATTATTAGAGAGATATAATGAAATTAACCCAGTAACCAAATACTGCCCCACCAAGTTTCTTCCATGTCTTCAGATATGCTTTTCTTCCACTTCTAGTTTTAAAAAAAATCATTTTATCCCTCTTCTAAAATTCCACTTAGGTTTTGTTGTGCTTATTTACACTCTCCCAAGGTCTTTGGGGTTCTTAGAAAAGGTTCTTTCCTACATCTTTCCATCTATTCTTGAAGTTTTCCCTTAATTGCACTAGTGTCCTGTTCCTCTTCCCCTCTCATCTTCACAGATGGGCTGTGTGGCCTGGAAGCTTTAACAGAGTTCATTCACTGCAGGAACAGAAATGTCTCACTTCCTGAGCTGCCAGTGGGAGATGTCAGCTTGCTTCTCCAGAGGCCAGATCTTAACATTCCTGCAGTGGCTTTTTCAGACTTGAGGCTCCACTGACTCCTCCCAGTACTCCAGAGGCTTGGGATAGCACCCCCAGCTTTCCTGTCCTTTATCCTTGGTTTCTGCCCAGTGGGATGTCCAGCTTCATGGGTGCTCCTGAATCTGCATTTTCCTTTTCGTGGAGTCTCCATCCGCAGAGGTGGCACTCAGTGCTCTGGGCTGGGTATTTAACATAAATTTCCCTTCTTTGAGTTTAAACACAGAAGTTTCTAGAAGGAAGTTTATCTTTCTGTTTATTGATGTTACAATTTAGCATTAACTTGCTTAAGCTTCTGTTTGTTTCTCTTTACTAATTTTGAGCTTCTGTTGATATTTCTATTCTGATACCAGAGAGAAGCACAACAGAAAGTGTAGTTGGAAAAACTTGCAATGAAAGCTAAGAATTGAACATGAACACTTTTTCATTCTGTTTTCCCAGTACAAGTTCAGGCACAATGCAGTTTTCTTCAAATGACAGCGAGTGCCAGAGATGGGCTGTGCTCAAACCTTCTCCTCCAGAGCATGAAATCACAAATGGGAAATGATGAGTGGCCTGTCTCTCTGGAGCCTGCATCCCTTTGGAAATGTTATTCTCTGCAGCTGTTGAAATGAGTTGTCGTAACCAGACAATTGCTTTGCTGCTTCTATTAGGTTTGAAGTCATTTACAAATACCTCTTTGACATGTTTTCTGGTATTTTGCCTCAAAACAGTGGGACTGTTACCATTTCTTTCTGGAAACAGTCCAACAGATCCATTAAAAAGAAATACATATTCGATTCCTTTTCTTTAAAGGAACACAATGTTCTTTCCAATATCTGAAATATTTGTGATTGTTCCCTGTGTTTAAACACTTCTCAGAGACACAGAGCTTTCAAACCAAGGCCAGCAGTGTAGAAGCAATTAAAGCTACCCATGGTGGGTCTGGGAGCACTGTGGGCAGGGAGATGACCTGGATTCCCCAGTCCTTAAATCCGAGGTAAAAATGGCCAGTTTTCCCTCTGGTAATCAGCAGTGATGCTTTCCAGTGTTGTTCCTTCTGGCTGGAGTCTCCTCTCAGTGAAAAGTGACACCAGTTTGGGGTATGTTTTCAGCAGTTTCTTGTAATAATTTTTTTTTTTTTTTTTTTTTTTTTTTTTTTTTTTTTTTTTTTTTTTTTTTTTTTTAGTTCTCAGTGTGGGTGTTAGAGATTTTGAGGCCTGATCCAACAGCTCAGTTTGGTGGTGGTTGCACATACTGCAGGTATTTTGCAAAGGGTGACATTGCATTTTATTCCCCCTGGTGCTTCAGTGCTTGGCCATCCTGGTCGTCTCCACCATATCCCAGCCTATTTCCTCTGGAATGCCTAAACTGGAATGAGAACTCTGGGTGCAATCTGGGCATCCCTTTCAGTCACAGCAGCTTCTTGTGGTGCTTCCTGGTGGTGTAGCCAGTCATAGCTTGGTGCTGGATCCAGACACCAGGAGGATGGGGAAATGCGAAATGCAGGAATTACTTTTTCCAAGCATGCTTTATTATCCAAAGGGAAGGGTTCTTGATAAGCACTTCTCTGGTGTCTTTCATGTATCATGTGCTTTGGGCTTTATGACTTTAGTTTTTAACTAAGCCTGTTCATTCTTAGAAGCAGGAAGGGACCTTCATAGTCTTGGGTCAGTTCCTAGTGTTTGTTTGGAAGTGGAAGTGAATGGTTAGTCACCAGAGTAAATCCCAGGATGGAGCTCTGAGCCAGAGCTCTGCTCTTTCCCTTCCTCGGCTGAGGAGCAGAAATGTGTCCCTGATGTGTGAAAACCAGCAAAATGGAGTAAATATCTATGAGTCTGGGTTCCTGATTTGCCTGGGACATGGTGTACATCTGTAGCTTGGAGCTGCCTGTGGCTCCTGCTGAGGATTCCAGCTGTATTCCCTGTGGGCAGCAAAAGCGGGGAGCAGCCTGGGAAGCCTCGTGGCAGGTTGGGGTCACCTGTGGTGGCCTCCCCTGGCTGGCACCATTTGGGTGCTGCCAAGCACTGACCTTTCTGCTTGTGGGGAAAGAGTTTTGCTGCTACAAACAACATGATACACACAAGGGCTTTTTTTGGACTTTGTTGTTTTTGGTTTTTGGAGAGCACTAAGTGTTATACTCTGCATCCCCAGGGTGCCAAGTGTGCTTGAACAGAAGATTGATCCCTTTCGGGAGCCTCCTCCTCTTGGTGGGCAGTTTTCTCATCCTGGTCTTCTCTTTAGAAGTTGCCAGTATTCAGAAGTCAGTATTTGACTTAATCACTGGCCTTTATGAGGCAGAAGTGGTGATATGAGTCCCTCTGAGATACTTCACTAAACTGCTGCTGCTGCTGCAGGAGGGACTTCTGAACACAACAAAAGTCATGGGAGCTTAGAGATCCAGTCCTTACTCCTTTGGGTGACCTGCTGGCCTGCCTTTTGTTAGTGTTTCTCTCCTGTTCCATTCAGAGATCCCAGTCTGTCCACACTGGGCAGGATCTGTCCCTGTGGAGGCAGGTTCTCCATGGTGAATTCATGGATCACCACAAGGCACTGGCCCTTGCCTTGGCAAATGCAGTGCCCGTTGCTCAGAGCTGCAACAGGAGTGCAATGTCAGATCTCAATTGTGTCCCTCAGAAAGCGCAACACGTCCCACTAAACCTGAGAGATTTCACAAGTGGTGGGCAGGAGCTGTTGTTGCTGATGGCTCTTCCAAAGCATCTGCAGAAGGGATGCTGTTAGCCATAGCCTCGTGTTGATGCTTTCTCAGCCTCCTGTGGAAGAGAGGATTTTTCTCTCTCTGTTCCTGTTACGGTGGAAAGAAATGTGTTAGGAAACGTGCCTTGCTCCTGCCTGTCTTCTGGCAGTGCCACGCTTGTGCTGGGAGGGATGGAGGAGAGAAATCTGCCTGAGGAGAGGAGGAGATGCAAGGCAGTCGGTTCTGGGTGTGCGTGACAGTCCTCATCCTTGCAGGTGTTGTCTCTTCACCACAAAGGAATTTTCTAGGAAACAGAAATATATAGTCAAATATTTCCCATCAAGGTTGAAACGACATTTGTGCAGTGTCCTTGCACTGCAGACGCCTTGTCAGACCCCCCTGGTAGGAGGGTGGGTCCCTTGCTCAGAGGAATTCAGCAGCTGGGTGGGTACCAGTGTTGATGGTTTCGCTGATACTGATGGTGCCACTCTGAGTCACCATCAAAAGGACACTTAGCCTTTCCATGTGACAAACTCCTGGGTGTTTTAGCAGGCTGCCTGTTCCCAGCTTTCCCTGAGCCTTCGTGAGCCTTTGCATCTAATGAGTTGTTTTGTGGGCCTTCAAGACTGACATTTAAGAGTCTTCACATAGGTGGTTGGTTTCTTGTGATCCTTTGAAATGGTGGGAGAATCCAAATACATCAAGGGAGGCATCAGAGTCAAAGGTAGCACAGCTGGCTACAGACACAGCAGAGGATTGAGCAAATTATACCGATCCTTGTCTGGCAGAGCTGGAGGAAGTGCTACAGCACAGAAAGAAAGAGCTATAACCTGCACTTTTTAGTCCTCTGTAACATTTCTGTGGCAAAATGGTCTTGTTTGCAAAGGCTCACTGCAGAAAGGCTTGGCTTTGTGGTGCAGGATGGTCTCCCACTGCTCGCAAGTGGATTTGGGGTTCCTCAGAAGTTTGAGGTAATGTTGCCCTCGAGGAGCAATGCTGTAACTGGTCTGTGTTGTCCTGCAGTATCTGTGAAATTCTATTTCAGCCATGCTGACTCCAGAGTTACCCTTCTCAAAGCCCCTTCAGACGGTGGGTCAGGCCCCAGGAAGCAGAGCTGGGGTTCTCTGGGGCTGTCCCTGTGTTCAGAAGTGAGGGCCTGCAGCTTTCCCTCCTCAGTGCCATCCTGCCCAGGCCCTGGGGAGGGCATGCTGCTAGCACGGGCACAGTGCTGGGGTTGGGGTGCACAAGGTGCCAGCTGGTCCTGCCTTTGGTTTGCCCTGTGCCACAGCTCTGCCACGCTTCTGTCACGCAAGAAGCTGTGCTGTGACATCAGGCACTGATGTGGTATGGATTGAGAATAATCTTCCAAACCCAGGAACCTGGGATGTGGGACAACTGTTCTTGCTGTTCTCAAATCCTGTTTTGTAGAATCTTACAGTGAGGTGCTTTTGTATTCATCAACTGGATCTTAAAGTTGTAGAGAGAGAAGTGGTGCCGACCTTCCAGGTCACGAACATTTACCATCCCTTATATAAATCATGTGAAATCTAAATTACACAATTGCACATGCCTTTGAATAGCCAGATAAAATCAGCACTTGAGTGCAGAGTGTCTGCCTAACCCCAGGCAAGGCTGGGTGGATTTAAAAAAAAATATTTGAGTATTTTTTACATCTTGTATTATGGAATTACTATTTTTCCTTTAGCTGCAGTTAGGCTGCAGCCTTCATGGAGATAAAATTTTCTCCAGGTTCTGGGTTGCTTGGATATCAGCAGTTCCAAACCCACACTGGTGCATAAGCAAAAGCTTGTGTTTCAGACAATTAGTAAGTGATTAGAATTTCCTTAGGAGTTGTGAAGATTGATACACTTTCATGAGCTGCCAAGTCTGGAATACACGGCCATACATCTCTGGAGGAAACAACTGAACTTCAAACAGGACAGGATTCTTCCTTGGAGTGGCTCACTGGTTCTAGGCTGCAGTTTTATTGAATTTTCATTGTGGCTGTTTTTTCTGTATTTCTTCTGTGTGCAAACACCTTCTATTTTGCAAAAGATGAATATTTGAGGCTTACTGCAGGTTTAGTATTTCAGACTGTTCAGTGGCTTTGAGTAACATTTGTGTAGATTTTATTGTAAAAGTTTGTATAGAAGCTTCTTCAAAACCTGTTTAAAAATTCTGCAGTGTCTGAGGCCCTTGAGTGTCCCTTGCCTTTCACAGCTCTTCCAACTCCTCGTGATGAGGGTTGTGCTTTGGGATGGCAATTTGAGGTAACTCCCTTTGGTTTGATATGGAAACAGCAGGAGAGATCTGAACCTAAATCCCCTCTGGGAAACCAGGAATAACCTTTGAAGTATTTTAACTTTGCACCAGGCAGCCAAGTTGCAAATGTGTAGTTAATCTTAACAGAGGCTAATTTATTTCTGATGAATTTGAACGGATCTAATTACTAGTTTAGCCTGAAATTTGCTTCCCAGATGTTACTTATCCTACCTTTAATCTGGAATACTGTTAACACTTACTAATTGTGTGGGGCAGAGTGCTGTCTTCTGCCTGGTTTACCCGTGAGTGTGGCACAGAGAGAAATGTCCAACTTTCAGAGCTTTTGGAATTTGATTTTGCCTTGTCCTGGCGTGAGGGTGTCCACACGGGTGCCCCTGGGGTTTTGGGAAGGGTGCTCCATGGGAATGGCAGAGTTTGTAGGAGGGGATGGGGCAGGTTCTGGGCTGTGAAGCAGCAGTGCTTGATGGAGCAGTTGGGTCGCAGAGATGCCTTAGCTGCCTCTGGAGTGTCTTGGCTGCTCCTGGAGCCCTGGAATTCAGCTGCTGTTCTGTGCCCAACCCTCGGTCAGATGTGCTAGTCTGAGCAGTCAGCACTGAAATGCAGCTTTAAATAGTTTGTTTTCCTCTTACAAGTCCTGTAAATGATGAGATGAGTGGATCTGAAGAGATCTCTTTGTATCTGCTCTAAAAGGAAGAAAAGCAATGATAATCTTGAGTCAGTATTTTCAAGTTTTCTTTTTTGGATGTTTTTTTAATACAGGAAATAAAAGCTAAAGGGGCTCTTTACTAGACATTGAGACAGTTTCTAAGGTAGTAAATATGACTTAATATTTTCATTGTAACAAAAAAAAGTCCCAAAAGCTTGACATACTTAATCCTCCTACTTGCCTAACAAAATCCAGATATTTAGAGTAGCTTTTGATACAGTTAGAGGGGCAGATGTTCTGAACAAGTGTGTAACGGTGTAGTCAAAGCTTTAAAAACTTAAGCTCTGCTTTTTCCTCAGAACTTTCAGTGAATTCAGTGTATAAGTTACATGTTTTGAAGTTTGCCCTGAGTCTTAAAAGTACAGAGGAAAAACTGTTCTACTTTGGGATGAATTAAGATTAAAAGTGCAGATTCTACCCGAATGAGTTTATGTGGAAAATAGATGAACCACTAGTGCAAAACTACCACTAAGAATTGTAGCTGAGAACTTGTGGTAACTTCTCTTAATTTTTAAAAAATCAATTGAAAAAGCAAACCAGTATCTTGCTCCTGACATTTGTGTACCTTCCCTACAGCCAGCTTGTCAGGGCCGTGTTTCTGGTTTAAACATTTTGCTGTTAAGGAAAGTTAGCAGAAAGGATTTCTCTTTTGAGGTATTTGGCCTCTAGAGTAGTGAAAGTTAATTGAGAGATGTTTTAGGAAAGTGACTGCAAGTTTTGGCAGTGATATATCAGTGATAAGCCTGATAATCTGATACACAATTTGAATATTGAGATTTTGCTGCTCTGGCAGGAGTGTGGGTTGGGATTCCTGCACACATCAGTGTCTGCCAAGGAAGGCTGGGTGGCTGGTCAGTGAAAGGCAGGAACTGAGACACCTGGAAAACAAACACCACTTGTAGGCTGAAGGTAAAATTAAAGCTCCTGTTGGGCTGGACCGGGGTGGGAAAATGAATCCAATTTTCATCTGGGTGAGCTGCAGATGAGGCTTTGCAGGGAGCCTTGCTGGCTTCTCTTACCGCTGGCTGCTCTTGCACAAGCTGGGAGAGTATTACAATTATTATTATTATTATTATTATTCATTGAAAATTTCCCCCTGGCAGCACAAGCTGAGTTTGTGGGCACCTTAATGTAGCCTCCAGCCCTGACCTGGCTGAAGTGCCAACTGCTTTTGCCATTTCTCCTGCTCCTGCCTCAGTGGTGCTGTCTGTCTGAGGGGCAGGTGGACAGTGAGTGGTTTCTTTGTGTATTTGGGCTCTGGTTTTCCATCCAGCACAAGGGTTTGCACCATGTGCGAGTTTTGCAGGCCCTGCTTTGGTGCAGGGATGAGTCATCAAATCGCTACAATTACACAATTCCCTGCTCATTGTCCTTGTAAATACAACACGGATACGGGTAGGTTTGGGTTACTGACTCTTTACTCCAGACACTCAGAACATTAAAGGAGAGTTTAGGGTGTCTTTGAAACAGTTCTGCAAGGAAGGTGTTAATGGGATCTTGCAGTACCTGTTGAGGTAAGGCTGCCCTTAAGAACTAACCAGTTACTGCATATTTAAAACCCAACACAACCAAACCAAACCCCCACTGGATGTCTTTTGAGATTGCAGTAATTACATCGTTTTTCTGGTGACATCAGCTTGCTGTGTGGAAATGGAGGCGTGCTGGAAAACAGCTCTAACTTGGACAGAAGTGCAATTGTTTCGTTTCTTACGACAACCTAAATTGAACTAACAGTCAGTCAGTGGCCATTTTTGATGTAAATCTTTTTGAGAAGGTGTAATACATTATTTCAGAAGTTCTAAAAGCCCCAGAGTGATTTTGCTGTTACAGTTCTCCATCAGCAATGGTCTGTTCCAGGCTGGGGTAAGGATTAAATTCCTGCCCTGCTGGGCAGGCTCAGGCTGCAGTTTAGGCACACAGCTGCCTGGTAAAAGGATGTGCCATCACCATAGGCTCACTGGTGCAGTTGGGAGTCCTTGCTTAGTGTTTCATGGAATTGGATGAGAATAGTAATCCTGAGCTGCTGAGCATTTTCATGTGTAATTTCAGTTTAAAAACAAGTTACATGGTGTGACTCTGGGCACAGCCCAACTGACGTGACTTCTGAGGGCCAGGAGGGTGATCTGAGGGATGGAGCACTTCTCTCGTGAGGAAAGGCTGAGAAAATTGGGATTTTTCAGCTTGGAGAAGGGAAGGCTCCAAGGAGATCTGAGTCTGGCCTTCCTGGAGCTGAAGGGAGAGCTGACAAGAAACATGGAGAGAGATTATTTACATGATTTTATTAGCTTCATGTGAAGTCAGACGTACTGGATACTCAGAGAAACAGTTTTATGCACATATCTATATATACACACACATATACAAGATTAGCAAGTTAATTTGTAATGTGTTTAAGGTGAGGACTGATACTCTTGAAACAAAATGAAAATAGTGCTACTAATTGCCAGTCATCAAAGCATTGGTGATTAAGCAGAGTGATCTGCTTAGTGACTGCTTGTAGTCTTTGGAACCAGCAGAAATAACTGTTCTGGAACATTTAGGTGAAGAGTGGCTTGAGATTTTCCTTCTCTGAGCAGAGGCAAGAGCAAGCAATTCTGGCTTTGGGGAATTTATTACTCTGGCCAAAACCTCCTGCAGAACAAACCCTTGAGAGATGTCAAACTGGGGTATGGAAGAACATTAGGTATCTTTTAAAAACTTACCAACTATAACTTGTGGTCAAATTTAGAGTTTGTAGCAGCTTGAAACACAAACTGGGGAACTGTGGTGCTGGATTCAGCATGTCTTCCTTGAAACTTTTTGGTGGTTAGTCAGAGGCCAGATAAAAATTGATGCCCTATTTTCAGTTATGAGGGGTTTTTTTCTAATTTTGCCTTCAGCTGTTGGCTCTTGGTAGACTCTTTAAGAATTTTAAGTGTATTTTTGTTTGAACTTCCAGCAATAGCTGCACTAAAATAAAACCTGGCAACTGGGAGAGCACTGAGCTAGGTAAGAATTGAAGCATGTTCAGCCTAATTCGTGCAGATCCTCAGTGCTTACATAAATAGTTTAGTTTAAGTTGAAACAAGCAGTTACTAATACAGATATCAAATATAGACATGGCCATGATCAGCAGAGTGAACCTTTATGTTTGGTGGACAACCCGCTGTCCCTGGGGGCCAAGGAGGCCAATGGAACCTGAGAACATCAGGATTTTTGCATTTCCTCACAGACAGATCTTGAGGAGGGTGAGAAGGAAGGGGTTTGGTCCTTACGAGAGGGATTTGTTCCCCTCTTGTGCAGTCTAGGTTTGGGCTTCTCCAAATTAATTTCATATTTGTGCTACAGGACATTTCTACTAAGAGCCTCTTCATAGTTCGAAGAGGAAAATCCCCTCTCATCCCTGATCAAGTATCAAGATGTTGTTAATAAACATGGTTTAACAGGTTCCTGGGTTAGCAAATGCTGCCCATTTCTCCCCAAGGAGAGGCTCACATTCATTTGGAAATGCTCTGAAGCGTTTGGCAGTTTCTGGCTCTATTAAAAGCAGGAAGCCGTGAGGGGCACGTGCTCATCACTTTTAGCTGGTGCAGATGGCTGCCCAGCTTCCTCCCTTGCTGCTGGCTCCAGCTGTCCCAGAGGATGGTGGATTCCTCACTTTCCCTGGGAAATGTGTGCTGGGACCTCCAGCAGTCCTCGTGTGGCAGAGCTGGCTTCAGGAGGGATTGAAGCTCCAGCTCGGTGTACTCCACCTGCAGAGTTTGACTCTGAGGTATCCAAGTATGTATTAGTTATTTTGTGTTGGTTCTTCAGCTTCTTCAAAGTCACGTGTGGTTTGTTAAAGGACATCAGAGCTGTTTAGCCAAATTGTTGTAATTGATTTTGCTTATTTTAACTGAAATTTCCTGGGTTTTTTTTTCCAGAGAGTGGGAATCTTGTGAAAAGTTGGACTGTTGAAGACTTAGTTGGGTCTTTAACTGAGATGAGAATTACTGGTGTAGTTTCAAGGGCAGTGAGACATAGAGGTTCTTACTTCCTGTCCCTTTTCCTTTCATTAAAGCTCCAATATGAGACTCTTTTTTTCAAGGTAACGCAGCTGTTGTCTTGTTCTGTCCATCTATCTTCTGTATCCTGTGAATCATTTCTTTGTCAGGGAAAGCTTTATCATCAGAGAAACTTAGCAGTGTTGTGAGCCTTGTTCAGTGCTGAAACTTGTAAGTCCTGCCCCAGTTCCCAGGATTTCCTGCTATCACTTCCATAATTGCTCTCCTGATACCGGAGCTCGAAGTGGGTTAAGAACAAAGCTTCACTGGGCTGTTCCCCTGCCCAGGCAATTAAGTGACTCAAGGCACTCCCAGCTCCTGGAGCCTGGTGCAAACCCATGCTGAGAGGAGCCTGCTGGAAATCTGGAGCAGCCTGTCCAGGTTTGATGGATTTCTGCTGGAAAAGGTGCAGCTTTTCCTGCACCTGCTGTGAAGGAGGAAAGCCTTGCAGTGCCACTCACCTTGCAGGAAAACACGAGGTGCTTTTGCCCCTCACAACCTCACATCCCTGGAACTGCTGTGCTTCACACATCAGTTGCTACCTAGTATCCAAGGATCTTAATTGACACTCTGATTTATGGAGTTTTAGAGTACATACAATTTCTTTGCCTTTGGGGATCGTTCATAGTTGTTTCTATTTCAGAAACTTCATAATCTGCAGAGGGAATTAGCTTGATGTAATTAGGCTTGTCAGAACCTCTTTCTTTCCAAGTAACTTGTGAACCTGTTTTTGTCATGGTTTTCTGCACCCCATACAAATCCCAGAAACGTGAGGTATTGTGGAGCAGAAAGACTAAAGAAAGCCTGAAGTTTCTGCGGGACTAAGCAAGGAATGTGGGATGCAAATCTCCAGGAAATGAGCTTTTAAACTTGCCCAGCTTGTGGAGCAATGTGTGAATTTTACTGCCATTTCTGGTTACCGTCAGTGGAAATAGTGGCTGGGGCCTTGCTCAGTGTAACTCGATTTAGTTGGGTTTTAACAACTCTGAGGCAGCAGCAAAACATCCCAGCTTGGACCCATTGTTATCTCTTGGCTGTTGCTGCTGTTCCCAGTAGGGATGGAGAGCACTTACTCCAGGCTGACTAATTAAGGAATGACAGCTGGTTGGAAATAATCATTCTACTTTTGCAAGAGCCGTGAGCAACTTCACAAGAATCTCTGGAAAAAATGAACATATAAACAAGATGAATTGACAATATTTAGAAGCTCTGCTTGCACTGTGAGAAGCTGCAAGGCTCCTGTGAGGGTCGAAATCACGCCTGGGGAATGTCTGCAAGGGCAGCTCGGCCTTGCTGGGATCACTGGGATGAGATGTCAGTGCTTCCACCAGGCCTTGGAGCTGTTCAGCAGCAGAACTGCAGGAATTGGGGTGAATTCTGCAGTGATGCCCCTTCAAGGCCACTTGGGAAACCGGCTGTGTGTGGAGGTGGGTGGGGTGAACAAGAGGTGCGGCTGAGGGAAGGGAAGAGCTGGACTTGGAGATGCCTATCGGTGTTCTTGCACAAGGGCTGGAGCCCAGGAGCCAGGGTTGGTGACACCAGCTGTCAGGAATTCTGAAATCCTTCGTCTGCCAAGTGCTGGGAATGGACAGGGCAGATCAGAGCTGTCTAATTGCTTCTTCCAGACAACAGGGCAGGATCCACCCATCATCTCCTGGTCTCCAATTAGTAGGCTTCAGCGCTGGAGAGAGAGACTGGAGTTGGAGTTGGGATGTGTGTGATGACCCCAAAATGAGGTGGTCTAAGAGAGAAGCAGAATGAGTTTTTTAGGAAGAGAAGGTATAATAGGGAAAACAAAATATGTATTTGGAAGCAGAAAGGGAAAGGATGAAAGATTGAAAAGCTCTAAAATACAGTAAGAAAGTGTGGAATGAGTCAGGATGGGAAAAGAGAGAACACAGGAAGCTGTAGCAGTAGATACCAATAAATCAATGCAGCTGCCAACTTCCTGGTAAAATATCTGAATACTGTGCTCATTTCCAGTGTGAAAATCAAGCTGTGTTATCGGCCCCCACAGTTATGGCTCAGATGGTGACAGGACATGGGAGTGCCTCTGGGCAGCAGTGCAGTTTGGAGTGCCCATCCCTGGAGGTGTCCAAGGAAGAGCTGGAGGTGGCACTCAGTGCTCTGGGCTGGGGACGAGTTGGGCGTTGGGCACAGTTTAGACTCCATGGTCCTTGAGGTCTTTTCTATCCTTAATGATTCTGTGATTCTGTGACATTCCAAGGCTGTAGCCTCTCCCCAAAGCTTGCTGCCCAGTTATTTCCCTGGGCAGCAGTGGAGGCACTGTGGAATTGAGTAAGGGCACAGCACAGAGGGAAAGTCAGTCTACCATCTGCTGGTGTGGAAGTCTGGGGATTTTGGTGGCATTTGTGTCCCTGCACTCTGTGTCACAGTGCTACTGTGCTGTAGTTTTATTGGCTGTTCCCAGAATGACATCATGTTTAGGAGGCAGTTCTTAGTCTCCGTTCCTGGGAAAGCTGGCAAAGATCTCTGAGATATTTTCTGATAAAGGGAGAAGTGCAATGACAGAGTCCCACTATAGCCTGCTGAAGGAAAGTTAGGGGGGATAAATGGATAAAATGTGGGATTTCTGCTGAATTTGCTGATCCAAGCCACCTGTTTGGTATTCTCAGTGTTCCTTGCTCGTAGTTCCCAGGATCCATGGATTTATTTAGCCTTCAGCTGCCAAAGGAGATGAGATGTTCCTTACTCATTTAAGGACACACTAATTGGATGCACCGTTAACAACATATAATCACTCTAATGAGTATTTTTAGTTATTCATATTGAAATAAAGTAAAATCAAAGACACCCTGCATGGTTCCCTGGTGGCGTGTTTGCTTTCCAGAACGATGTAACTGATGTGGGCTGGCTGGGTCCCAGGCAGTGAGGGGCTGCTGTGTGTTCCCTGCTGCGGGAGAGCACCCCTTTTACCCCAGTGAGAGAGGGTGCTTGGGACTCGTGGATAACTGGGATGGCCCTGCAGAGGCTATGGCTTCAAAAACCATGGAGGGTGTGGCTGTCTGTTCTGTGTTCATCCAGAAACACTAAAATCCATGTTTTTGTGGAGTCACCCCAAAAACCTCCTGCATTTGTCCCTTTCTGGATTCTCCTCCAGCCACCTCCTGGGGTTGTACCTGTCATTGTCATGTGTGTCAGAACCAGGTAGTCGAGTCTTTCCATCACCTGTGGCCACAGTTTTTATCCTGTTATCCAAAGTCCGTGTGCCACTTGGTTTTCCACACCTTCAGGGAGGGCTCAGGATAAGCTTGAGGCAAGGCAGTTGGGCAGGGGAGGAAGGGTTGCTATGGACAGGATACTGCTCATTTTCCAGGTTCTCTGGGTTTGTGCAGCATGTCGTTAGAGAAGAAAGACAAGGAGATAAATGTTTTTGAGATGGAATTGTGTTTTGACTGTGAGGGTTGTAGCTTCTAAGGAGCTACCCATAGTCCAAGGTGGCAGGAGTAAGGGAATGGTGTGACTTATTCCGTTGTGTGTTTTACCTGAGCCCCTTGTTCCCATTTCTGTTGAGACAGAAGGAAAGAAGGTTGAAATAAATACAGACGGTGTTTGAGGACACTCAGTTTATCCTGCTAACGCTCTGCCAGTCTCCTGAGCACGGAGATGAGGAGGGCAGGGCTGGGGGAGCTGGAGGTGTCTGGGACTTGGGATCAGGGAGGAGGAGATGGTGGCTGTGCCATGGATGGCAAAAGAGAGCAGCTCATCAACAACAGGGGCAGAAAGGAGGGAGAGATTTTGGGAGACAGAGGTGAGCTCAGAGAAAGATTTGCAGCTGAAGGTTTATAGAAATCCTTCCATCTTTGGTTGGTGAAGGGAGGGAGGCAGTTGTAAGGAGCAACTCTGATGTGGGGAGAGCATTGCAGTAAAGGCAGAGAGACTGCCAAGGGTTGTAGACACAGCCTGGGCAGTGAATTGCAGAGATGATCTGCAGAAAATGATCCCTAGTCCTAGAGCTGGGGCAAAAAAAGCATATTCTGTTGCATGTAAGTAATGTATAGTGATAGTGATTTTTTTTTTTTTTTTTTTTTGCCTAGCTGTGTGCAATTTAACTTTGGCAGAAAGTGCTGGTTGAATACATTGACAGGTTTAATTGCTTTGGCTTGAGTAGGATGAAAGTGAATTTATTTCCCAGTGAGAAAAGCGTTGAAAGGCTGCACGAAAATCTGTCAAACGAAATTAAAGCGGGGTTGGGGAGTTATCTTTACAGTAAATGGAATTGATAAACATGTCAGTTAAAAGGGGAATTTATTTATAATACTCAGGTTTTGTGGCCAGAAGTCTTTGAGAATTCTGTTCACTGGGAAAATGAATTTTAGCTGTTTAATTGATTTGCTTTTTTGTAATGCTTATAGAGCAAGAAATTGTCACAGAGTAAAAAGCCGAAGTAATATTTGTTCTTCTTTTCTAGAACACGTCAGTAATGGAGGATCAGAATGAAGATGAGTCTCCAAAGAAAAATACCCTGTGGCAGGTAGGACTAACATAGATGTAGAAGGAGAGATGCCAGGATTTTGTATGTTCCTGCTTTTGAGAAGTGTCCAAATCTTGGGTCTGCATAATCATCCTTGGATGTCGTTGGCTCTGTCCTCCTAAAATTAGTTCAGCCTTAAGTGAAGGATGATGCCAGTGGATAATCCTTGATAAATTACCAGTTTTGCTCAGATTTTGTAGTTTGTGCTGACCTTGGAAGGACGGTGCTGCGTCAAAGCATCCTCGGGAATAAAGTTCATTGATATTTCTGAACATGTGACTGTTGTTTAAAAAGAGGAGTTCAACATGGCAAGGACTCACGACCCATTTGCTTTGAAGAAGTTTGGGAATATTTTGGAGCTGCCAGTTGCTCTCCAGCAGCCCCTTGGCTCCTGAGGGCCTCACAGGAGCTGGCATCACTCTGGGGCTGTGCTCATTAATGAGCAGTGACTCCTGCCGGGGTGTTCTGGGGCATCCTGATGTGGAGCCGAAGCTCCCAGGATTTTAATGAGGTGTTCGTGTGGATGTCCCAAACATTGACAGGAGCTGTTTTGCAAAAGCAAACCAAGCCCTTGATTCTCAGTCTTTATTTTTGGACAAGCAGTGCAACACTGACATGAGGGTCTCGAATTCTTATTTTAACTGCTAGAATCTGAGCAAAACATTTGTGGAGACAAACTGTAATGTGCCCAGAAACCACAAACCACTGCTTTGAGCTGGGAAAGATAGTTCTAAAAACAGTTACATCCCTTGCAGTTTCAGTGGTAAGAAGTGTAAGGGAGGAATTCAAGACTTTCAGTGTAAGAGGTAATTTAGGAGCAAAGCCTATGAAAGACTTTGAAAAGTCTTTGAAATTCATCTCATGTAACTCATTTCCTGAAGAATGTGTTTTAAAATTTAGTTTTGATTATTTCTTTGCAGCTTCTTACATGTTCTTCCTTGAAAGAGTTTTTATTAAGCTGTTCCTATAGTTTATATGTAAGTACCAATATTTGAAGATATACAACCATATAAATGATGTTCCTTTTCCAACCCCAGATAAGTAATGGAACTTCATCTGTGATTGTCTCAAGAAAAAGACCATCGGAAGGAAACTACGAAAAGGAAAAAGACTTGTGTATAAAATATTTTGACCAGTGGTCTGAATCAGATCAAGTGGAATTTGTGGAACACCTCATTTCCCGAATGTGTCACTATCAGCATGGACATATTAACTCCTACCTGAAGCCCATGTTACAGCGGGATTTCATCACTGCGCTGCCAGGTAAATGCAAGGCCTGGAGCAAGGGTTTGCTCTAGGGTGTGCAGCCTCTTGGGAGCATCCTCCACATCTCCACTGTCCCGTAGAGACCAGTGCCCCTTCCTGGTGCAGAGAGGGGCAGCAGGGTGGCTGAATCCCTTCTGAGATTAACTGAATTGGCCACTGGATGCCAGTGTTGTTCCACATTAAAATATTTGTACTGGTGTATCCCAGAGTATTTGTACTGGAATTGAAACAGAATTGTCACAACAGTTGTGTATCTGCAAGCTTTGATCTGAAGTCCTTGTTCATACAGAAAATACTACTGCAGAGGTATTTTAGTTTAGGACATCTTACATTTTAATGTTGTGCTGAGTTTTTACTTTGGTGAGTGTATCTAGTTTGTCTACTCTTGTTGCTGACCTAAGAGCAAAAACACTTGTGGATTTTTGTTGTGTTGTCCAGCCCTGATTCCTCCTTTCATTTACTCACAACCTCTTCTGACACCCACAAGTGTCAGGCTGTGTTGATATGTTCAGACAGGAAATCTGTTTCTACATTTGCTGTATGCATTTTTGCAAAAAATGCAGAGCAGCAAGAAGTGGATATATAGACTCTCTAGGTTGTAATCTGCTGGTAAAGTTATATTTCTTTTTCCATTAATTTTTGCAAGAAATTTTATCTCTGGGTTCTTGCTGCTGGGGATAGTTATCCATTTGATTCTCGGAAAGGGAAATGTGTGGACATTGTTTGTAGTGTGGGAAATCAGCCTGGGTAAGTGATCAGTGTGTTCTGCATGCCCCTGGCAGCCCACTGGCACAGCTTCCCCGCAGTGTGTGAGCAGCCTCTGGGCTTCTCCCAGGAGTGCCAGGGCAATGCTGAACACTGAGCGTGGAAGAGGAGGCCATGCAAGCCTAAAAGCTAAATCCTAAAAATCCAAATCAGCTGCTCCTCCTAGGACTGACTTTCCAGACCCTTCATGTGCAAGTCTGATATTCAATTAAAATTTTATTTTGTTTGTTTTTATACCTCAGGGCTGACACAGAGTTGTACAGATCTTTCATGTTACCTATTTCTGCCTAAGAAAATTTTGGGATCTTTATAAGATGACACTTGTTTACACCACATTTGTATATATCAAAATACATCTTTACAACTTTTGTTGCTTTTCCCCAATGTAAATACTGGGAATTGTTCCCATATTCAGTCTTCCTTGAAGGTGCTGTGGCGTGCAAAGAACATCTGTCTAAATTTACCCAGGAACTTAATCCCAGCTGATTGAAATCAATCCTGTGTTGGGCTGCAATCACATTAAAGGATAACTGAAGTACCACTCTCAGGCACATGGAGGCATTTTTGGGGTCATCCTGTGCTGGGCCAGGAGCTGGAGTTGATGATCCTTGTGGCTCCCTTCCAACTCAGGATATTCCGTGATGCCTTTTTAAAAGATGGCTTCACTTGTCTTGAAGAAGTCAAATTCTTTTGTTTTAAACAGGAGTGGTTTTAGCTCACTGCTATCCTGACCAATTTTACACCTGTGAGAATGTAGGAAAAATGGAAGAAGAGTTGATGGAATCTGACTTCCCTTGTTTTCACTGACAGAGTGGTAACTGTGGTGTGTTTCCTGATCTAAGTGGCTGTTTTGTATCTAATGTTGATCACATTTAAAGAGTTGACAACCCACATTTGGGTTTCATTTTCATACAAAGTGATATTTATACATGGACTTTTGAAATCTTTGTGAATTTTAATTGTTTGAATTTGAATTTATTATTGAAAGTCAACCAAACCTTCAGCTGCTCCCTCTAATCAGCAACAGCTTTTTTACCATTTTCTGTAAAACTGCAAAGACTGTAGAAGCATAAGGGATGGGTGTCATGTTTTCCTTTGAAAAGTCTACCAGTAGATGTCAAATTTATTTTACTTAAGAAAATGAATCGGTTTTAGTACCTATTTCAGAAATTTCCTAAAACAAATCACTCTTTCAATGTAAAGTAGGGATATGCAGCTATTTCAGGCCTTAATGTGTCTTAAACTTAGTCCTGCATGCTGTCTGACATCAAGTCTATTCTTGAGATTTTTACTGCTAGGAGAAGTGCACAGATTTAAATTGCTACATTCAAAAAAGATGTCAACTGAAATATTTACTATAATTAACATAATAGGAACAGGTCCAAAGCACAGACACGAAGAACAGGCCCAGTAGACTTATGTTATAGTTCTCTAAATTATGTAGAATAAATCAATAAATGAGTAAGAGTTATATATATTAGTTTCTGCTCTCTGCTGCTGTTCATTTTTATGAAGGCCATGTGAAATTCAGTGTGCAGTGGAAGACTGTATGAACACACTTTCTTCAAGATTTAAAAAAATAACAGTAGTTCCTTTGATTTGTCAGGACTATTTGAAGCCTAAAGTGGGCTGTCATGAGATAAAGTGGAAAACTAAAAAGGTCGTCATCTGCTGGTTTGAAAGATTTTTTTCATGCTTGGCCAAGGCGTGTATGTTACTCATGAAAATGAAGTTATTCAACATCTCAGGTTCAGGGGAGCTTTGTGGAAAGCAAAATTGCAGGTCCTTTGAAATAAGGAACAGACTTAGCAGTGACTTTTTCACAGGACAGAATTTCTCTCCGATATCCCATCTAACCCTGCCCTCTGGCAGTGAAGCCATTCTCCCTTGTCCTGGCATTCCAGTTCCTGATGCAGAGGAACTTTCTTGTAGCCCTTTCAGAACGCTGGCAGGAGCTCTGAGGTCTCCACACAACCTTCCCTTCTCCAGGCTGACATTCCCAGCTCTCCCAGCCTGGCTCCATAGGGGAGCTGCTGTAGTCTCTGCAGCAGCTCCATGGCCTCCTCTGGACTTGCTCTGACAGTTGCACATCCTTGTGTTGGGGACACCAGAGCTGTGATCGCTGCTCCAGGTGGGATTTCAGGAGAGCAGAGGGAGAATCCCCTCCGCGGGCCTGCCCACATTGCTTTTGCAGCACTGTTGTACTGATTCTTCCTCCAGGCAGAAGGACGGTCCAACAGGCAGGAAAGACATAAAACCTTGGAGATATTTTGGTGTCTCTGTGTGTGCTCACCTGTAACTGGTGCCTCTGCCAATGGCTGTTCTCCTGTTGATGCCGGGCCCCGAAGCCCTGGATTGTCTGTCTTGCAGAGCTGGTTTGGTTGTTTCTGTGCACTCACTGACTGCTCTTCATTTCTTTGTAGAGCAAGGCTTAGATCACATAGCAGAAAACATCCTTTCCTATCTCGATGCCAGATCCCTGTGTGCAGCAGAGCTGGTGTGTAAGGAGTGGCAGAGAGTCATCTCGGAGGGGATGCTCTGGAAAAAGCTCATTGAGAGGATGGTACGCACAGACCCGCTCTGGAAGGGGCTCTCGGAGAGGAGGGGTTGGTAAGTACTGACCTCACCTGCTGCACGCTGCTCCTGCACAAATCCCTCACCGTGAGCTCTGCCCAAAAGGAAGTTCAGAGTCAATGGGTATTGCTGAGCTCCTGATCTCTGCTGGGACTGGAGGCCAAAGCTGTCAGCTCCCCTTTCTGCTCTGGCTTTGTCCCTGTCCTTTTGTGCTCCCATGTCTGTCACCATTTTTTCTTGCTTGAGTCTGTGCAAATTTGGAATTTCTGTATTGCAGGGAGAACTATCAATTCCATCAGGTCACAAAGAACAGTAGCAGCGCATTTGCAGGGCTTTTTCTCAAGTGAAGTATTTCCAGTTCGACTTTTTTTTTGTTGGTTTGTTTTGTTTTGGTGTTTTGTTTTGCTTAAAATATAAAATAGCAGCTTGGGCTGCAGAAGCCTCTCAGAGAAACCCTTGCTGTTTGTGGCAATGGAGTTTTCCTGTGCTTCCCAAGTTTCTGGAGAGCTGTTCTGCCTCAGAAACCTGTTTCCCTGTGCTCTCTAGTGGTATGCCTGAGCAAAGGCATGTACAGAGCAAGGCGATGGCACCCTGCTGCCTGGAAACCTCGTGGAGCAGGGAATTAGAACTGGAAAACACTTGTTATCTTTTTAACCTTGGACAGTTTAAATATTTGTCAAATTGCAAAGTCACAAAGATTGTAATAGTAATATTAAAAATTCTTCCAATTATTTCTGAGAATATGTGCCGAGGGTTTGTTCTGGGCAGGCTTTGAATTCCTGTGAAGTTTGGATTCTTTGTGGTCCACTGAAAACTGTTTCTCCTTCTTTCTAGGGATCAGTACCTGTTTAAAAACAGACCAACAGATGGGCCCCCCAATTCATTTTACAGGTCCTTATACCCAAAGATAATCCAGGATATAGAGGTAGGTGTTCTGATCCATCCTGTCTGCAGGACAGATAATGGTGCTGGTTTTGGGTTTCCAAAGGTGGTGAATGTTGGAGCAATGAATCTGTGTCACTGCTGCTGCTCTTGGGATGATGTAATAAACACCCTCAGCAACTCCCTGCCACAGCAGGTGCATTGGTTTAGGTGTTAACACCATTTTTTTTGCATTTAAAAAGTTCTTGAACTTTTCTGAGACTATGGATTTTAACAAAATAGCAGGTTTAGGACACATTGCTCCAAGATAATTACTTGTCTTGCTGAATATTCAGTATATTGGTCACAGTCACTTAGAAGGTGATCTGAGGTTGATGCCTTAAACACCAATTATTTAAAATGTAACTTACCACTTCTAAAGCAGTGACTGAATGTTGCAAATACAGTTTTGATCCCCCTAGGGGATTTTTCCTTTCTACAGTGGTTTGATGGGAACAATTATCAGTCCTATGATGAACCCACAAGGGCATCAGTGGTAAAGAAGCTTCAGATATAAAATTTTGTGTATCTTGTTTTGCGATTTACAGAGCTGGGCTTGCTTGGTGGTTTTGAAATATTTCTGATAAACCAGGATCATCCCAGTGTTCCACCAGCAGGAGAAAATGTCTCTTGCTGTGTTTGCTGTACCTACCACAATGCTCTGAAATTATACCACAAACTGTCATGAATTTATCTCAGGATGGGAAATTACTGGTCTGAAATTCATTAGTGGGGAAATGTGTTTTGATGTTGAAGACAGATGTGAACTAAAGGAATCACTCTGCAGAATGGCAATTCCTGAGTGCTTGGCACTCAGGAAACAAAATTATTCTCAACTCTGAACTCAGCTGCAAAATGGTTCTGCTGGAAGCCATAATGTATTTTCCAAATGCCTTTTTATAAACCTTTTATAAACCTATAAATCATTTCTAGACATTTAAAGATAAAGAACTGAACATGAAATACACTCTAGGCAAAATATGGCCAAACATGATATTTACCTGTGAGCTGAATGATCCACTTTGTCATTGGAAGGGAGATGTATTTTCCCTGTAGGAAATGGGAGTGATATTGCAAGAAGCTTGTGGGATTAAGAGCTTTTAGTGTGATATTTTCTTGCTTTCTGCACAGTTTTGGTCTAGTTCTGTAAAGAAAATGGGCAAAAAGCAGCATGAAAATGTTTGCATAGAGCACTAAAATAGTTTGGGGTTACTGTAACTCACCCTTTTAATGTTTCTCTTCTGAAACTCATTTGTATAAGTGGAACATTTGTGTGGGCACTGTTGTTATTGGAGATGAAAGGACTCCTTGAAAGGTGTTCTGAGGCCTTTTGAATTACCCCAATCTGCTCTTTAATGCTTTGGTTGTTTAGTTGCTGTAGATTTGCTTTCCAGTGCACAGAAACAAAGCTCCTGAATTGAATACTTCTTGCTAGGATGAAGCAAGTAGGAAAGACCCAAACCCCTTGTTGCTTCTCTCATTCCCAGTATCAATAATAATTGTCAGCCTTTGAATAGCTGAAAGTGGGAAAAGAGTAGGATTTCAGATGTATTGTAGCAATGAGTGTGTTTCTGCCACAGCAGATTTATCCCTGCTTACCTATTCCCTCAAGCCCTCTGAAATATTCCTGCTTGCCAGGTCTCTGACCTGCAGTGGGGTTGGTGTTTGTGCTAAAAGTCAAGGGCTCAATAATTCTTCCACTTCTAAAAGTCTTATTAGAATTTTTCAAACAAATCACCCTTTAAAGTACTTTTTACAAATTGCTACCCTAAAGGGCTGTCAAAAGAAACTTTGAACACTGTTTAAAATGTAGAGAGTCAGTAGCAATAACAACCAGACTTAGCTTTAAGATGAACTTCTTCCTCCTCTTCCTGTTTTTGTTGCTCTTCCAAAGTTTTGTACTTCCCCCATTCTTCCATGTTTCACAACAATATGCAGAAGCTCTTAAATAAGACTTTCATCTCAGATGTGATGAAGAATATTTTGTCTCTGAATGCCAAAATGTTTTTTTCTTCAAATATTTGCCTTGATCTTTAATAAGATCTTCCTGTTTCTGTCAGAGGGTCAGAGTTTAGGGAGCCATATTAGCATTTATAGAATGATATGCCTGTTGTTAAAAACAAATCCAAAGATGTGATTTTTTTAATACAGTAAAATATATTTGATGTAGCTCAAAAATCTTGTCATTTGGTATTTTACCACAAAAATTGACCAAATCCTGCTGGATTGTTTCCAAGGGTGAGAGTTAGGCATTTAGTGCAGCTGGTGCTGAATTGGGTTGTGGGCAGAGATGAGCTCAAAGCAGAATGTGCTCTCTGACTGTAAGAATTTGAAAAGTAATCCCAAACCTGAATTAACAACTGGAAGGAAAAATGAGGAATGATAAACAGCAGATTTGAATTCTTTCCCTTGGGCTCTACTTGCATTGTGGGTCAAAAGTTCATGCAACCATGAAGTGGTGGGAGCTGAAGGTAACACAGGCAGGGGGTTGGCAGAGTCAGCTTCCCTTGCCTCCTCAGAAATGTGGTGGTGCCAGTGTCTGTTTACTTCATGCCAAACACATTTTAGGAACTTAATGTCACTTCTGAAGTAGTTTGATTTGAAAATAAGAGGACATTCAGAGATCAGAAACCAAATCCTTGGAAAGAGATGGTTACTCCCCGCCTCCACTGTGAAGCCAAATATTTAATTAGGTTTCATTTCACAAGAGGTGGTCCAGTCCCTCTGAACGTCTCCAAGTCACACGTTGAACTGCCAGGATGCTTTAGGAGCTTTTTTTTAAAGGGAAAACCTTCTTGGATTTGGGGCTTTTCGTGGAAAACTGGACTTGGTGTGAACCCTTGTTTGTGGAGAGTCCCCAGCTGGAGTGGGGAGTCCTGTGGCCATTCCCATGGGGTGCTGTCCTCCGGCACAGTGCCAGGCTGGGAAGTTTCATCCTGCTGATTCCAGAACCCCAAGTCCCTGGAATTTTTCCATATTATTTGTGAAGCTTGGCTAGCTATTGTGTTGTCCCCTCAGGATTAGCACAAGTATCTATTTCTGGTGATGAGTTGAGAAGACTTTATTTCATAAATGTTCTCCTTATCTTGAGGCACCTGGTGAGTGCCCTCAGTTCATTTCCATGGAGACTTGGGTCCACCTGATTAGGATGAGAATAAAAATGTGGTTTTTTCAAAGACTTCAGGAAAACATGGTGCCAGGCCATCAGACAAACACTCTGTGTTCTTCTGATTTCTGAAAATGTTCAGGTTTTAGGACTGGAACTGGAATTTTAAAGCCTTGGGACCTTTTGAAAAGGGGGAAAAAGTCAGTTCTTACCCTAAGTCCCTGCCAGCATTGGGAAATGGCTGTTTATGGAGATTGCAGGGTATAATTTCTGAGGGAAATGGGTTTGTTTAGTACTGTTTTATGTGCATGTGTGGAGAGAATCTGGTCAGCATTATATGCCTAGAAATTTTTTCAGCCAGCCTTTGAAATTTCTGTTCCGCAGGCACTTTCCAAAAAGCATGTCTTATAAATGAAGCTGGCCAAGGAGAGGGGAGGCTTTGGAGCAGGAGGGACCAAGTTCTTGTGGTGCATGGCACAGATTGCAGCTCTCCCCTCTGAGCAGGACAGAACTCCCCTTTCAGCTGCCCCAGCCACGGGGTGGGACCCTGCCTTGGCTCCTTTGGTTCCCTTTGCTCCACGTCACTCTTGCTTTTTAACACAGAGGGGCTGGAGAGCAGCCCTGGAAGGGGACCTGGGAGTCTTTGCTTATCAGACCCTCCCAACTTCATCATGAAAGAATTATTAAACCCTCTCTACCCTGATGAAACATGTTCATTTACTCGTGCCTTTCCTCTGCCATGGTCCAGAGGGACTCTCCTTTTTCCCTTTGAAGAAAGCATGAGAAGAACAAAGGCTTGGATTTTCACGGCCTAATGCATCAGGAGAAATCCCTACATACGTAACAAATGCGGATGTTCCTTTTGCTTTTTCCTGCTCCACTTGTCTTGCAGGAGAATTGTGTATTCAGAGGGAACAGAAACTCCTTGGTTTATGGGATTAAGATAAACCCACTTACTCTGCAATAACATTCACAAGGATAAAAATGCAACTGTTAGCCAAGGAGCTGAAAACAGTGTACATTATCCAATGGTTGAAAAAACCCCATGTTCCTAGTAGATTATCCTTAACACTTCCAATGTATAGTTAATGTTCCAGCTGTTAATGCAGATGAATTGCATTTTTTTCACTGTGCATCTTTGCACCAGTGAATGTATTCTGGCATGGTCAAGGCTTGGCTATACCTCCACATCTTGGACTATTTTCTGTTTGTACTTTTCTCACTAAATGCCTTGTTTTCTTTCAATCCATTTGTGCACCACTTCAGCTGCCAAATCGCTCTCCTGCTGTGGCAAATGCTTTGGCAAATGCTTGGTCTTTATCCTTTATATGTCCAGATTTTGTTGGTTGTGCAGCATTTGTGAGCTCCTCGCTGCTGTTGCTCTGGTGAGCTTTTAGTAGAGTGTGAGAAAATGTGGGTGTGAACTCAGGAGACTGTTCTGCCTTTTGCTGGGAAGCCCCAAGTTCAGAGGCAGAGGAGACTTCTGAGGGCATCTGTAGAAAAAACAGTAGTTGGTGTTGGTTTGGAACTATAAATACACAAACTGTGGGATTCTTCAGCCCTGACTCCCTGATGCTCGTAAGAGTCCACAGACACAGTGATCTCCTCACCCCTCGTACCTGCTGTCCTCCCTGTTTGGCATATCCAGTTAGGATATCTCCTGGCAGGAGGGCAGATGGAGACCTTCACTCCCTGCACCATGGAGCAATGACCAGAAATTCCCAGCAGCAGAAGCTTTCATGTGGTTGCCAGTTCTTCATTAACAATGTTTCTCTCAGAGGGTCCTCTGCTTGCCCACCCACTCAGTCTGTTCAGTCATCCCAAATGTTATTTCTCGGGATATGCACATCTGGTTTCACTCTGCTGCCCAGGAAAGTGCTGCTGTACATTCTGTGTGTCGTGGCTGCTTTCCCAGCATCCCAAGAATTAAGGCAGCGTGAGGGGATTGTACAAGTTCTCCAAAAACAGGCACTGTTTTCCCACAGTAGCCACACCACATAATGGCTGCATGGAATGAAATCTCCTCACAGAACTGAAATGTGCACCTGTATGTGCCTTACTGCCCTCTCAGAGATAAACAAGACTTTAGTTTCATTTATCTGAAGGCAGCATTTTCTTACGGGGAGCAGATGAAGTAGCTTCCTATAGTGAACCTGTGAGAATTGAGTCAGCTTGTGTCCCCAGTGCCTGATGAGCAAACTTTCACTGCATGCTGCTCTGTTTGGGAAGCTATGACCAGCAGCATTTCTGATTTGGGGGGTTCCCAGTGTGTTCTGGAGCTGTTGGGAGTGGCTGTCACAGGAAGCTGAAGTGCTCACAGAATATTCACAGCTCTCCTGGTACATGCTTGGTGCAAGCTTAGTACAGACCTTTCCAAGAACAGGGCTTTGGGGAAGCTCTCCCTTAAGACTCTTCAGAACTGAGTATCTAAACATAAATAGTTTCTAAAACTATTTAAATTGGCTGACTGGGATCTCTGATGCCTTGTCTCCAGTGTTACTATTACATATTTAAATCTGCTGTCTTCAGCTCTATAACTATATTGGTCTTGCTGTTAATGCCTCCAATGCTCTCCTGTTTCTGAGGGTCAGAGGAGCTGATGAGCTGCAGTGGTGCCCTCCTAGCCCAGATGAGATAGAGCTTGGCAATTGCCTGTCCTTCCCCCTCCCAACCCTGCATTCCATGCTGAGCAAGGAGATGATCTGGGCTGGTCTCCCCAGAGCAGTGTCAGGTGTGGGCCCAGTTCCCAGTGTGACCATCAGCAGGGCACTGGCTGGCCAGGAAAGCTGATCCCAAACTGACACCCCCACTAGCCTGGTTGCATTGGCTTCTCCACCAAACTGGAAGGGAATGAGGGGGGATGAGTGATCTGTCAGCTGCTCCCCTAGAAGCATCTCTTCATATTTGTGATTTAGACAAATTCCTGGGGCACATCAGGTTTGTATTAGGACTGGGTATAATTCTCTCCAAATTGCATAATGGCAGACAATTGGAGGAGCAAACACGTGGAAAACAAAGTGGAAAATCAGTCTTCCCTTGAAGCAGACATGTTTTCCTAGAATTGGGATGCCACAGTCATACTCCACTCCTGTCTTTACTGAGGGTTCAGTCCGTTTTACTCTCGGAGGAGCTGCAGAGGTGCCTGCTACTGCTTTGGAGGTTAGGATTACATAATAAATATACTTTTCCAAACAAACTGCCAGTCTGTCAGCTTCTTCCCAGGTTTCCATGCAGTATTTGGGGAGAATCCCAGGGAAATAGCTAAACAGATGGCCTGTTGTGGTGAAAGCATCCCAGCCTGCCCAGGTGCTGGAGGTGTTGGCCTGGGCATACATTCTCTTACGGTTGTGTTAGGATCTTCCTGTCCAAAACCCCACATTTTTTTGAATCCAACGCTGGTTTTCCAACAAGAAATAAAGCTCATTAAGATCTGGAAATCATGCTGGTTCTACTGTGAAATAGTTTGCAGCTTTTTAAGGTATGCCAGGTCTCTCTCCTTAAAAATACATCTTAGAATGAAAACGTAGAGAATTACTCTTCCACAGATTTCAAGTGAAGGGAGGAAAGCAAGTTTGGGTTATTTGAAACCTTATATTTCCTGTTGAGCTTTATTTTTATCAGGGTTTTAGGTACTTCCAGGAGGGTTTCATATCTCAAAACTTCTTTCCAAGGTGTGTAAGTACAATTAATGGATGATATGGCTGGGTAGGAGAAGGGAAGGCCCAGGAAATCCCTTCACCCACGTGTTGGACTTGGCACTTCTGAAATGCTGGTCACCCAGATGAGGCTGAACAAGGCACCATGTGAGCTCCTGGTCTCATCTTTGCAGCTTTTGTTGGTCACATAAATATGGGGGAAAGGGTTCTGGAACGTATCTCTGCAGTGGCTCCTTGGGTAATTCTCATTAAGGCTGGTTGACCAGGATCTCCTCCATAAACACAGCCTTTGTCATGGCAAATTGCTGAAGTGCTAATGATAATTCATTGTGGTTTGTGTGTATTTATTGGGAGCAGAAGAGATTTCTGTCCTTCACATTCAAGAATGGTATGTGTAAAAGTGGGAAGCTAGGGGGTGTGGAGCAGACCTGCTGCAGCCTGAGGCCCAACTCCTGTTTTTGCCCTCTGCTCAGACTATAGAATCCAACTGGAGGTGTGGGAGGCACAACTTGCAAAGGATCCAGTGCCGCTCTGAGAACAGCAAAGGGGTCTACTGTTTACAGTATGATGATGAGAAGATCATCAGTGGCTTACGAGATAACTCCATTAAGGTGAGCACTTCCCTTTGTGCTTTCCCTGGGCGTGAGTGGGGTCTGCCCTGGAAGCTGCCTGTGCTTCCTTGGTGTCTCTTCATGGGACAGTGGCCGTGTGTGTGTGGTGAGGGTGAGATGGCTGAGCCTGGCAAAGTCCTCACCTGCACTCTGCTCTGGAAGCTTGGAGCACTGCCAGGGGTTCCTTCCATTGACTCCAAAGATGTGGCCTGAAATTAGTGTTCCCCCAGGAGGGGGACGTCTCTGTGCGTCACTGGCCTTGGCTGTGGCTGTTTCATTGCCAGGACTTTGCTTCTGTGCTCATCCTCCCTGGCACTTCCTTTGGCCAGTCAGGATTTGATCTCCTCATGGTGCTTGGTTATTTCACTGTTCTCTCAAAAACTTAGATCAAGACTTCCTTAAGCTAAAGGGAAAGACAAGGCCCACTGGTGGGGCAGACTCACTCCTCATGGAGTCTCTGGTTTTCCTCCTTTCTTCGCAGCTGTGACAATGTTCAAGTCTTGGATCCATGTTCTTGATGTTGATAAACCATTTACCCTTCTTGTTTCTAACAGATTTGGGACAAAACAAGCTTGGAATGTTTGAAAGTATTAACGGGACATACTGGCTCAGTTCTTTGTCTGCAATATGATGAAAGAGTTATTGTAACTGGATCTTCAGATTCTACAGTGAGGTGAGTGTTAAGTTCTTGCACAAAAATAAGTTGAGTGTCAGGGCTGGGAACATTTTCAATAATCTCTAAATATCAGAAAACATCCCTAAAATGAATGTGATATTTGTATTCCAGAAGCAAGATATTCATACTTGGCAAAGTTTCATATTAAATAATTTTTTTCCAAGTCTATTTTGTTCTTTTAGCATTAGGAATTTTGAAGGAATATGACCCGAAGGATTCAAGGATTCAAATATCCTGAAGTTTTGGAGTGGCTGATGGCCAACTGTACAATGATTTCTTCAGTTGGGGTTTCTTGTACTGCCCTCTGACATGTTGTAGTTGTACCTATATTATTGAGCAGGTGTTCAGTACACACAGAGCACTGCCTGACAGCAGTTCTGCTGGCAGTGAGGACAGTTCCAGCACCCATCTTCCTGCCTTGCCCAAGCCCTGCCAGGGGTTTTCCAGCCAGAGGTCTGCCGTGGAGCCTGGGGCAGGCTTGTGCCTGTTGACACCCTGCAGAGCCATCGGCTTCCCTTGGGATAACACCGTTCTCTCCCGCAGGGTCTGGGATGTAAATACTGGGGAAGTTCTGAACACGCTGATCCACCACAACGAGGCCGTGCTCCATCTGAGGTTCAGCAATGGGCTGATGGTGACATGCTCCAAGGACAGGTCCATCGCCGTGTGGGACATGGCCTCCCCCACGGACATCACCCTGCGCCGCGTCCTGGTGGGACACCGCGCCGCTGTCAACGTGGTGGACTTCGATGACAAGTACATCGTGTCGGCCTCAGGGGACAGGACCATCAAGGCAAGTGGCAGAGCTCTGCTCCAGGGCTGTGTGGCTCCTGAGGAAAGCCCTGGAGCAGCTGAAGGGTTCAGGAGCAGTTCTGGCCCCGGGCTTTTCTGGTGTCTCTCAGTGAGCAACGTCCTCTTGCTGGCTCTTGGTGACTTTGGGCACAGACCTGCACTGGAATATTTTCATGACTTCTGCTGTGCAACTGCAGAAAAGCAAAGCCCATTTGCTGTTTGAGCTCTTTGTCTCGAGATCAGTTGCTTTGTTAAATGTGGCACATCCTGTGCCTTTTTCCAGTGGTATTTTTAATTTCACTTGGCAGTTCTGTCCAGACATGAAATTCCTCAGCAGTGCCTTTCCTCACCACGCCTTCCCAGCAGCTCAGCCAGGCTGTGCCATGTTTGAAGGATTCAGAAGCTGCATTTGAAGGCTGTTACATACCAGAAGATTTGAGTTACCCAGAGTGCACTAATATAACAAAGGCATTTCCACCCTTCCCTCTCTGAAGCAGAGCTGCCTTAGCCTGGGCCAAGAAGTTCTTGGCAGTTCCATGTCCAGATCTCTGCCAGAGATCTTGCTGCACTCTGTGTTGGAAAATGAGCCACTTGATACTCTGCATTACAACCTCAATTACACTTGATTAAAAATGGGCAAAGTTGATGGAATCCTTTCATGTTAAGACCAAGCCTAAAGGCCATTTGGACCTTCTCTTTCTAAGAGCTTCCTAGTAATTTCTTTGGTTAAAAAATGTGATGGTTTTGTGTTTGATAACTCCAATTTTAGAAATCATTCTTAACTTACGGAGTGTAATCAAGGTTTTGAAACCATTTGGCGCAGTCTCTGCCACCTGAAAATATTTTACATACAATGCCCAGTTCTCCTCAGTGCCGTAGCAGTGCCTGTGGCTCTGTCACTGCTGGGTCCTGACTGGTGCCCAGGCCCTGCTCTTTGTCTCTGAAGATGCCCTGTGGGTTTTCACTCTCTGTCAGCCTCAGGCCTCTCTGTGAATTCCTAGTGGCTTCTCGTGCAGTGCAGAGCCTTGTCGGGTGCAGCTCTCAGGGAGTTTGTCCCATGTCCCCAGGTGTGGAGCACCAGCACGTGCGAGTTCGTGCGGACCCTGAACGGGCACAAGCGCGGCATCGCCTGCCTGCAGTACCGGGACCGCCTGGTGGTCAGTGGCTCCTCAGACAACACCATCAGGTGGGTGCCACCAGCTGCTGGCCCTGTGGAACAGGGGCCTTCTCTCCTGAAAACAGGATTTCCCTCAGCTCTGATGCTGCCACACTTCCTTGGAGTGGCTTGCCATTGGAGCAGATGGTTTATGAATGGAGCTTACCTCAGTGTGGGAGTAAACATTTCACAACTCCAGGAAAGAGTGGGACACTGAGGTTTCAGAGTGAGCAAAACCTCTTACCTACTCCTATATCACCTTGTTGTCTGCTGGGAGAGATGGGGAAGACAATGCTCCCTGATTTTCTTATTTTCTGAACTTCTAATCAATGTTTTACGGAGAACAGAAAAAACTCTGTTAGACTTTCCCAGAATAACCCCGGGATTATTTGAGTAATATTCCCTGAGTTTTACTTGCATGGGATTTTGAGTGATTACGTTCATTTTGGTATGTGTACTGCAGCTGCTCTGAATGACACCTTTTCAATCAAATTACATACCTCCCACAGCAAACCAGGCAGTATCTGCTTAACCCTGGGTGTGGGAATCAGCCTTTCTCCTGTGTTCTCCCCAGGCTCTGGGACATTGAATGTGGTGCCTGTTTAAGAGTATTAGAAGGCCATGAAGAGCTGGTTCGGTGCATCAGGTTCGACAACAAGAGGATTGTTAGTGGAGCCTACGACGGGTAGGTCTGAAAGCAGTTCCCAAAATTTAGCCTTTCTCTTGTGGGGCTCTCAAGAGTGAGTCTGCAGTCCATTTCTGTGGGGCTGAGGGCAGGACTCCTCTCCAGAGCTCCTCGGGCTTGCTCAGTGTCTGCAGTGTATTGTGGATTCATGGCACTTACATCCATATCCAAATTCTCCATTTCTTTCTCTGCCTGGAGAGTTACTGAAAACAAATCTGGAACTGGGTTTGGCTGTAGGCTTTTATTTGGGCTCAGTGTCTGCCTGGGGTTGGTGGGCCCACATTGCAGAGGGGAATGTGCACTGTCAGCTTGTCTGTCACAGCCATCACAGAGTCATCACCACTGCTGCAAAGAAACACAGAACTACCTGGCTTTGCAAGCTTGAGCGTTAGTATTTCTCACAGTGTGCTTGATCCTGAGGAAGTAGCTGTAGGGAAAACTTGGCAAGCTTTCCAGGGCTTTGGATGTTATTTTCTATGTTTTCATAATGATTTGCTTCTCTTACTTTTAGGAAAATTAAAGTTTGGGACTTGCAAGCTGCTCTTGACCCTCGTGCCCCAGCAAGTACGTTATGCTTGCGTACATTAGTGGTAAGTAAAAATTAATTTGCGGTTGTCTGGGGTGTTTTAGTACATTATTGTTGGATAGGTGGGAATGTCAGGATGGTTTCTGAAGTCACGAGGGCTTAAGAATAAAAAAAATTATTGTCATATCTTGAATGATTTACATCTGAGCTTAAATGAATGATGGAGGTTTTTTTTGTTTGAGATTCTCAGATACTCTTTAAAGAAAAAGAAATCATCATGCTACTGTATCACATCACTCTGGTTATTGGAGTGTTTCCCTAATATCACTGTAGAGCTGGTTTTAAATTTCCTCTTATTAAAAGAGGGGCAAGAATCCTGTGAGCCTTTCCCAAACTTTTCTCCTAACCCTTCACTTTGGAAGGAAGAGTTGGGAAGGGAGAAGGAAGGCTGAATCCAACAGATTGCCACAGGAACTCTCAGCCCTTCAGAGGACTGTCACATTTAAGGCTTAAGTTGCTTAAGTTACATTTTTCTTTGTAATGAGGGGTTTGGCTTATGACAGCAGACTTAATTAAAAATAGATGGAGGAATGTTCTTTTCACCCAAATGTGTGTGGAACTTCACTTCAGGAGTGAGTTTGACAAGCCCATAGCAACTCAGAGTCCCTGCCTGTAGGTGATGCATGTGCTTGGCCTTTCCAGCACCTGGAGAAGTGCTTCTGTGGCTGGAAATGCTTCTCCTTTTTCTTTCTCTTCAGTAGTCTCAGTATAGAGTTGAGATTCAACTTTTATTTAGTTTTAGTGAAAAAGTTCTTTGTTTCTGTGTTCTGTGAGGTTCTCTCACAGAAAAAGTTGTTTGTTTCTGTGTTCTGTGGGTATCCTGTAGCTCAGGTTGCAGTTTGAGATTACTCTGCCAGCTTGTGCTAGATCTCCAATAAAGGCAAAGCCCTCACTTTAAATTTAGTGAAAATGGATGAGCAGGACTAAGGGGATAGTTCCTTTTCTGAGCTTATTGTGCCACTTAGAGATCTGTTGGAAGAGCTGCTGGAGCATGTGCTCTCCTTATGGCAGTGCTTGAATTCCTGGCTGCTGGTGTGTGAGCCCTGAGGATCCTCTCAGCAGGGTGGAGCTGTGATGTGCTTTGGGGCTGCACAAAAACAGAATCAGCAGAGAATTCTGCAAGAGAAGGAGCCCTGGCAGAGCATCAGTGCCAGCCAGGGGCCAAAATTGCTGCTCCTTGGTGGATAGACTGCTTCCTTCTGGAATAGTGTGGCTGGGCTAGGCCCACTGAAGGAGGCTCAGGGTACAGCACTGGATTTAGGAGCCATGTATTTTCTGTAAAGAATTTACACTCAAAAGCAGCGTTTCTTCAATCTGTGTGTTATTATGAAGGTTTTTTAGTCAACACAGCAGAGTTTCAACACTGTATCCAGATATCCTGTGTGTATCCAGATCCCTGTGTGATACCAGTGCACTGCAGTGTTTCCCTCTTGCCTTGCTGACTGCTTGCCTCTTGCCCACAGGAACATTCAGGACGTGTCTTCAGGCTCCAGTTTGATGAATTTCAGATCATTAGTAGTTCCCATGACGATACAATTCTGATTTGGGATTTCTTAAATGTGCCACCGAGTGCCCAGAACGAGACCCGCTCTCCATCTAGAACATACACCTACATCTCCAGATAACAGTCTGCACTTTACTGCCCTCAGAAGGTAAGGCTCCCTCCTTTGATGGATCTGGGAAATGTCTGAAATGTTCCCTCTGCCTGCAGCTTGGCTTAGTCAAACAAGCTGAGATTTTCCTTAAGGAAATAAAACCTTTTTATGCCACTCCTTTCCCTATCTAGTCTTTGCTCCAGCATGTCCTGTTGGCTTCCCCCTTCTGGAATCCCTCCTGGTTATAACTGAATGTTCAGGCCTGTTAGAGAGAGCTGTCCTGTGTTCACAGCATTGCTGGGAATTGAGGAGCCTTGCTGTGTGGCACAGGCATTCCAGCTGTCCCATGAAATGGGAGCCCTTGGGAGCTCTCAATGTACCTGTTGGCTGTGGGGAGCTGTGCAAGAAGCAGTGCAGGGTCTCTGCAGGGATCTGAGCCTGGGGCAGGAACAGCAGTTCTGTGAGGAGCACAAGTAGCAGGGAGAACTGTCAGAGCTCACCAGCACAGCTCAGAGCTGTCTGAAACAGAGCCCAGAAGTTGCTGGAGTTTGGTTCCCTTTCCCAGTCACTGCAGTCAGTGCTCAAAGCCCTTTTTTGGGAGTGTGGATTCTCCTCCCCATTGCTGCCAACAATTGCACTTCAGACTACACCTGCCTGTGAGTGCTGGGGCTTGCAAGCAGAGGCACTGCCCTCCAAAGCACAGCAGGCTCTGCCAGTGCTTCTGAGGAACTGGAGACACCACAAGAGGAGCTGGGAGTGGCATTGCCCCAACAGGAAGGATTTCTTTTATTGGAAGTAGATAATGAATACTTACAGTGAAGAAAGCCTTCCTGTAGGAAGGGGTTTTCATCATCTCTCTGGATACATTCGTCCCTGCTGTGTCAATGTGTTCCTCAGGTTATTGCACTCCCGGAGGATCTCTGTGTCTGGCTGGGAAATCCCTTCCCTTGTGGAGACACACTTTGAGGTGCTCCTGCTAGAAGATGAGTTTTCTTTCACCTCAGGAAGGGTTGGCTGCCTTCCCTGATACTGAACTAGTTTTAAAACCACCAGGGCAGTGCCCTCTCTGGATCTGACACTGGGATCTGTTGGCACATTGCTTTGCAGGGAGGGTCTGAGCCAGCAGCTGGCCGTTGCCAGGCTGAGCTGCCTCTCTCAGCATTCCTGTAATCAGGCCCTGGAGTAAGGAAGAGCTCTAATGCTGTGAACATGAGCCCTGTGTGGATCCCAGCTAAACCTTCCCTTCAGAGCAGGTTTTAAGAACCCTGCTGCAGGGGGAGCTTAGTGGAACTCATGGGCTCTTGTCCTGCCTGGGGTGGGACAGGGACACCTGGAAAGGCTGCATTTTATAAACAGTCTCCATCTACCTTCCAGTCTTACATCAGTGCTTGTTTCTGTTAACTAAAATGATAATTCAAGATGGACAGATTCTGTTTTTAAATTCCAGATTGGGCAGGGTTCTTTAACAGCCACAAAAGAAACACAGAATCAGACTAGCTTGAGTTTAAGGGGCCCACGAGGATCATCAGTCCAGCTCCTGGCCCTGCCCAGACACCCCAACAATCCCCCCTGTGCATCCCTGGGGCACTGTCCAGGAGCTCTGGCAGCTTTGGGGCCGTGCCCATTCCCTGGGGAGCCTGGGCAATGCCAGCACCCTCTGGAGGGAGAAACTTCTCCCAAAATCCAGCCTGAGCCTGCCCTGACCTAGCTGAAGCTGCTCCCTCAGGTCAGGAAATGAGGAGTTGTATAAACTGCTGTCAGTTCCTTGGGCAGCACTGTGCTGGTGCCACGTGGCACACACAGCTCCGTCTGTGGGTTTGCCAGGGCAGTGGGAGATGCCTTTGGCAGGGGGTTCTGCTGCTCACATCCTGCACACCTGGCAGTTGGGCACAGCTCAGTCTGCCTGGCCCAGGGGGCACAGCTGGAACCACGCAGCGCCCAGGTGCTGGTGTTGGTAATGACAGTCCCTTAACACCCATTTCCTTTAATGCAGAGATGCTGTGATGTCACTTTTTGACAGGTTTGTCTGACTTCAGAATCCAAAAACCCTAAATCTACATAAAATTATGGTCAAACAGCTAATATTTCATCATGACATTTAATGAAACAGTTTTATAAGCTCTCAGACATCACAGTCTTGTGAGTTTTGAAGCAGCCCTGCACACGTTTTTACAGGCTTTGCAATGTGAGGCTCTTCAAAGTGGATCAATTTTGACAGTCCTGGCAGTTGGCTGTGAGAGTTTTATTGCTTTCTGTTGAATTCCTGTTGTTTATTGTAACATGATAAAAATTGTTACCATATGATAGTCTAATATTCAGGGATTAAGCATTAGGCCTTGGGCTGAGGGAAGGGAAGTCAAGGGGGAGTGCCTAAGGATGTTTTAACCTTTCATAGGAATGTCCTATCAGAAGAGGGAAGTTCTCCCTAGTCCATTAAAGATGGTTTGGGGAAGTGGCAGATAAAATCAAAGCTCAGATTTAATTACACTCAGACTTTAACGCTGCCTCCAAGCTGATAACAGGGCCATCAGGCTGGAAATGGGAGTATCAAAGTATTTGAGGTTTTTGTCTGTTTTTCCGAGCAGCTGCACTTGCCTCCTATGCAGAGCTCTCCCTCTGCAGTGTGAGGAAGAAAGGACAGTGCTGTGGCCACTTTGGGTTGGGTTCAGGGAGCTGAGCTGGGGGGTCTCTGGCTGTGCCCACCAGGCTGGGACTGCAGCTCTGTGCAAGGAAACTGCCTGTGGGTCTCTGCCAAGCACCAGAGCCATGCAGAGCCTGGCTCTTGGTGCAGTGGGGCTCAGAGCACATCCCAGAGCCCCTGGGGCAGCTCCACTGCAGGAGGGGCTGCACTGGGGAGTTCCTGGCCAGTCCCTGGTGTCCTGCACCAGTGTCACCTCCTGCACATGCTCTGCCCTTCCCCTCTCAGCCTGGATGCAAAGGATGCCGTGGGCCTCAGCACCTCGGGATGCTGCTTGCTGTGAGCCTCCTCTCAGTTCACTTGTCTTTTGTCTTTTTCAGGGTTCCACAGTCTTGAACTACTGGATTTTTGGCTACTACATGCCTGAAGATGATTGACAGCTAAAGTCAGAATTGGTTCTAGATGCTGTGTAGATGCAAAGCAGCACAATTCTATATCTAAATTTCTTAATCTTTCCTGCTCTCAGTGGTCGTCTTTGAATTTGCTACAAATTCACTGACTTGGAGTAGATGAATTTCAGAAGCCTATCCTTCCCTGCTGTGAGAAATCCAAAGCTTCACATGTAAATTGTCCGTAGAAACTGAACTCTGATGGCTTGTTTTTCAGATATAAATCAGAAGTCAAGAAAGGACTTGGCCTAATTTATATTGCTTTGCACTTTTGTCTGACTTTAAAGAAAAAAAAAAAAACAAACATTCTCCAATGAAATTTGGGTGCCAAACACATGCCCAGAATGTACAGAGCTTTGCTTTCCAGTCACCACTGTCCTTTAGGCATTCCCCATGGCAGGTTCAGAGCCCGTTCTGTTCCGTAGGTGTACGTTGGACTCTTAGAAATATTTCTGACTTGCTCAGTAATATTTTTGGATTACAGTTTACTTGTTTCTGCACCAATAATTTCTTTTAAATTAAAGATTCCCTGTAATTCAGGCTAGGTTATCTGAACTAGTTGTATAGCACTGTCTTTTTCCTTTGCCCTGTGCTCTGTACTCGCCGTCCTGTGCTTCCTGATGTTTGCTGTAGTCCCCCTCCTTCCCTGTGTGCTTCCCTCATCTCGGATACTGTGTAAGCATGTAGATACCTTGTACATACAGCAGAGCCTCTGGTGCCAGCCTCAGGGCGTCCTGACACTACACACTAACACTCGGCGTGGTGGCACTTGGCAGCAGGATGTCCTGACCCCTGGCACTGGTGGTGACATGATTACCTAGACATTGTCTCTGCTAAAGGAGGTTTTCAGTATTCATTAGTTGGGTTTTTGGTTTTGTTTCGTTTTTGGTTTTGTTTCGGTTTTTTTTTGTTGGTTTTTTTTTCTTTTTTTTAAATGGGAACTACATATTTTAAAATGTAATTTCTAAACTTTTTAAAAATTAAAAACTGTTTAATTTATGTTCCGTATCTTATATTTTTGTGCCGCGGGATTTGCAGCTGTGTGTCCCTAACACCGGTGGGGCCTCACAGCCCCCACTGATGTCCTCGGTAGCTTTAGTTTGGCTGCTCAGTGGAGAAGAAACCATGGGCCAAAGTTCCATTATTTATGTTTGATTTGTGGCACTTCCTGACAGTGAGAGGAGCCCGTTCCAGTCACCGCTCTGCTTGCCGTGCCCGTTCCCGTGCTGGTGTCCCAGGAGGATTGGCTGCCGTGTCCTGGCTGCTCCATGCTTTTGTTAGGGAGCCTCCATAGCTGCTTCTTCAGTTCTCACAGTGTCCCTGTCACCTGTGTGGTCACACAAATGCCCTGCGTTGTCCTTGGGTCGGGAGGAGACGTGGAGCGATGCAAAGTGAATTTCCCGTCGGTGTCAGCCCCGTGGTGTCTCCGTGCCCGCGCGCCTGGGGGCCCGGCTGTCCTGGGGAGGGCACGGCTGGCACGGGCTCTGCTCTCCTTCCTTGTCTGTGTCCGTCTGTGCTGTTCTGTGCTGCCAGCAGCTCTTGGCTCTGTTGGGTTTTTGCCTTTCCCTGTGCAGTCCTGGGGCCGGGCGGTGCCCAGGGACAGCGGGGAGTTCGAGGTGTCACCAGCCAGCCCCTGCCAGGGGTCACTGCGGGGGCTCCTCTCCCCACCTTCCGGGGAGCCCAGCTCCCCTCCCCGTGTTACTCCAGCTATTTATTCATCCAGATGAGCGAATGTGATGAAGTCCAGAAGAGCAAACTCGCTCCTGAGCGTCCATGAGGTCACATTTTGGTAAGCTTGACAGTAGTTCGTGCAAGTGTCTTACTTTACCCTTCTCATCTAATAGCTTTAATATTAAACTGTTTAAAAAAGAGAGATCTGTCGCAGCCCTGAAGAAAAAAGTTCTTTGTTTCTGGAGAGCGGAGTCCTTCTTTTAAAAATGCATGTGTAAGATTTAAATTCCTGTTTTTCCTTGGGAGATAATGGTATTTGAACATGCAGTCTAAACTTCTTTGTGCTTTGTGTAACATAGCAGTGGACTTTTGTGATTGGCACCCAAGGAACTCGACTCCTGGGATTCATGGTAGTGATCCTGGCTGCTCTCTGGACTTTGTTTTGCTAACCATAATTGAGCAACTGTACATTACTGCGATATTAATGTTTCAAAGCACTGGGATAGTCTAATTCTAACTTGTAATTATGTTTGCCAATTATCTGTTTGGAAAGTTGGTGTATGAACAGCTTCTTGAAACTGTTAAATTGTACAGATATCGTTCATGATCTAAAGCTTTGTACTGTGGAATGTGCTTAATAAAAAAAAAAAGTTTGAACTTAATTTGTCCCATGAATGGATGAGTGACATCACCTCAGCAGAGTTTGGGTGTGAGTTAAGGACAGGTTGGAGCAGCCAGGCTGGGGGGTCCCTGCCCAATAAATGCCCTTCCAGCCCAAGCCCAGTGGAAGGCACAGGGCATGTGGAGCCCAAACCCGTCTGCACAGCCCAGCTCCTGCTCTGGCACGGGGGGGTGGCAGCTGCTGGTCCGCCCTTCCTTTTCCTGGGGACAGACTGGGAGGAACAGTGAGACCTGGAGCTGAGCTCATTCACCCATCACAGCGGTCTGAACCCCACTGCCTCTGCAGGAATGTCACCAGGATTCTTTCTTACTTTACCAAGAATGCAGATAGAATTTTTAAAATACTACCCGTCTTCTGGCTGGGTGGAGCCACCTCCATCCCTTCAGCTGTGCAGTCTTCCAGGGCTTCCTCTGACTCAGGAAAACCTATGCCTTGGCCTTTCCTTGGCTGCTGTGCAGTGACTTGTTCAGTGTTGGGTTTGGTGGGTGTCTGGGAGGCACTGACCTGAAATGGCTTTGAATGGAGGTGCCATAACCTCCGTGCTAAAAATATGAGCAGTTCTGGCTCAGCATTGGCAAATGCAGGAATGGCTCCAGTGCAGATAACTTCTCCTTGCCCCACTCCTGATTCTGGGTAGGAGTGTTGGAAGCAGCGCTGCTGCTGTCAGGCTGAGGCTGCCCTGGAGCTGGGTGAGTCAAATCCTGTTTGGTGCCAGGAGTGCAGGGTGGAAGTGCAGCCTGGCTGAGCTCGTGGCAGGGTTCTGAAGGCCATGCTGGGTATCATTATCCAAATAAGCCACAAAAGCTCTGGGGTGGATCTGCAGTGTAAACCTTGAGGTCAGGCTTTAACATTCCAGCTCACCTGGGTGGCCTTTGGGTTTGGTTGTTCTGGGGGTTTTCCCTTGCAGTTGCAGCCTTTAGCTGGCTGTTAATTCCCACCAGAGAACTTCCCAGAGAAGTCGTGGAGGCCCCGCTCCCCTGGGTGCTCCCGCCCATCCTGGAGGGGATTTGGGGCCTCTTTGGGCTCTCCCCTCCCACCAGAGGGTGGGAGCCAAACGCTGTCCTGAGCATGGAGTGCCCGTGGGGCTGAGCAGTGCCCTGGGAGGGTGGGCAAGGAGGGCAGGGCTGGGCTCCACGAGTCCCCACAGGCATTGGGGTCTCACTCAGGTCCAGCATCTCCTGCCAAGCCCTTCCCAAACTCCCAGGGCTGCCTATGGATTGGGTTAGAGCAGCACAATGCCAAAGGAAAAACTCCATCCAGCCTGGCCTTGGGCACTGCCAGGGATCCAGGGGCAGCCACAGCTGCTCTGGGCACCCTGTGCCAGGGCCTGCCCACCCTCCCAGGGAACAATTCCTGCCCAGTATCCCATCTAACCCTGCCCTCTGGCAGTGGGAGCCATTCCCTGTGTCCTGTCCCTCCACCCCTTGGAAATTGTCTCTCTCCAGGTTTCCTGCAGCTCCTTCAGGCCCTGCAGGGCCACCCTGAGCTCAGCCCAAAGCTTCTCCTGTCCAGGTGAACAATCCCAGCTCTGCCAGCCTTTCCTGCCAGCAGAGCTGCTCCATCCCTCTGCTCATCCTGGTGCCTCCTCTGGCCTGGCTCCAGCAGCTCCAGGTCCTTCCTGTGCTGGGCCCTGGGGCAGCTCTGCAGGTGGGGTCTCACCTGAGCACAGGGGCAGAATCCCCCCCTCCCCTGCTGTCCATACTGGGGGGATGAAGGGGAAAGAAGACCTTTGGAAAAACCCTTTTCTGCTGCCCATCCCAGCAGAGCTTTTGCTAAAAATCCCAGGCCAGGCCCAGTCTCCAAGCGTGCAGCCTCTCCCTGGGCTGTGCTGCCAGACACGGCTGTGCCCATCCCTGCAGTGGGAAACGTTCCCGTGGGATGCTGCCCTGGCTCCAGGCTGTCCCTGTGCCACAGTGCCGAGCACAGCCCCTGCTCTGGGACAGTGACAGCATTTGGGGCTGCCCTGCCCCACAGCCCCGGCTCCTGCTGCTTGCCAGGGGAGGAGCATGCAGCCAGCCTTGGCTTCTCCGAGCTCCAGCTTTTCCCTCGGTGCTTCAAACACATTTGTGCGATGCTCCGAGGTGCTGAAACAGGGCTCGAGTCACCAGTCAATGACCCACACACCAACACCAAACCCTTGTGGGCAGCAGGGGCTCCCCGGCAGAGCTCCTGCCCTCTGCAGAAAGGCTTCTTGTTCTGCAGCAGGACATGACAAAAACCAGCGGTGATTATCCAAGCCCGCAGGTAAGATCCTCTTGGTACCCTGCAGGCACTGCAGCAGGATGAGGGAGTGCCCTGAGCCGAGGCCTCTCTGCTTTCAGCTGTCTGAGCTCGCTCCGTCTCCCTGGGTGTTTCCATCATCACTAAACACGGGCCCACTGCAATCTGAGCACTGACTGAAATGGTTCACTCTTATCCTTAGTAGATTTTGGTTTTGTTTTACTAATGAGATTTTTTTAAAAAATACTGTAAACAGTAACTTAACAAATCAAAATCGCAACTGAACCAAAGAGAGATCCTGCAGAATTTTCCTTGTGCCTTGTACATCTCTGCACAGGAGCTGGGTGTATCCAGCCGGGTCCCAGAGGTGTCTTCACCTTTTGTTTTCCCTTAGGAAGGGCCCCACTGCCTGCCCTGAGCAGCAGCAGCGCTGTGGGAGCGCTAATTGGGAGCGCTAATTGGGAGCAGTAAGTGGTTACGGCTGCCTCTGGGAGGGTTTGCTGGGACCATCCTCTCTCCCGTCCCATCTTTCCCACCCTCTGCTCGCGGCTGAGCCCGGAGCAGCTCCTGGCCGGATAATGGGCTCTGGCACAGGAATTCAGGGATGGTTTCTGGGATTTCTGTCTCAGCACAGGGAAGCTCCACGCCCGCGGGTGACCCCGATGCTCTCGCAGGTCTCTCATCCCCGATAAGCTCTGCAGGTCTTGCACTCCCCACCCTGCAGCTCCTCGGGGGTGGATTGAGTGGGACAAGACACTGGGAGTGCTCTGCAGACACTCGGTGACTCCCAGTGCCGGGGCTCGTTTGGCAGCAGGCGGTGACATCC
>VZSR01003410.1:689692-753272 GCA_013398615.1 Brachypodius melanocephalos | reverse complement strand
GGTCATTGTTCTCTTGGAGCCCACGCTGCAGTATCCCTGACATCTCCTGATGCTGGCAGGAACCTTTGGTGTTCCTCAGGGAAAAATGCAGCTTTGACACTCTCTTTTATATCTTGATCATCCAGAGATTCATCTGGCTTACTCTCAATGCCATGCTGGTGTATTTTTGGTTTTTTTCACAATCACAGTAAAGTTTTCTGCAAAGCCTTTCCTGTTCTGGGATGTTGAATCTTATATTGAACTGTGACTATAAGGAGATCCTGTTGTTGTCACTGAACCAGTACACAGAAGGATGTTTGATTTAAAACATTGTTACCCCACCATGTACAATTGTTGGGGGTTAGTTGTTGTTTTGTTTGTTTTTTGGGTTGGTTTTTTTTATTACTTAAGGAATTTGTTTCCCCATGGTTGCTGGGAGACAAAGTACTTGGTACTTAAGTGGTGTTTGACTAAAACGAGGAGTTGCTCTGGGAGGGAGAGACAGTGTGGGTTTTGGGGGTTTTGGGTGAGGGACTGGGGGAAGTTTTTTGCTCTCACTCTCTGGGCACTCATCGGAGAGGACATGACCAGGCTGTTTGCTTGCTGTGGGAGGTGCTCCACTGTCACCAGAAAGCCCGCTCCTGGAAAATCTACCATCTCTGCATGGGTGTGCAGGAATTCTGAGCTCGCCTCCTCCTGCCCTGGCCCTGTCTGTCACTGCAGCTTCCTTCAGCACTGCTCCTCTTGCTACAGTGGGACTCTGCACCTCCCTGCCCTGCCAGGGACACCCAGCCCAGCCCTGCCAGGGACACCCAGCTCTGCCCTGCCCAGGGACACCCAGCCCTGCCCTGCTGGGGACACCCAGCCCAGCCTTGCCCAGGGACACCCAGCCCTGCCAGGGACACCCTGCCCTGCCCTGCCCAGGGACACCCAGCTCTGCCCAGGGACACCCAGCCCTGCCCAGGGACATCCTGCCCATTCCAGCCAGGACATTGCACTCTTTCCAGCCGGAGTCTCAAGGCATCAAACTGCCCTGGGCTTTGTGAAACAAAGCCCCTCAAACTCCCTCTTTCTTTTTGTTTAGTATTAATGCTGTAGTTGTTGCTGTTTGTTTGCCTGTGTTATACACACTAGTAAAGAACTGCTATTCCTATCCCTATACTTCTACATGAAAACCCCTTTAATTTTATAAATTATAATACTTTGGAGGGAAGGGATTGGAATTCTCCAGATACCTGTCTTTCAAACCAGGACAACAATAAAATTCTGAGGAAATCTGTGTGTATTTGCACACCAGATATCAAGGATAATATTGTAAAAATGCTTCATTCCAGCTGAATATTGTAAGATCTCTCTGAACATTTTTACAAAATTGGTTGCTACACCTCTTGTCTAAAGCTGGGTCAAGTCTCATTCCTTCAGAAACCTTCCCTGAAATACAGGTAGGGAGAAATTATCACTGTTTGAATTTTCAGAGCAGTGCTTTGAGCAAAAAAATTGCCCGGATTCTGCAGTAAAAATAGCATTAGCACAGATTTTTAGGAGGGAGGGAAAGGGATACATCCATCAAGCAAGGAAAGATCCATATGTGTCTATCTTATGTATGAAAACACAGGTGGAAGGGTAGTAAGAATGTGCCTAAATATCTTGGTGTTAGGTGTGAAATGAAATGAAATACTCTGCATTAGAGACACCTCAGCTCTTGCCAGGGTATCAGAGTGGCTCTGCCAGCCCAGCTTTCCTGGGAGGAATTGCATTTCTGTGGTATTTGCCCATGGTGGTACAAATAACCCAAAGTGATGAGGCTGTTTTCTATAATTTTTCATACAACTGGAGGGTTTTCTCTCCTCTGAAGCACAGCATACACTCCTCCTCCTGCTGGAGCTGAGCCCCTGCTGTCAGCCACGACTCTGGAGCAGTTTTCATGGCTGCAGTGACCTACAGGAGATGCTCCTGATGGCAGTGGCTGGCTCTGGTTTGGGCAGAGCCCAGGTGGAATTTGCTGCTGTAAACAAAGCTCTTCCAGAGGAATGGAGGAGGATGCTGCAGAGCACAAAGCTCAGCCTGGGCATGGGTTTTGAACCAATCCCCGAGGTGTTTGTGTGCTGAGGGCACCCTCACTGCCCCACAATGGACACTTGTGAGCAGCTCTGTGACATCACCCCCAGCAGTGGTGATGGATGGAGGAAATCCTGTGCCAGTGCCACCAAGACGTTGTGTCACCGTGAGCTGCTGGCTGCAGCCTCGCTGGCACGGCCCCCGTGGAACAAACCTGAGTTATAACTCACAAATATGAAGGCTTTAGGAAAGTTGGAGGAGTGCTTTACAAGAACCTTGATTTTCCCTGCCGTGGATGCCTCTCCTGACAGGATTCCTTTATGTCACTGTGCTCTGCTGAGGGGAATAAAGGAGTCACTGTGTGTTCAGCTGGGCAGAACATCTCATGGACATTCGAGGGGGCAGCTTCAAGAGAGGCAAACTGAAGAAGCACCAAGTAAAGTAGAAATGCTTAATTAAAACGAATGGGGTTTAAATTCTGCTGAAAAGAAAGCTCTTAATCAACTGAGAACACAGAAAGCTGGCATTTATTTCTGCAGCAGAAGCACCTTGAAATCCCCCTGGGGTTCGCTGCCGTTGAACAGTGGCAGAAGACAATGTCCAAAATGAGACAGTGCCTGCCTGGAGGAGCCTCCTGGCTCACTGGAAAGAGCAGGAGAGTGGGCTGATGGTATTTACACCCAAAACATGGGGAGCAGAGGCCTGGAAGAGGGGAATGAAAAAAACAAAGTTTGTAATCAGTAGAGAACTGGGAACAGATCTCCTGCATCTCAGGATGTTCCAATGAGCTTAGGCCAAAAGCTCATTCTGACACTTGGCATTTGGATTTCTGGGAGGACAAAACATCACTTGTCAGTCATTTACAGAAGATTTATTTTTGTGCTTTTAGGAAGTTAATAAACCAGACTTCTTCCCTGTCCAGCCTGGCCTTGGGCACTGCCAGGGATCCAGGGGCAGCCACAGCTGCTCTGGGCACCCTGTGCCAGGGCCTGCCCACCCTGCCAGGGAACAATTCCTGCCCAATCTCCCATTTTCCCAACTCCCTCTTGGTTTGAAGCCATTCCCTGTGTCATGTCACTCCAGGCCCTTGTAAAAAAATCTCTCTCCATGTGATGCCAAATCCTGAGACATCAGGATGTCCAGCTGTATGTTTTGAAATTAATTCCTTTCCTTTTGAAATTCTGAGTATTAATTATTGAGCAGATCAGCTGAGAATTCTGTATTAATAATTTGCTTTTATCTGGAAACCAATGCCTTGGGGGGAAAATAAAAAAAAAAAAAAGAAAAAAAAGGCAAATAAAAAAGCATCACCTTGGGTCAGCTCTAGAGCTGATTGAAATATGCAAGCTAAAAAATGCCCACAGAACTCTGAACCTTGTGTGGGTACTGGGATCTTTTGAAAACATTAGGCTTCTCCTCCTTCCTATCAGAGAAGTGAGACCTCTTTTTGTGAGCAATGCCTCCTATTTTTGAGAGCTGATGCAAAGAACTGTGCTGGAGTTTTGTCACAGACCCCAGAGTAACAAACTGCCTGAAATTCAAAGGTATATAAGAAGGTTCAAACACTTATGTACAATATTCCTAGAAAAACAGACAGAGCGAAGGCAGTAGGAAATTTTAGTCTTAAATACATTACAAATGCTGCTGGTAGTGCTGCCTGTAATTAAGCTTGCCTCACATTTCCCATTCGAAGCCCCAGTTTGCAGTGGCATGAACCTGTGCCAGGTTTTAACTGTTTGGGCTGAAACTTTCCGTGCTGAATGTCTGCCTCGGATGAATTGTTTGGAAAGCTTCAACAAAAAATTGTTTCACCGTTTCTGGGAATGAAATGAAGAGAAAAATATTTTCTTTTGCCCATGCAAACTTGATTCTGGCATTTCTGAGTTTGGAGTGCTGGGGCTGTAACCTTGATGTTTTTATATATGTATGTTTATGTTTCCTTCAGAAAGGGAAAGTTCATAAAATAATGCCTACCTGGGTATATTTGGATAGCTAGGCAACGCTGAACTCGACATGACAACTGTAAATAATTTAATTCGTTTGGAAACAATCTAATTACATTGATTTCTCGTCTATCCCTGAGCAGATTGCTTGAGGCCCATCTTCAGCAGGTCCATCTTTCCTTAGGGATTGGATTGTGGATCAGTTTGAAGATTGGTCTCTCAATTTAACTCTGAATTCAGTTCTTGAATACAAAGTGTGGTGGGTACTCTCTTCCTCCTTGCCTTCATTTAAGGTTTCCAGGCCATTTTTGATTTGATTTGTTGGAATGTACTCCCCAATTCTAGCTCAGCAGAGGCTCAGTCTCTGGCTGTTTGGAGGGACATTGTCCCCAGCACTGATTGCCCTGTGTGCCAGTTTAGCTGCACCTCTGACTGTTTTTACCAGCCAAAATTTGATTTGCTATTCCCCAAAAGAGACAGCATCACCCCCAGCAGCCAGGAGGAGGAAGGAGGAGTTTTGCAGCAGTTTAGGGAAGGACCAAAAAGAAACTTTCATGTTGAAGTGCTCGAGAAGTAACTAGGATGGATTGGTTTTTTTGAAGAGGAATCAGACAGGTGTGGAAATTATATCACTTGTTGCATTAATGTTGTTATTGCCAGGGATTTTTAGTCGAACTGCCCAGGAAATTCTTTTGGGAAAAGACAAATAGTGCCAGTTTGATCCATTTTTCTGTTCAGTTGGCAGGAGCAGTGACAACGATGAAATAATTTTCTGTCTCTGTGTCGCAGGCCCAAGACAAGGCTTTCTTCCTTTCACAGCTTCTTGTGTAATTGTCTTTAAGTAAAATGAACTGTAAAGGGCTGTGGTTTGAGCAAAAGAACATCTCTATAAACAACCAACTGCCCTCATCCACATCTGCTGCAGCCCTTCCTCTGCTACTGGAGGCGCTGGGCATAAAAAAAAATAAATAAAAAAAGAGGAGAAAAGGCTTTTCTCCAGCCCACGGAGGCAGGAATTCCCAGGACAATAAAGGGCATTCCCGTTTATTTCTGGAAGGCTGGATGTGTTGGTCTGTCCCAGCTGAGGGATCCCTCCTGTTCTCCATCCAGCCAAACACCAAACCCGTTCTGTGCCTTCACTCGCTGAACCTCAATGCCTTCTGCAAGTGAGAAGTTTTGGGTTGGATGTGGAAAAATGCATCCCTTGAAGAGCAGCACAAGATGCTTCACAACATTCAATCGTTTGTTTTGGGAGAAAGAGTGAAAGGAAATGATCATTAAGAGAAAGAAATGTGGGAAATCATTTTTGGTTCAGCTTGAGGTTTGTGTCCTTCACTCACAGCAAACCTCTAACATGAAATGATGGCAAAGATCCTTCTCCCCTGCTCCTCGTTGGAGCTGCTGCTCCCCTCATTCCATCCTCACCCCAGCACAGCAGCTCGCTCATGTCACAGTTTTCAACCCCCAAAATTCACCTTGCCTTTCTCAAACGGAGCAGGAGGTCCCTGCTCCAGCCCCACCCTGTCCTGAGCTTCCACTGACGCTGTTCCATCCAGTGCCAGCCTGGGTGGGGCAGGAGCAGCCCCAGAACCCACGGGTGTTTCCATCTGTGGAGGATGTGGTTTCCCTCCTGATGGGAATCCCTGCCCTGCAGCCCAGATCAGCCTCTGCACGGACACCAAGGTGAAGAAATGCCCTGCCAGGCAGCATCAAAATGTCACTGTGGGAGGATAAAACCCCGAGGCTGCTGCACTTCAAGGGGTGTTTGGACAATGCTCAGGGTGGGATTGTTGGGGTGGCTGTGGAGAGCCAGGAGCTGGCCTTTATAATCCTTGTGGGTTCCTTCCAATTCAGGATATTCCACGATTCTCTGATCAGTGGGTACCTCCCATGCCTGTCCTTGGGTGTGTCCACTGCTTTTGAGAATTTAGGGCATGGACTCCACGTGCTGCTGGTCCCCAGTGTCCATGCCCTGCCTGTCTGTGGTGAGGGAGCTGCCCTCCTTGACATGATTTGCTCTCGAGAAATGCCTGCTGAAAATCAGTCATCTCTGCCTCTGGCTTCACATGTTTGTGTAATGATTTGTTCCAGCATTTTTCCAAGAACTGAAGCAAAGTGAAAAGGCAATTGCAGCAGGCTCTGGAATTTTCAGATGCCAAGTACCCTGTGACACGACACATCTGGGGCGGGTCAGCTCCAACACTGCATCCATTTATGTGCCCTCAGCTCTTCTCTCCAGTGCTAAACTGGACATCTTCGTCTCTCTCCTTTCTAAATCTCATCCCTTGAGTATGTGGTAAGATATTTAATTAATTAAAATGTGTCCCAGGCAACAAAAATGCTGGGACTGGAGGGAGTAGTTCAGCATTTAACATGGAGTATACAAACCTCACTGTAAATTCAGCTGGTGCAGCTTTTGGCCTCTTGTCACTGCTTATTATTGTTGGTTTGTGTTTAAAAACAAAAGTACAAATTGCAAACGGAATGGGCTTGTTAATTAAAGGATTGTTTTGGGGAATGAAACATCAAAACCCTCCTTCTGCAGGCTGTAGCTGTTCCTGAAAGCCGTCTGTGTCATATTTCTCTGCAGAGGTTGAAATATGTCAGGCAGGTGTTTCAAAAGTCCTTCTGCTGCAGGGAAATACACTCTGATGTAATCTGCCTAATTTGACTCTTTGAATTACTTTCAGGCACACTTGCTGTTTGTAATGGAAATAGCTCCCCAACCACTTCAGAGAGCACTTTGTAATGTGAGCTGGTAAAACTCTGCAGGTGTAGTGGGGTTTTATTTTATTTAACATCTTAGGTTTGTTTACTTTCATGTGTTACTGAAAAAGTGACATAAAAGTGGTTTAACAAGTCATTTTTCATTTGAGAAATGTTTTCTTATTAACAAAGTTAACATCCAGTATTCTGCAATAGAACTACTGACTCCAGGAAATCACATTTTGCCCAGGAGAGTTTTCCTAAGGCTGAAATTCCCCCAAGACTTTTGTTTTTGGGATTGTACATACCTTAGGCCTTTTGGCATAAGCATCAATTAAAAAATGGGAAATGGTGTTTTCCTTGCTAATTCTTGGCTACTGAATGGAGGCTACTGAAAGCCCTGGGTCTAATCTAATTTATTTTTTGCTGTGGTTTACTCCTCTCCCCACACCCATGCTCCATCCCCTCGTATGGGTTTATGAATTAACTGGGTTGTCTCAGGAAAAAGGCACTGAGATGTCAGAGTTCATCATCTGAGCTCTGGAGTTCACAGGATCCCAGGATCCCTGAGGTTGGAAAACCCCTCCAGGATCATCGAGTCCCAGCTGTGCCCCATCCCCACCTTGTCCCCAGCCCAGAGCCCTCAGTGCCACCTCCAGCCCTCCCTTGGACACCTCCAGGGATGGGCACTCCAAACCTCCCTGGGCAGCTCCAATCCCTGAGCCCCCTTTCCATGGGGAAATTCCTGCTGCTGTCCAAGCTGAGCCTCCCCTGGCCCAGCCTGAGGCCGTTCCCTCTCCTCCTGTCCCTGTTCCCTGGGAGCACAGCCCGACCCCCCCGGCTGTCCCCTCCTGTCAGGGACTTGTGCAGAGCCACAAGGTCCCCCCTGAGCCTCCTTTTCTCCAGGCTGAGCCCCTTTCCCAGCTCCCTCAGCCTCTCCTGGGGCTCCAGCCCCTTCCCAGCTCCATTCCCTGCCCTGGACACGCTCCAACCCCTCCAGGTCCTTCTGGTCATGAGGACCCAGAACTGGACACAGCCCTCGAGGTGAGGCCTCTGAGTACAGAGGGAGAATTGTTAACAGTGGAGTTCATCAGCTGTACCTGACCAAAGGCTGTACATTTTGAACAAATTATAATGTAGAGAAGTAAAAAAACGCCTGCGATGTTAACTTTGTGTTCAGCACACAATCCCATAATATCAAGGCACAGACCCATTTAAACTGTAAGGAATCCAATAAAAGCAGATAATGAGCAGCCAGTGCAGCCATTGGTGCTCAGGAATTGCTTCATCCTGCCGGGGAAAATGTATTCCCAGCATGGTCAGTTTATTAACTTGATTTTCATTCACACCTAAGGCTGATTTTCAGTGGAGACACAAAGATGAACAAAATCAAGTGTGGTGTTTCAAGGAGCTGTTTGTTTTTCCCTGATATTTTGTTGTGGGACTTATCATGGAACCAATTTCAGTACTTTATTTTTCAAATGGTCCCTTGCTGCATTTCACAGCTAGGGTTGCTTCAAACACTCCAGCTTCACACCTCCAAATTCTAATACAGCCCTTCCAGGGCTGTCTTTGCACCTGCCCAGGTTCAGAGCATTGTCTCTGGTGTCCTGTCAGCTCTAAACATCCATAAGTTGGTTATTTCAGAACTTCAAGCCCTGCTCTTGTTTTCCAGTCAAGGCTACCATTTTGCCCTTGCCAAGTCTGGAGTTTTAAATCAAAGCCATTTTTGAATTATCCAAGCACCAAAAAAGAAAAAAAAAGAAAAAAGGTCTGAAAAATAAAGTTGACAGCTGTGAGGTTTTTTTTCCACATTCATCTACCTCAAACAGCTGAATGGATTTTATAAGACTTTCCAAAAATATCCCCCTCTACGCTAAGGGCAGAGTTAGTTAAACAGCAGAAAAACTTAGTAAATCTACTACAACTCACTTTCTGTTTTGACAGCTCTTGTCTCTTCCTCATTTGCCCACTGAGGTAATTGTGTTTGGGTAGTGCTGGTGTTTCAGGGGTGGCTGCTCTCCCTAGGAGCATCTGTGTTTAGAAAAACCTTCCCTGCAATTCATTATTTTCCAGAGCAAGGAGCAGGGTGTCACTCAGAGGTCAAAGCAGTGACTGGAGCAGTCACGACTTGTGAACATTTTGTAGCTGAGGTGAAGCCTTGAGGAGCGAGCCACAGACTGAAAAAAATACTCACCAAAATAGAAACTGCACCATGGCAGCTGGAGAAAAGCATTTGTTTAAAGGGTTCTCTTCGTTTTGTGAACAACAAATACAATCATTTTCAAACAGGATGCAGAGGGAGTGAAGAACAGCTCCTATTTCCCAAAGAGTAGACTTGCCAGCTCTGAGTGTGCCCAAATGAGGGACAATTCTGTCCCATCAGTTGATTCAGTGGGGAGTTTACAGCTGGGTCCCGACGGAGGTTCCCCCTTTCTTTGTATTCAGTGACAATTTGGGGGGTGTGAGAAGGGTTTTCCTCCCTGGCAGCTGGGTGTGCAGAGCCCAGGGTTGCCTTGGGAGGTGGAATTGGGAGGAATGAGGAGCTCCCAGCAGGCAGTGCCCCCATCAGCCCTGGGATGAGCCAGGCTGTGCCCTGCAGTGTGAACACAGAGCTGGAAGCTCCCTGGAATCAGCTGGGCCTTGTTCCTGCAGGGGAGAGTTTTACTGCACCAGGCACATCTGGGGAGCACCTCGTGCTCTGCAGCATCCACAGGGAAGAATCTGCATTCTGAGCCGGGGCTTGTTTTGACTTGTAAATCTGTTTTTATGAGGTGTAGGTGTGTGCCTGCCCCAGGAGAGGGAATGCTCTTTCCAAACAGGCATTTGGATACCACATGCTTGGAAAATGCTAGCTGTGGCTCAGGAGAAGGGAAGTTCTTCCTCTGCAGACCTTCCTAGTGACAGGTTTATCTCTAGAACACACCTCTGAGGCGTGGTGAGCAATGGATTAAAAGCTTCAGCTGCTCTCTGTGAGCTGGGCTGAAATGAAGCTGTCCAGTAGGACTGGGAACGGGGGTTCAGGGCTGTCTGAAGTATGGTCTATCCATCAAACCCACCCTAAAGTCAGCAAAAACATCCCCACGTGGTCAGGGGATGTGGATTTGGGATCTGTGGGCTTGGTGACTGCAGGGCAGCCTTAGTGTCACCTTTATGACCTGAATGTGAGAGTTCCATTTGTAAACCAGAACTCCAGCAGGGCTTCAGCTTAGATTCAGCTTGATAGGGACTGTGGGATCTCAAAGAAAAGTCAAAGTGTATCGTGGGTTAAACACACTTACACCAGGATTTGAAATTGCATTTTATTCCAGCAATACCTCTTTTAACAGACCTGGTAACTCACAAGGTTCTCAGCATTGAGAAAGTCATCAAAGCAGGTTAATAACACCCTAGATGGTTTATTTTTGTATTTGGGCAGGATAATATAATTAATATTTGTCTGCCTTTGTCTGAGTCAGTGTGGATTTTGCACAGAGAACTACATTAAAAAGAGATTACCCTGCCATGACCCGCCGAGTTTCCCTTTCCACCCAAAAAAATACGGGAGAGAGCCAGTGTGCTTCAGTTCAGATATAAATGGATGTGCTTCACCAGTGCCCTGGAATGCTCTGTAGTTTTCAAACTAAAACCAGAATTCAATGGAAAATGTCTGCTTTCCTGCAGCATCAGGGCTGTGATTGCCCTGGGCTCATCTCCCTCTGCTCAGTCAAGGTTCCTCCACGTGGGCTCCCAGCCCTGCCTGAGCCAGGTTGAGCTCCTGCAGGGTTCTTAGAAAGGAACAGTCTGCTCCAAAGCAGGGGCAGAGATGGCAGCATTCCCGTGGCTTTCCAGGTGCTTTGGATCCGGTTCTTTCTGAGAAGGCTCAGGGTGGCACTTTTGAAGGTTTCTATGCCAAGCTGAAAACCACAGCCACAGAAACTTTGCTGTGTTTGCCCTGAAGCCCAGGGAGGGATTCAGCCCTGGCAGGTGAGCAGCTGAACCCCAGAATGGGACACAGAGGGGTTTGCTCTGGGCTGAGCTTCATTCCTAAATATTCCCGTGCAGAGGTCTCCCCTTTGTCCTCTGCAGTGGGGAAATCGGAGTTCTTTGGGGAAATCCCAGTTCCCCAGCTGAGAGAGGCTCTGGGGCCTCCCCTTTCCCCTGGAAGCAGAACCAGTTTGCTTTGGCACTTGGAGGAGTGGGATGGGTGGGAGGGACCAGAGCATCTCCCACTGCTGGGGCCACCAAACTCATTCACAGGAGCCAGGAAAGTGCATCTTAGAGCTTTCCTGGCCATGGCAGCTCCTGGCGTTGTGTGGTGGCTTCTTAGCTCCTTTTCTCTTTGTGAAATTCTCTTTGTAAAATTCTCTTTGTAAAATTTCTCTTTGTAAACCAACATCCTGTGTTCCAACAGCCTGGACAGAAATGGCAGAGGGCTGAGGGTCTGCTCTGAAGTGTTTGAGAGCTACAATAAATGAGGAATGATTAGAATTTAGTATACCAAAATCCAGCAGCAAAAGGTGGATTAAAATCAGCTTTGGAAATAATTCCCAAAAAGCTTGCATTTTTTGTGTGTCTGATGAAGCTTTTTTACCCAGGACATTTTGCTGCATTTCTGCCCTGACTTTATAGGGACCAATCACCCAGGCTGCACCCTCCTGGGAAGCTGGGTTAGACCTCAGACACGCAGCCGTGAATTCCAGTTTGGAGAGAATCCACTTCACAGTTCTCCAGACCCAGTATGTAGAAAAATCCCCAGAGATCCAGTGAATTTCCCATTTAGGGAGAACATCCCAGCTCTCTGCTGCACGGCCCTGGTTCCGTGGATGTTCCCTGATTTGTCTTGGCAAGGGAGCGGGGGGAATTTGAGAAGGTAGCAAATTGCAAGATTATGTGAAAAGCCTGTGATTTCAGGGCACCAGAGAGGTTCTCCTGGTTTCCTTTTCTGCCCTGCTCCAGTGCCTGCTCCATGCTCTGGTTGCTGTGTTCGGGGATTAGTGTCACACACAATCCATCACAAACCCAACACGTGTTCTTTGGGATGGACCACATTTCCTTGCTTATAATCACACTTCCATTGTGCTCTTGAGTCAGAGGAAAAGCTCTTCCTCATCAATATTTGGTTGAGCAGACTTGTACCAGATGTAGATTAGTGTGGGTTATTTTTCCATCTGGGATCAATCAATAAGATACCAGTTTAGTTTTAAAGACAATGGACAGACTGTATGAGGATATTTTGTACCTGTGGAGGTTGTGAATACCTCTGGTTCTGTTATCTCATCTCATCTCATCTCATCTCATCTCATCTCATCTCATCTCATCTCACTGGTTTTCTCTCTGCAAACTGCTTTTATGTCAGTTTGATTTTTTTTTTTTTAGTGGATGTGGCAGAACTATTGTTCTTCTTTTCCAGGAAAAGGCACAAACCCTAAAACTGCACATGGAAATCACAATTCTTATCTGAGAGTACCAACCTGGAGATCTGCAAAAAACAAGGTGGAAGCCTTTGCTCTGTGTTCAGCATTTCCTTGGAGTCTACAAGTCTTGCTCCATGTATTTGCCAGTGTAACCTGAAAAGGCTGTCCCCTCCTGGCAGGGACTTGTGCAGAGCCACAAGGTCCCCCCTGAGCCTCCTTTTCTCCAGGCTGAGCCCCTTTCCAGCTCCCTCAGCCCCTCCTGGTGCCCAAGTGATCCCAGTGCCCTTGGCAGAGGCCCCCCTGTGTTGGGAGCAGGAGGCACCTGGAAGAATCTTGGGGCTGGAGAGGAGTCACATCCCACAAAAAAGCCCCAACCAAAAAAGGATGCTTTGCCCTGTTTTCACAGCATTTGGACTCGTGCTTGCACTGCTCAGAGTAGGAGAGGGCTCGTCCCAGGGCAATGGAAGCTGTTTCCTCCCTAAGCAGGGGATGGGTGTGTTTGCATCCTGAGGATTTGGGAACTGGTGATTCTTGCCTTCCTCCATGGGGAGCAATGTCTCCATTCATGGCAGGAACCCTCTCATGGATATTTCCACTCAGTGAGCTGGGAAAGGGCTCCCTGGAGCATGGATCAGCACGGCTGGACAGGCAGGACTAACACTTCTGCTGCCTGACGTGCTCCAGGACATGCCCAGACATCCAGATTGCTTCTTCCTGAGAAGACCAATTGCCCTCCCCGTTGCTGTTCTGGGAAGCCATGCCCTGTGTGTATAATTCAGTTTGGAATTTCAGGATCAGACATAATGCTGTTATCCACTTCAGAGGAAAAGCCTTAGGAAAAGGAGGGGGGAAGTTGAGTTGACATTTGGAAAAATTAAAAATGTTTAAAATACATTTTTTGGGAAAAAAAAAAAAAACCCAACTCAAGCCCTCAGTGAATTCCACTGGGCTTCTGGCCAGTGCTGGAGGCTTCTCTTCCAGAATGTCTGAGTCTCAGTGAATCCCACACGATCCTGGGAGCTCTGCTGCCACACTTGGGGTTCTGTTAATGGCACCCCCTGCAGATGGAATGCCTGGAGAGCTCTGCAGTCTCTAAAGCTCCCCTCATGACAGCACAGAGCACAGTCAGAGCTGGACAGGCAGTTCCTGTGTCCCAGGAGGGGGAATGAACCAGCAGAGAATCCACAGTCAGCACCACCGGAGCTGTCTTGGAAAATTGATGTATGGACTGGGTTTTGGAGGTGGTTGTGGCCCAAGATAAGAGAGAAGGGACAAAAAAAGTAAAACAAGTAGCAGTAAGCTCTGTTTGTTTGTTTGTTTGTTTGTTTGTTAAATAATCAGAACACAACTGAAGTCAATTTTGCAATTTCCAGCATCTCATTATCTCCCTGTGGACAAACATCTGAATCTGCCCAAAGATCTCCTTTTTTAACATTGAATATCAAATTCTTTGGGTAAAACTGCCTAAATACAACCAAAACTCTTTTAGAGGTTGAGTTCTTTTCCAAGGAAAGCTTGAGCAAATCCCTTTGATAAAGGGAATTTGGCCAGGAGCAAGGAGGAAATGAGCTTTCCGGGTGACAGGCTGGGATTCCAGCCCTCTGCTCTTCTAAGATATAGGTTTTTCTGAAATGAAAAAGAATTTTGTGTGTCTGTTGTACCAATCTCTTTGCTCTGAATTTGAGTGGATGTAAATGAATTCAGGAATGGTCTTATTTCTAATCTGTTTAAGTGGATTTGAAATGTTAGGATATCGTTTAATCCAATATATGGCATTTTTCTGGATTATTGGAGCAAGACTCAGAGCTTTTTGTCGTGCTGGTCTCACAGACCTGGCAGCTGGCTGGTGGGCACTGTTGATAAATGAACACTGAGGAGAACATGAAAGCCTCAAGAAAACCACATTCTCCTTTCAGCCCCTCTTCTCCCCTAGTCCTACTGAAAATCCCAACCAAAGCCTTTGAGATAGCCTTTGAATCCAGGTGCTAAAAGGTCCTTGTGCTTTAGTGCATAACCAGAAATGTTGCCAAAACTCAGACAACTCTGGCCCTGTTTCAGAATCCAGCCGTGGGATGTCTGCTAGATGCAGTTCTGGTGATGAACTGTAGGTTATTTGAGGTATAATGGGTCCTAATTTTAAAGGTTCATCAGCTGTGGAGCTCCCTGAGGTGTTTTAGTACATCCAGCACTACGAGCTCAGGGAGTTTGGAAGTGAACGTTGTCTAGGACACAATATTGAGGTAAAACCTCACAATAATTGTGGAATTTGAGCTGTGAGCTGTGACATCCTGTATGTGCCTGTTCCAAGTGAGTCCTTCCTCATCCTCATCCTCCTGCCTGGCTTCCCCACCCTGAAGGAGCTACGAGGAACACGGAGAGAGCTGATTTACAAGGGATGGAGTGCAAAGACACAGGGAATGGCTCCCACTGCCAGAGGGCAGGGCTGGATGGGAGATTGGGCAGGAATTGTTCCCTGTGAGGGTGGGCAGGCCCTGGCACAGGGTGCCCAGAGCAGCTGTGGCTGCCCCTGGATCCCTGGCAGTGTCCAAGGCCAGGTTGGAGCAGCCTGGGACAGTGGGAGGTGTCCCTGCCCATGGCAGGGAACAAGATGGGCTTTAAGGTCCCTCCCAACCCAAACCATCCTGTAATTCTGTGAGTCAGATGAAGGGAGATGATAAATTGTAATCACACCATGGAGCTTAAACCTGCCAAAGCATTTCTGGTAAGCAAACGCCTCAGGAGGATGTTTGAAACCATTTCCAGTGGAACCAAACATCTGTTTGTTGTTTTGTGGAGCAGTGTCCCGAGTGCCAGGGCTGTGTTTGCACACCTTGTGTGCTCTTCAGCAAGGAATTGTTCAAAGCTGCTCCTGGATGCTCGGGGAGGGAGCAGCCAGGGAGAGGCAAGCCCAGCCCACGGTGGGGTCCTGGGCCAGTGGGTTCCTACAGCTCTGTCTAGACTGAAGAGGTTTGGAAATTTTCAGATTAGCTTTGGATAAGCCTCTGAACTTCTGGATGTTTCTCCCAGCCAGATCAGACCTCTAAAAAAGCTTGAGGTTTGCCCATTGCTAATTTTCATGTGCAATACATTAGAAACTCCGGAGTGGAAATATTTCTTATTTTAAAAATAGAAAAATAAAACAATAAATCAGAAGGAAAAGCACGCTGAAAGAAAAAAATTGTAGAAAACAGATGAAAAGCAAAAGGGGAAAAAGAACTTCGTAAAAATGCCATAAATGCCAGGCCCTTCAATTACGATTTCCTGCATATTCCACCTTAAAAAACACGATATTGCAGCATGCTCTCACATGCCGGGCCAAAAATACGAAAGAATAAAGCCTTGTTTGATCTCGAGAGTTGAATGGGCGTCATTTGAGCCATCCCCGATCTGCTCCTCGAGCTGGGCCGTGTCAGCTGATTTTCCACTGGCGGTGTCTCCTGCTCCTCCACTCCCTGCTCCTCCCCACCCTGGGTTGGGGCAATAGTGCTGACACGCTTCCTGCCCTGGAAGCATCCAGGCTGCAGCATCCTGGCACCCCAGCGCCTGTGGCTTGGGCACTGCACTTCAAAAGCAGCTTCTGGCACAGGCAGGAAATAGTTTGAAGTGAGTTTGGAGGCTGCCCAAAGCGACCTGCTCCAAGCAAGGCGAAAGCTTACATTATCTGCTGTAAAGGACCCAGCTCCTTTCGGGAGCCTGCCAGGAATAACCTGTGGCTGCTGAGGAACCCTGACAAATGCAGTGGCTGCTGACGAAAATACAAAGCACAAACACGATGCAGAGGCGATGGCTCGGTGCTGTGTCTGTTCCTGATCGCCCAGAGCCTGGAGTGCACTCGCTGTGTGTTTTGGAAATGGTAAAATGAGCTGATGGTTGCTCAAAGCCAGTGCAGTCTGTGCTGGGCTGGGAGCTGCAGAAGACAGAAGGGAGGGAAACTTTAAAAACAACACCTGCTTAATATGAAGAAATTGCAGCCACTACTAATGCATCTTCTGGAATTGATGTGTCATACAATTTCTCTCTGCTTAGTGAAAGTTTGTCTAATTAGAAGGACAATGGGAGCTTAAAAAAGAGACCGAGGGTACAAAGCAGAAACGCATTGTGTTTCAATGCACAAGCAGCACTTGCCAGAGTCCTTGAACACATAATCGTGTAATGGAGTAGTAACTGCTTTATTTTCCTCCCAGTGACTCTCCAGATGCCTCATTTGCAGTGAGAAGCTGATTGGTTTTCTGCTCAGTGGCTCTTTTCCCACAGTAAATCAGTTGAGAGATGGCTGCTCATGACTGCAGTTCAGTGGAGTCAGAAAACACCCTGTACTGGAAACCATTGGTGCAAGAGCTCAAGAACAAACTGAGCTGCTCTCCTCCTCCTCAGAGCCTGTCCAGGCTTTGTTCCAGGGCTCACCATCATTCCTGCTTGTGGGAATTGTGACATGGGGACAGGCCACCCTCCACTCACCTCAACCTGTGAGCAGCAGCAGGAGAACCTCACCCTGCAGGGCTGCTGCCTCAAGAGCTTGGGTTGGTTTCTTTTAAAATCCCTCAATGCACTTGTTAGTTTGCCTGCTGTGAATTAGCCTGGATAAACGATTTGGGAAAAGCTGCCATCTAAGGAAAACTGAATAAAAAGCAAAGTACTCTGCTTGGTCTTTTTCTTTTCACTCCCTGAGTGGTGAATGGGAGAGCCAAAGCAGCAGGTTCATAAGGTTCTTTAATGAAGAGCAGTGAGCAGCAGGTCAGCAAAGCTCCACCCTTTCAGGCAGCAGAGCTTTGGGAAGGTGAGGGACCATGTCCCACAAGGTGCACCCATGAGTTTATCTGGTTTTGAGTCTGTATTATTTGTAAAGAGGGAACAGCCAAGGGGAAAACAGCTCACGGTTCTTTACCTGCCAAGGAAAAGCAAAAAAGGAGAAAACTCAGCAGTCAGTTGTGAGTCCCTGCTCTAACAGGAGAGATGAGAGTGGAAAGCTCAGTGGATACCCAGGGCTGTCCTTTATCCCTTGATGTACAGGTCTTGACTGTATTTACTGCCAGTGTGTGGCTGAATGGATACAACCAGGTTACCATGCTTATCTCTCTTTCCACGTCAGAATTTCCCTCCACCCACCCTGTCTGACCCCTCTGTATCTGCCAGATAAACTCAGTAGACATTTGTGTGTGGTGAGGTCTCAGCTTGGCATATTCAGCTTTACACTGGTTTAAATAAGAACAATTTCTTGATCGCTTTGAAAAAAAAAAAAATAGCATTTGTGGGAAAACTCACACTTCCTTCCCTTTGTAGCAATATCACCAAAATGATCTAAAAATTACCTGTGCCTACAGAGGCTGTAGTGGGGTTTTTTTTCCTTTTTTTTTTTTTTCCCCTCCATGGAACTTCAGCACGGGAATGACTCTAAGTGTGTGTGCACATTGGGATCTGTTGGTTGCTCCTGGACTGGGAGACAGCTCTCACACACTTTGTGTTTCCTTACACAGAGAACCAAACCCTCCCAGAGCACAGTCACCAAAATAACCTCCTGACTTTGCTTTACACTCTCAGGGCTCGTTTGTGAACTTGCTTTCTCAATATTCGTGAAAAATTGTCATTGTCCCAGCACTAATAGGAGCAAACCACAGCGGGGAGGATTTTTTGAGCCTCGGGCAGTTTCCTGCACCACATTTACCCTTTGCTGACCTTCTTGTCCACACCCGTAATTTGTGTCTCTGCCAGGAATCCTCTCCCAGTCTCTGCTGCATTAAATGCACCTTCCCAGCCTTGCAGCACTTTTAAGTAGCCCAGCTTTGCCTTCCCTCATTTAAATGGCGTTTTCCCTTTGTTTCTTATAAAATTCTGTCGTATCCTGCTGCTCCATTCATCGACTGAAGTGCCTTTAACACACGCCAGACCCTCTGACACTTTGTTTTCCTTTCTATCTTTCTGATTTAACATGGAGTGACCAAAACTGGCAGAAACAGGCAGAAATCTGAGCAGAGGAGTGGCCAGAGATTTGTTATTTTTATTCTCTATATAGAGACAACCCCCCTGAAACCTCTCCTCTTTTTTGAGGTGTGAATTTTTCTCCCTATTTCATTATTTCATGAAACCACGGGCAATCACTTGTGTGGGATCCTGGATGAGGAAGGAAAGGGATGCTGAGCTGTGCCAGGTTATCCTGTTCCAGCTGGGATTTCCAGCCCCAGCTGCATCCTGTCCTGGTGTGCCCCAGCCCTGCAGGGCTGCTCACCTCAGGGGGAGACACCAAGAACCCAGGCTGTGTTGCTTTGCCTTCAGTCACCAGTTTTGTGCAGGGAAAAACATTTCCTGTAATTTAATTGGTGTTTCCTTCTGCCTTTTCAATGAGGATTTAGGGCAGATTAAATAATAACTTTGAAATTACTTAAGAATCGAAGTCTTATTTTTCAGTTGACAGAGATGGAGAACTTTTACTCAAAAAGTCAGTTTTGATTCTAAGGTCACAAGGGCACTTTAGAAAATTTTGCTGTTATTCTTTTCAGTGCACTGTTTGATCCTGCAGTGAAAACCACATTTTATGCTCTGCTTTATACATTAGAAAAGTTTAATTGCTTCAGATAAGGGTAAATTTAAATCCTCTCAATGATTTGTATAATAATATTTGGTCTATCAGTTCTTTAGAGTTGCTTTCATTTGGTTATTCAGAATGCCTAACGGATTGAACAGGTTTTTGTTTATTAAGAACATAATTCTCAATGCAAAATCCCCTTTCTGTGGATGCATAGCAGTGTTCTTGTTTTTAATTTCATTAAAGATTTCTGCTAGTAGAGTACTGTGAAGAAATTTGAGGCAGATTTAATTGTTGTTTGATAGAGTCAGGTGAGGCTTTGTGGAACTGTTTTCTTCTAAATTTGTCCCTCACTTCAAGAAAGACCTTGTGAGGGGCTGGAGCGTGTCTAGGGAAGGGAAGGGAGCTGGGGAAGGGGCTGGCCTGTTTGCTTCGTGCAGCAGGGAGGGAATTGGGACAGTAAATCCTTGGAGTTTTCCTAGGAGGAGAGCTGGCCGTGCTGAGGGTGGCACCAGCAGGTGAAGGAGCTGTGGGGTTCTGCCCTCTGTGCCCGGCTTTGGGTACAGATCATCCTTTACCCCCTGACAGGAACAGCTCTGCTCCTGCATCTTTGGCTATCCTGCATTGCTTTCCAGTGAAAAAAACCCCACAAACAACCCCAAACCAAGAGCCCATCTCCATCCCTCTGCCATGGCACGCCCAGCGTTCTTACAGAAGCTCAGCTGGACTTTAAAGTGCCTTGTTAAATTCCTCCCCGTCCTCCCTCCCCCTCGACTCTGCCAGGTCTAAAATGAATGTTCACAGGACACGGCACTGGCTGGGAGAAGTGAGCTTATTTAGATAAGGGCAGTGTCTTTCCTGTGCTAACAGCAGTGAAAAGCCACAGATAAGGCTGAAAGCCCCAATGTTAATTAGACAGGAATTTCTTTAATTTGTCAGTCTGTTTTAAAAGTTGTAAATCCAAGAAGCAACAGATGGCTGAGGAAGAAATGAGAACAGATTAGGACCTATATCCTCTCTGTAATGCCAGGTATTACGGAAAATATTTCTGAACACAGAACTGAAGCACTTGGATTGTTTGAGCTCTCGGGCTCTTTATCTGCTGTCTGTGCTGGGAGGCACTGCAGCACACACACCAGCCCCAAATGGATGAGTAATCCCATAACCATTCCCTGCTCTTCAAAGCTCTTAAACGCGTCCTTCAGTCCCACAGAGATCAGGGGCTTTGAACACATGTTCAAAGTTAAGGCACATGTTAAAGTGCTGGTTAAATTGCTGTGCATCCCTCTGTGCATTTATTCCTGCTTAACCTCTGAGGTTTGTGTCCTAAGCCAGCCAAAGAGAAGGAATAAAATGTTTGTAAAGGTGATCTCAAATATTCCATCTCTACTCTGAGATAAACAGGACCATCCCGTAAAATAAGCTCTGTTCATTTGCTTGTGCTGCTTGAGTGATTCCTCAATTGATATAATTTTTCTTATCGCTCCATGAATTGTGCCTTTGCAGAAACTTAAAGGCCAATTCAGAAAGATAAAAAACAAATGTTGGGGTCAGTGAGGAAATCTGTGAAGTTTTGAGAACAGTTTCTGGGGCTTGCCAAATTTCCCACATTTGAAAGTATGGAGAAGGAACCTGAAGAAGTTCTTATCACTTCTGCAATCAGAGTCCCTAATGCTGGCAGGTTGTTGTTGTTTTTTTTTTTAACAAGTTCTCATACGCTACCGCAGGCACCAAGAGAGGGAAACACATGGTGTGTTTTTTAGTTGGTGGGAAGAATGCCTTTTCTGGCACTCAAAAATAAATGTGAATACTATGAGAACATATTACAGATTGCCAGCATCAGTGAGGAGCTGATAATCATCTTCACTGCCTGAAATAATAAAAATTAAACCTATAAAAAAGGGACAAACCCTGCACTTTATCATATGAAAAGAAGTCCTCTGAGATATTTGTGTGCCATGGTGAGAAGCTTTTGAATCAAAATTTTGAAAAAGCAAAAAATTACTATGGGGGACGCAGGCAGATTTGAGTGGAGAAATATTTTGGGAATTTTTGTACACCCTCCTTGCAGTGAAGTGCTTCACTCAGCGAGTGGCCCCAGCAGGTTTATCCTGAAGGATCCCAGGGAGTGCAGTGGGGTCCTGGTGAACCCCTGAACCTTGGGATGGCCTCGGTGGAAAGGGACCTTAAAACTGCTCTGGTCCCCTCTGCAGCTTCTATCCACAGGTGCAGTGTACACCTGTAAATACCACTGCAAAAGTCATCTTTAGGTTGCAGTGGGCCTTTCACTGAAGGAAGGAGAGAGAGAAAATCAGAACCTCTAAGTCTAAAACCCAGATCAAACAGGATGGTCTTCTTAAACAACCCAGTTTGATTGTAACGGTCTCAGAAACCTTAATGGTGGAAATATTACAGATGCATGGCTTTTTATTAATGCTTGACTGGATGGCTGCAGCAAGGTTTGCTGTGAGAATCTGTTCTTTATAGGGGCTGAGCCTCCAGCCAGGGAACACGGGGAGAACATCCAGGCTCCTGTGGGATCAAGCAGGGGCTGATATTTTGTCTCTTCCGCCTGCTCCGCCACACCCCAGCCTGAGGTGGGACTGGAAAGGAAACTTCTGGAACACACGAGGAAGACCATTCTTGTGGGATTGCCATCCCAGCCAAAACCAGGAAGCTTTGGAAAACACTTGCCAAGGAGGAAAAAAAAAAATCAGACTGCTGGAGAGAGTTTGCCAGCCGGGTTTCCAGGCCAAGGGGATTTGGAGCAGCATCTGAATGTTTCAGAGGTTATCCAAACCAGGCCAGGAGACTCCCACTCCCTGTTCCCGTAGGAGTTCAGCCCTCTGAGCTGGGCTGTCAGTCAGGATGTTCCTGCACCAGGATGCTCAGGAGCAGCTCCAGCTTTCCAACAGCAGTGACTTATTGCCCACGACCAGAGGAGCTGCTGTCCTGCTGTCCAGTCGACCACAAACTGCAAATTGAAAAGGCTTCTCCTGAAAACAGAGGAAAACAACCCACCAGAAAGCCATTCTTGGCATTTTTCTAGAAATGTCTCGATCTCTCATCCTTTCCAGAGGCCATTGGAAGCCAAGCAGCTCCTGTCCTTTCTTCTCCAGCTCTCAGTGGGATGTAAATGATCATCCAGCCTAGGTGGAGGTGTGGCAGCAGCAGATGTGATCCTGTGTGGTTGTAAGACATTGTAAGAAGCCATGAGCTCAAATCCAGTAGGAATTTTTACAATCTTGCTGTAATGTCAAAGCGGAGGGAATATACCTATTTCATAAATGTAAACACACCTATTTATCCCTCCTTTTACCATCTGGATGGGATCATTCTGTGCTGGTAGTCCCAACACAGGCTAATTACACTCAGTTTTTTGCATGTTTTGGGTCTACTGCCAGTCATTATAAAGAGACACTGAGTGCTTGGTCCATTGCCTTCATCTCCTGCTGCACACTTCAGTAAACAGTTGTAGTGCTGCCAGTTGGAGTTAGAGAAAACCTACTGAAATTTAATAGGATTATAAAACAGTCTACTTTTATCCATGTTTACTAATATGTAGGTGGGTTCTTTCCCCTATTTAACAACAGTCCAGGAGAATGATGCTGTTATTGGAAAGAAAATCTGGAGTGTCTGGACAGAGGGCCCAGCAGAGAACTCCTGCCTGCTGTCAGGATCTCCTAGACTGGTACTGAGGGGGCACTGGGTAAATGAATAATCCCAATCTGCCACAGGCGTGTCTTGGGCTACTGTCATGACAAAATTAAGAGAAAGAAAAAGATGTACTTGTGAGAGGAGGCTGCATTCTCCACACGGACCTGATTTGTCCCTTTTAAACTCACCAAATACATTGCTAAGGCTGAGCCATGGGGAGTTTATCTGAAAACTGCTGCAGTTAGGAGGGTAACGGGGAAGCTGAGCTTGTTGGTCTCCCAGGACAGTTTAGACATCCTGCACTGGAGAGGTGACACCCTTAGAACCTGAGACAAGGCACATGTTTAAGGCCCCAAAGGATGTACTTGGTTTCTTCTTTATTAATGGGTGTATTTTGAAAGCCACTGAGATATTCTTGTTGGATTTTAGGACCTGAGTTTCAAGAAGCTCAGTGGAGGTTTGGCTGACTTCAGCCAGAGAAATGGAGCAGCCTGAAGACTTTACTTGGAAGTTTTCTCTGTGTTTGTGATTCAGAGATGGAAAGAAAATGTTTATGGTTTCATTTCCATTTAATGTTCTATTGTGGTCCGTGCACACTCCATGGGCCTTGGCTTCAGAGTGGAGCACCTCTGGGTTCTTCGGAAGGCTCTGCTGTCCAGATAAAAAAGTGCATTTCAGCAGCAAAGCACATCTGTGCTGCAGCAGGGTGAGTTCAAAGCTGGGGAGGAGTTTCTGGGAGCAGCTGCAGGTTGTCTCTGGTAATTAGGAGCAGAACGGACTCCAGCACTTGACACAACAGGTTCACACAGAGTGATTGGGTAAAGAAACTTAATGTCTGCTTTTAATAACAACAGCAAGTAGCAGAGGTGGCAAAGTATTTTTAATGACATCATTTGCCCAGCTGTTTTACACATCTGTAACGTGCAACGTCGCTCCCATTCTGTAACACTTCATCCTTGCTCTTCCACACCTTTGGGATGAGGGATAGGGTTACCTGTCTGGATGGAGCAGCCTGGGAAACATTTGTGTTTGTGGGTAGCTATCAGCACTGCTGGTGCTAAAGCCTTGGCTGCAGAGCACTGCTTTAGGTGTGGGTTTTTTAACGTGCTAATTACTTCACTGTGAATTTGGCACTGAGGCACAGGGCCCCGTGCTCTGGGCCGAGCTCACAGCTAGGAATGAAACGTTTGCAGCAGCTGCAAAAATGTTTTACTTATTTAGAGCATGCTAATGTTTTATAGCCGTGAATAATGACAAGCCAATAAATCATTCATTAATTTGTAATGTTGGGGCTTCCCCTCAGATACAGGGGAGGAGGAGTCTGGTGGATGCTCTGTGTTTATAGAGAGGGACAAGAATCGACTGCAGATAGAGAATCTCTTCCAACTCTGGTTAAATCCAATGGGATTCCCTTTGAGCTCCCTTTTCTCCATTGTAAGGATATAGAGATCATTTACAAGAGCTTGCAGTGACAGGACAAGGGGAGATGGTTCAAACCAAAAGAGAGTGGGTTTAGATCACAGATTAGGGAAAAAAATTCTGCCCTGTGAGGGTGGGCAGGCCCTGGCACAGGGTGCCCAGAGCAGCCGTGGCTGCCCCTGGATCCCTGGCAGTGCCCAAGGCCAGGTTGGACACTGGGGCTTGGAGCAGCCTGGGACAGTGGGAGGTGTCCCTGTCCATGACAGGAGATGGAATGAGATGAGCTTTAGGATACCTTCCAACCCAAACCATTATCTGATTAATTCTACAATTCTACAAATAATTAAGTATCTAATTGCATACATCTCTTTTATAAACCTCAGTGGAAAACTCTGGGAAATTTTCTTTCAAAATAATTTTGGGAATTGCCATCTCTGGGGATCAATGTCTCTCGTGTTGCTCAGCCCAGGAAGGTGGAAAATGCAGCGCTGTGAAGCTCAGGTGTCTTCGTGCCGGTGCAGCCCAGCAGAGGAGGGGTTAATGCCCTGGAGCATCCCTGCGGCAGTGCCTGGATCCATCCCGGGCTGCAGAGGGCTCGGGAATTCTCCTGCCTGGAATGCAGGGTGCTCCGGTTTGCAGAGCGGGGCCGGCTGCCGGGCCCTTGAGCAGGCGGCTGTTTTTGTGGAAAAGGCAGCTTGAAAAGTTAAAACCTTCTGAATTTTGAAAATCAGCTGGAGAACATTACAGTCACGCAGAACCGAAGGCAGACAACTCGTTAAAATTAGCATGGGCCGTAATTAAAAACATGCTGGGAGAAAAAGACCCTGACAAGAAGCAGACTCTTGGAAAGCTCCCGATGCTAGATGTTGAAATGGAAACGAAGCTTGCTAATTGATTTCAGTAATTGCTGGGTAACTTCACCCTGCAGGAGGTACCAAAGCCTGTGGTCAGCTCTCACAGCCTGAGAACAAAGGGAGGACCTGGACACGAGGAGCAGGGACACAACTGGGACCAGAGCCACTCCTTCTTCCCAAAATCTTACTGGGCTTTGCTTTTTGTGTGACAGCTTGGCTTCCCGTGCCAGGCAGAGCTGCCATGGCACAGGGATTCACTTGGCTGGTGGCATTCCCTCTCCAAAGGGCCCGTGCCATGTGCAGGGTCACACCCGGGTCACATTTAAATTCCAGGTTACACCCAGGGAAGGGATGTTCAGGGGAAGGAACCTCAGACCTGAGTTCAGCCCTGCTGAGGGTTCACACGCTCACCGTGGGCGATGCTGACGGGGTCGAGGGAAGAAAGTGAGAAAGCTGGGCATTCTGGGCCTGTGCCAGCTGCTATTGGGATGGGATGGGGCTGGGATAACCATCCCAGACTGTTTTCCATCTCTGCATTGCTGTCTGCAACACTGGAATTACCATTTGTCAACAAAATGTCCTAAATTCCGTCTCAGGCTGCTGCTCTCAGCCCGTTCCTGAGGGTCAGTACAGCGAGGTGTGAGGTGAGGAGCAGCCCCTGGGTCCCCAGCAAAGCCAGGGCTGCCAGGGGCCGTGGGGTCTGCAGGCAGGAAAGCTGGGAATGCTGCTCGTGGCTGGTGCAGATGGCAATGCAGATGCAGGATGGAGAGGCAGGGAGCACACGTGGGAGCACATCCCCGCTCCCTCTGCAGCTGCCTGAGGCTGAGGTGCCTCCAAGAGCAGGGAGTGCAGCCCAATCAGCTCTGTCAGCAGGCGCATAGGGACCGTCACTGCTAAAATCACGAGGCTCCCAGCACTGATACCTGCACGAGGAATTTCTCTGCTGGATAATGTAGCGTTTTCCCAAGTGTTCTGGAAAATACACTTTACCAAAATTTCCCTCAGACGCACCAGCAGTAACCTTTCCTCAAAGTGAAGACCATCATGGCTTGAACACTCTCTCAGGCCCTCCTGCACTCTGGCTTCAGATGAACAAAGAGCCCGAGTGAACCCCCTCCCTACTGGGGCCTGATTTTGGGTTGGACAGCTTGGACTCGATGGTCCTGGACGTCTTTTCCAGCCTCAATGACTCTGGGATTCTCTGACCTCTCCCACAGCACAGGAGGGAGCAAAGGGCATCCCAGGGATCCTGGGGTCCAGGGCAGGACTGTTGCTCAGCAAACTGCCCACACCTCATAGAAAATAGAGTGATGGAAATAAAAAATAAGAATTCATTGCTGGGTGGTGTATTCCTGTCTGGGTAATTCGTTGTTTAATGAGGGATTTCTGGGTCAATGATTATTTTTTAAATGGAAAATTATGTGCCTAGATCTGGCAGATTGCAGGAATCCAGAATGGTGATCATGATGTTACTGCCTTTACATGGTTTGCAATGCATTTACACAAAACTCTCGTCGGTATTTTATAAATATAAATAAATTCTGTTTGTTTAGTGCATCTGGACTGTGATATTGCAAACAATGGGCAAAGATATTGAAGAGAACGTTTGGATTTTCTACCTTGGGAAGACATTTTGTGACCCACTCAAGGTAGAGAGGGGTTGCTGTTTCAAGTTCCAGCCGTGGTAGGAGGTTTGATGTAAAACCAGGTGAATTAAGGTTCAAAAGCTTCCAATCAGATAAAATTCAGAACAGATTAAGTGCAGTAGACTGACACTGTTTATTAGAAAATGGCCTGTGAAGGAAAATTGGCTGAACTTTAAAGAGGTGCCGGAGTTGGCTTGGGGGGAGTGAATATAACTTTACATAAAACTAAACATAAAACTTTAAGCCCAATGTGGATGAGTGATAAGTTGTTAAACTTAATTGTGAGTGAAAATAGAGCTCCAAAGCGTGCAGGGGCTGGGGAGTCTGGGGCTGGGGGGGTTTACAAGGACAAAGCTGCTACACAAATGCAGCATCTGAGGAGCAAATGGAGAGGGAGCAGTTCAGGCCATTAAACTCAAGAATATTCTGGTGGATAAAGATGTGGTGTGAGGCACAGGGACTGCTCTTGGGATACTTTGTGTTCTGGGGAAAAAAACCTCAACAGCTCCCCAGGGATTCAGTTCCATTTAACGCTGTGCCACCACAGGGTGCACTTCTTGCAAGGAATTGTAAACAGAATAAATTCAGTTATTCAGTGTACGTACCAATTGCTAGTAATTAAGAGTAACTACTGTACCATAATATTTCTAGAGCTGTTGCAAGGGTCACTGTGATTACACACTGTGTGCTTTGGGCAGCCTGAGGGGTTTGGGTTGCTGGGTGGAACACGCTGGAGCAGAGTCTCCATCGAGGGCAGGGCTGGGGTCAGGTGGAACTGGAGGCACATCCAAGCAGAGTGGGTTTATAACATCCAGAAGTGGCAGGATAATTTTATGGAACACTTCAGGGACAGAGGTCATAAAATGAACCATCTTCACCTCCCAACTCACAGCTTCTTTCCCCTTAATTAGACAGGGAATCACCAACTTTGCAGAGCAGCTAATAACTCTAAGCAGTTGCCATGGGATACCAGACAGCCTCTAAATGCTCCAACTACACAGAGCTGCAAAACACAGACCTGGCTGATATTAAAAGGTGCTTTGGCCAAGTTTCTGCAGCATTACAAAAATGAAGAAAATCAAACAGACATCTTAAGTGAGATTCCAGGAGGAGGAAGATGCTAGAAAAACTGGAAGAAAACACATCTTTAATAGCAGGGTTTTTTTAAAGAAATGTAGATAGAAAATAGCTGGAATATCATAATATTAATTCATTGCATTTTTCCTGCCACTATACTTTGTCAGCCTTTGCTACTTCTGCCGTGTATTTTATAATTATTCTAGAATCAGGAATCCTTTTTGATGTGACTCAGTTACAATAAAAAGTGTACAACTAAACAGTGAAGATGCTCAGCAGTGCAGAGTTCAGGGATAGAATTTTTGTACTTTGAAAACAGAGGAGTTCTTAAAAAATCTCATTCATTTGTGAGACAGAATTGATAAAACAGAGGTGCCAGTATTTATTTATTTATTTAATAATTAATAATTAATTTATTCGTTCATTCATTTGTCATTATTTGTAGCAAACATCATCCTTTAGCTGGAGCTCATGTTCTGCAAACCAGCTTCTCAGATAAGTGCCTGGTTGGTATCCTCAGATGGAAAAACCGTGACAGAATTTGCTGCTCTTTCCAACAAAATGCTTTACTGCACAAACAACCCTTATTGTAATTTATTCTTTGAGGATGCTATCTATACATATATATGTAACATTTTAATAAAACTCCAATGAATTAACATAGTAAGTGTGTTTATGGCATGTATTTCATCCTAGTTTTCTCCTCCGTGGTGTTTCCTCAGACACCTGCACAGAGCACTGGTGATGCTCTACATGGCAGGGGCCTGGTTTGAGGATTACAGAAGGGAAGTTTTTTGGACTCCCCCTATTTAACACTTGCTTGTTTTCTCAACTCTGAATGCTCTCCAATTTCTGCATGTAATGTAATGTAATTCCCTTTCCAAATAATTTTTATCCTGTATTTCTTTTTACTTTTTACTTCAAACAAGAACAACTGGTGGCTTTTTAGGGTTTTTGTTGTTGTTGTTGGTTGGGGGTTTTGTTTTTGGGGGTTTATTGTTTGTTTGTTTGTTTGGTTGGTTTTTTGGTTTTGTTTTTTGTTTTTTTCCCTAATGCCAGGCACCCTGATTAACCTTCAAAATGAAGACATTAACCATGGATTTGGTTGTGTTCTGGTGGCTGATGAGACTTTGGCTGACAGGAGCTTCCACTGGTGTCTGAACTTGACTGGAACTACACTGGATGCTTCCTGACACTCTTAATCCATCAGTATTTTCCCTCCAGGTCTTTGAACCAACCACTCCCCGTTATTCTGCGTTATTTGTCTTGCTCTTTCTTTGTGTAAAGCCAAGGGATGAGGAGTGGGGTGGCTGCAGGTTGGGGTGGCACCCCAGAGCTCCCCACACAGCTCCTGTTCCTTGTTGTGTAACAGGAAGTTCTGGAACACGCTAAAAATCCACTTTCTAACATTCTGGCATGTAAATGAATTCCCTGTGCTTCCAATACAGGCAGTATGGTCTCACATATGTTTTTTGTCTCATATTGAAAGGATTTGTGCTAATTTGGCTTCATAGCCCCCCCCCCACCCCATAGTTTTGCACATTGTCTTCATCTTTATGGTGGGGTTTGCCTTTTAAGGGGAAAGACAGAATAAATTTGGGTTGCAGGAGCAAAGACATCTTAGAGGCTCTGTACAGGGCAGGTGTGCTGAAGTTTATGTTGGGGTTTGATGATATTTGGGACTCGTTCAGAGCCAGACATGAGTGGGGACGTTACAGACCAGGCTTTTCCCCAGGATTGTTGTTTACCTGCTGCCAGGCAAGTCCCCTTTTCTCTGCTCTCTTTTTGCTGTTCATACAAATCAGTATCACAGAATTTCTAGGCTGATTTATTTATTTATTGTACGGCTCTAACAGAAGGGGTCTGTCTGTGGTCTGAGCACAGGGAAGTGGTGGCTTTGAGGCCATGGGCCAAGGTTTGGGGGTTTTTTGGGGTTGCTTTCCTTTTGTTTGGGTGTGGGGGTTTTTTGAGGAGAGTGGGGTGCTGTGGTGTTTTTTTCCAACTAGAGAACCTTCTTTCTTTGTCCCATTTTCTTTGCTATGTTTCCACTAATGTGTAAGACAAGATTAAATTGCTTCCCAAACCCTCATGTCTAGTCGTTTGCTGGGGAAGTGAGCACACAACAGCATTCTCCACATAAAATCATCAGACTTTGCCTTAAAATAAATAATTTTGGGCGTTTTTATACCTTCTATCCTACACCTTTAGCACAACAGCTTTGTAAAACCAGAACCAAATATAGAGATCAATCTTGATTTTACCTAGTATTTGCTTCAGCCAGTTACCTGTCACTCCAGGCTCTCTGCCACCTGCTGGAACAGGGGGACAACGGTGACAGTTTTCATGCTGGCTGGTGCAGGAGCTTTCAGATCCACAACAGGGGGACAATGGTGACAGTTTTCATGCTGGCTGGTGCAGGAGCTTTCAGATCCACAACCTGTGCTGTGGATGGTCAGCTTTAGCTGGCTTTTATCACAAAACGGGGAAACACCTCCACAGGTTTTTTCCCTGACTGACTTCTCAGTGTGCCTGTTCAAGCTCTGTTGTCACAGGAAGGTTCGATTTGTTGCTACTCCACAAAACAGGGCCATCCCCAGGGAATTTCTGCGGGATGGCAGCATGCTCGTCAGAGGGAAGCGGTGCCTCAGCCCTGCCCCGTTCTGAACCTCTGTCTCCTGTGGCAGGAGGATGCCCAGGCTCAGCACCCAGGGCTGTGCTGAGGTGCAGCTCTGCTCTTTTCCCTCCACCTTTGTCCCTGCGCTTTTCCTTTGGTCTCCTCACCCTGCCTTTGCCATCCTTTGGTCTCCTCACCCTGCCTTTGCCATCCTTTGTTCTCCTCACCCTGCCTTTGCCATCCTTTGTTCTCCTCATCCTGCCTTTGCCATCCTCTGTTCTCCTCATGCCGCCCTTTCCCATCCTTTGTTCTCCTCATCCTTCCTTTCCCATCCTTTGTTCTCCTCATCCTTCCTTTCCCATCCTTTGTTCTCCTCATCCTTCCTTTCCCATCCTTTGTTCTCCTCATCCTTCCTTTCCCGTCCTTTGTTCCCCTCATGCTCCCTTTGCCATCCCGGTGCCCTCACTGCTCAGGCGGTGCCCCGGGTGCTTTTCCCCGCCCAGCTGCTCTCTGCTTGCCCCCTTGCTCCGTGCCTCTGCTGACACCTTTCCATTTTGTCGCCAGCCGTGGCACCCCCCGTTCTCCCCGGCTGTGGTTCCTCGCCTTTTCCCCTGCGGATGATGGATGATGGATGGCGGAGCAGGCGGGGAGCGGCGGCGGGGCCGGCCTGTGCCCGGCCTGGCCGCGATTTGTGAGGTGTGGGGGGGGTCCAGCTGCAGGGCTGAGCTCACGCCTGGCCCGCGGCCAGGGCACAGCCCCGAGCAACCCAAGCAGGTGTCGGGGACAGGTTTGGAGTGCCAGGGGCCTGGGGCTGTGTTTGGTTTCTGCACCAGGGCTGTGCCGGCCTTCAGAGCCCTGTGAGGGTTTGGGCCCTGGCGCAGAGAGGAGCGAGCTCCGGCCAACAAACCCCGCGGTGCCTCTGCTCCTCCACGGTGAGAGAAGGGCTTAACTCAGCCTTGCTTGGTCAAAAAGTCCTCATCTGGTAATGGTTGTTAATTTATTGTACGCTTTGCCTAAATTAACTTCATCTCACCGAAACGAACCAGAGAAATTATTTCAACAGAGCCCACAGAAAACACTGGCATTCACCCATGGAAATGTCCTCTGATCCCGTTGGGTTTGAAGGGGAAGCGATGTGAGAGGTGTTTTTAGATCCCCCAGCTCCCTCCCTGCAAAGCTGCTCTCCAGCTCCGTGCCTGGGCTGTGACGCACCTGCCTGATCCCAGCCCATCTCCTGTGCTAGACACGGCTCCCTCCGAGATTTGGGGTTCAGCCCTGCTTTGATGAAGGTGTCTGCTCTACAAAATACCCTTTCTTCCCTGTTTGAGGAGTTCCAAAGGCATTCACTCTAAACTCAACCCTGGTGGAAGCCCTGTCAGTAGCTGAAGCTCGTTCTAGCAGGATTCCACAAGTAATTGAGCTCCTTCATCCCTGGCACAAATCCTTGTCTTGGCTGAGGTCTGTGGGAATCTTTTCTATGCAGGAAGACTCCATTCTGTTGGCACAGACTGAAGGATCCTGGAGTGCAGAAAGGACTCTGACCTCATGGCATGATATTCCAAGAGATCCCCTTTCCTCTGTGTCTTGAAATGGTTGGAGCTTTTACTCTTCTGAATGATTTTGCCCATTTCTTCAGACAGCATGGCTTGAATTGGTGAGTGGCAAATTAAACAGGAACTAAGAGCTGGGATGAAATTTAGCAGATAATTTCTTAATCCACAGAGATGAACATGGTCCCAAAGGAATCATTTCCTTACAAGAAGTGGGAGGGACTTTGCCAGTCCAATGCTTTACTAAAATAACTTTTAAGGAAACTCCAAGGAATTATTTTTGCATTTTTCTTTATGCAGTTGTATTTACCTGTTGCTCATGTGTGTAAATTTTCATTTACTCAGCTAAGAAGCTGATTTTTCATGGAAAAACTCTGCTTTTCAGTCTCAGCTCTTAGAAGCAGTGGAGCCAGGGGCTATACTGGTGCATCCCCTTGCCACTGCTAGGGTATTTTCTGCCCCTGCTGTGGGTCAGATTTTCACTCTGTGCTGGCTGAGGGGCAGCTCTGGGCTGTGCTTGGTGCCAGGGTTTGCAGGGCTCTCCCAGCTCACCCCAGGAAGGTTTTGCTGCAGACACAGCTCAGGGACCCAGGGCACTGAGCTGGTTTCATCCCAGCTCAGGTGCCCTGGAGCTGCCCCCTCCTCCCGTGGCTGCTGGGCTCTGGGAGATGCAGAAGAGCCCAGCAGAAATGAATCCACCCCTGACAGAGCTGCATCCAGCCCAGGCCCACTTGACTGGGTGGTTTTCTGGCTGTTTTCCCATCCATGTCCATTCTTACATCGTGAGCTTTCCCCATGCAAATGTTTTGATCTCTCTGAAATGGTTCAGTTCAATATTTCTTTCACGATGCCATTTTCTGAAAATCAGTATGCTCCTCTGGAAACATTGGATCATGCTTAAAATACATTCTCAGCTGGGAAATACAAGCAGAGAAATGTCAACCAGCTTCTCTTCAGAGAGGTCCCCTTCATGATTTGCAAAGCCTTCTTCATTTTCAGAGAAATCTACTTTGGAAATTGGAGACTCCATCTCCATTGTCACCTGAGCAACCCAAAGCTTTGGAGTTTCCTCTGTCCCTCTGACTGTGTTCAAATAAAAGCTAAGCAATTTTTTACAATGCATAAAGGCTTTAAAAATACACATGCAGATTATCCAGGAGGTATTTACCATCTGAAAGCTCAGCCTCTGTGCAATCAGCAGGTTACCACACAAACTGAGAACCCTGGGATGCTGCTGGAAGTCTTTTCATGTGGAAAAGTCATAAAGAAATGAAGAAGAGATGTGAAGAGATGTGAGAAGAATTAAATGGGTCCAGGACAGAAAAGCTGGGGAGGACAGATGGAAGAGGAAGCTCATTGAAGGTTTGTTGCACTTAGCATTAGGAACTGCTACAGAGCACGCAGGTTGTAGTGATTTTCTAATACTGAGTAATATGTCAGAAGGGCTATTCTGGATTTAGACCAATATATACAGTTTCTTGTCTAAGCAGAACCATATGCTCAAATGAGAGATCATTTTATTTTACTAGGATGGACAGTAAGTAGAAACACATTCCAGATTTCAGGAGGTTTCTTCCCCCCTTGGCAGCCACGGTGCTGCTTGTGCTTAGTCTATGGTTTTTCATCTGTTTGATAAGTGCCTGTTGCTTTACAGGATCCAAATCCCCCTCTATCCTGGTGTCTGCTGAGCTGTGACTAATGACTGTGTCAGACAGCTCGTTCAGCAGGTCACCCTGCCTGGAGCTGGTAATTGTTGGTAATAAAACAAATCAAACTGATATGCACAATATGCAACACGCTGTACAGTAGAGATGTAGCTTTTGTGTCCTTCCTTCAGTTGAGACTTAATGTTCTGTGTTCAGAGACTGACCTCATCCAAATCCTTTCTGACAGCCCAGAGAGCAGGAAAAAAACCCCAAATCTCTTTGTGGAATGTGCAAGCTGGTGTTTAATACACGAGCACAGCAGGTTGAGCAATCAAAAGCACACAGAGATTTCTATAATTTGACATTGGTAAACAGCCCCAGCCCTCCTCTGACAGCCACTGGTGGTTCTGCTGCAGTTCTGGGTCTCTGTAGCTCAGATGCCCCACTTCTCCTGCCTTGGTGGGTCCATCCCTGGGTCTAACAAGGCATTTTTGGCCTGAGCCAGGCTTGGAATGGACCCTCTAGCTGCTGCTCTGGGATCTCCCCAAGGAGAGCAAGGACCTGGTGCCTGCTGAGCTTGCTCAGCTCTCAGGTGCAGAGGGTCCTGTGCCCAGGGCTGTACCCAGGGCTGTTCCTGCCTTCCTGTGGATTCTCCAGCAGGAACTGCTGGCCATGGAGTGCTCACACCCAGGGACCCTGGTCAGCCAATTTGGGGCATCTACTGACACTTTTTATGAAGGGATGGTGTCCTAGGGTGAACCAGCAACAAAACAACTGGTTTAGCTGAAAAAACCTGAATTTTACTGGGGGTCTTGAAAATAAAGGCCTCATCTCTTACACGTGTTGTGAAGTGAATTCCCCCACACACACTTGCTGGTCTATTACAAGCGAGGATGGTGGTATGAAAATGTCTTTTAAAGGGATTTTGTAATTGAAAAGAAACCATGATAAATCATGGACATATTTGCCTCAGTCAGGAGGATAAACAGAACCATGTACAAGGATACTCAGGGTGACACTGGGCTGAGTAAAACCCAGTGTCACATTAAAGCTCTTTTATAACCTATTGGCTGCTGGGTACCTCCTGCTTTAGCTGTCCCCAGCATCTCTGAAGCGATTTGGGTGATATTCTGTGGAGGTGTCTGTCTCTGCACCGAGGATGATCCCCCCTCACCAGGGGGCAGATGCAGAAGCCTGGGACTTGCCGATGTATCTGCACACGAGCAGGGAGTGTCTGTATCTTTTTCTCACGACTTAAGGACGTTTGGCTGCTGGTCTCTGACAGCAGAAATACTCCAGAGGTCACTGCAGGCAATTTTTCACTTTCCCATCTTTTATCAGCCGTTCCAATCCTAACCTTAAATGCCCAACATCCTGAATGTGGGGGTTGTGGAGGCAAATTTGTGCTTTAGTGTTACACCACCTCACTTTGGAAAGGAGATGGCAACAGGTTAATTTGGAAATGCTGCAGACTCATTTCAGTTTTTGATTTGAATTGCCAGGTTACCTCTGCCAGTGCATTGATGCGCACATTTGTGCATACACACACAGCTGTGCATTAATTCTTGTATACAAGGAGTCAGTGCCAGCACAGCAAAATGCCTCTGATGGTGTGGAGACTTCTCAGTGACAAATATCACTGAATGTTTCTGAGGCTGAAGGGTTAACACCGGGAGCTGTCAGTGCCAGGGGTGTTCCTGGGAGTTCCATCACAAGTACCTAACACCCACTTGAGCTGTGAAGTGATGCGGAATTTTGGAAAACGTGAAGTGTTCTGTGGTGTGGGTGAGTAATCGCGGTGAGCAGCCCCAGTACCTGCTCAGGGGTTCGCTGCCTTCACCTGTGAAGTTTCCCCTCGTTCTGCACCACCCTGGGATCCTGTCAGTGAGGTTGTGACGTTCGGCTCTGTTCACACAGTGACCCCATGCACGAGAGCAATTCCCAGTCCTGATCCGCATCCCAAGCTGCTCCAGAAAGGTGGAATCTGTGGGAAAACCCATGCAAACCACACGTGTTCTGTGGGGCAGAGAATTCCGGGTATTCCAGCGCAGTGCTCTGCCTTTCGTTGCGGTGAGGACCTGCCTTTCTCTGTGCCACTGAACATCACCAAAGCCTGGGAAGCCGAGGGACATTCCAGCGGGAGCCTTTGGAAGCTGCAGCGAGGCACTGAGCTCCGAGCTGGGCTGTGGACTTGGCAGTGCTGCTAATAACAACTTGAGATGTGCTGAAAGCCCCTGTGGAGGCAGGCGGGGCTGCGGGAGGGGCTCCCGGCTTTATCCAGCCGCAAACAGAGCAAACTGTCCCGGGAATTGTAGGATTCTCCGGGAAGTGACTGCTGAATATTTCGGCAGCATTCCAATCGGTAGGAATACTCTGTTTAAAATGGTTTCAGGGAAGATAAATATTTGTGTGTGCTATCTTGACGTATGGAGATAAACACAGTGGTTCTACACAAATATTGGTTTGACCTCAGATTATTTCATTAACAGCAGCATGTGGGGCCCGTTCAACGTCCCTGTAAACAGCTGCCACCTGTTGTGAGCATCCCAAGCTCATTGTATGGCTGCTGTCGAGTGTCTAAAATTGGCCACGTCTTATTCTGTGCATTTCCTGGCCTGTTCTAGCTTGCTTTCTTTCGGAAGATCTGCTGGGATGGGATGTTCTGACTTGGGCAAGGTCCATGGGATTTTGTTCTGGTTTTTAGCGTAAAGGGAAATGCCACATCCAGTGCCAGAGTGTTCCACAAGGCACTCTGCAGAAATAAAAGGAAATGCTCAGCTGTGGATTGGATTATAAGGTTCGTGGTCTCAAAGATGTGCAAGTGGCTGTGATAAGAGAAAAAGTAGAGTGGAACGTGCCTGATCCCACTGCACGTGGGGAGGGACCCCAGCTCCATCCTGGCAGCTGTTATCCCCAGACTGCAGTTTTAATTAATTCCCAGTCAGGCCCAGTGTCTAGGCTGGCTTGCCATTGGAGGGAGGCTGTGGACATTACAGCCTGTGGATATGAAATACTGTGGGTTTTACCAAAATTCCCATTTCCAACCAGCACCAGTCACTGTGGAGTCCCAGTTAACTGTGGATAGCATGGGTGGATTGAGTGGAGCCTGTTGCGAGCACGATGGAACCTCCCGCTGTTTTAAAAAGCAGAGTGGGATGTGTTGTCCCCCACTTTTATCCCTCCTCATAAATTACCCTAAGAGATCAGCCCCAGTACCTGGCAGTGGGGCTGGAACCCAGAGGCTGGAGGCAGAAGCTGCCAAACTTGATTGAGTCAGCACGAGAACTGAGTTAACTTATGGAGAATCACAATCTGCACAGAATTAATTCAGCTTCAGCTTTTCTCTCTGGATTTTTATAGTAATACCAGCAGAACGTTGCAACATTTGGACATCCATAAAACTAAAATGCCACAGCTTGAAAAGTACTTCAGGCTGCTCCTGAGGTGAAAGCAAGCCGTGGATAGCTGGGGAACAGTCAGGCAAACCCCAGCATGGCATGGGCCGCTGCAGCACAGGGGGCTGGGGCTGTCCCACACACCCCGAGTGCTGCCCCACAGATTCCAGGGGCTGCTCAGGCCCCTTGAGAGGGCAGATGGATCAGGAGCAGCTGTCCCAGAGCGATGGAGATGGGGATGGACTGTCCAGTGAGCTCCTTAGCATGTGGCTCCTTGCAGGGACCTGCAGCCTTGGTCCTCACTCAGTGATCAAGGCAGGAAAAGCAGCGAGGTGCAAATGAGAAATATAAGCTGAGAGCATTATTGATAGGGCAGCTGCAGTCCCCATGCTGCATGAGTCATGTAATCCACAGGCTGCTCAGCCTCCCTGCACAGAGTGAGCAGTGTGGAGGATGGTTTCAATTTCCAAGCAGGCTTTTCTGACCACTCATGCTTTTGAAAAGCAAAGCGAATATCTTGGCTCAGGAACGACTGCAAAGCAGAGGCATTCTGCTCTTGGCCCCTTGCCTGCTCGCCCTCTCGGAGTGGAGTTTGTGCATTGTGATGGAAACATAACAGCTCCCCCTGCCAGGGAACAGGTCACTCCTGCTGCTGCCTGGGAACCAGGAGACACTGCTGAGAGTACCAAACCTGAACCAAATGGCATCAAAGGGGATAAATTTGGGAGAAATGTGCAACTTAGGGTTACACCTGAGTTCCTTTTAATAGGAAAAGTTCTTTTGACCCAATTTGTTTTCCTGTCCTGGTGAAAATACCCCAGAAACGCTCATTAAAAGCAGGATTAAACCTGATTTGGGGTCCAAATGCACTTCTTAAAAAATGCTTTGCTGGTGTTTTAAACACAAACCTTTGCACTCTGAGCATGTTCTCCCACAACAGCAGATGCTTGATATCCCTTTGTCCCAGTATGTGAGGAGGACTGGAAATGAGGCCTGCAGGTTTCCCTGCTGGGACACTGCCTAAACAGCAAAGCTCTGGTGCATGAAATAGAAAATTAAATGAATCACTTGATACTGGATAAGTTGTGAGTTTTATAAACCTCTGGGGTTTTATCAGAGTTATAATTTTGATGTCTTCATATGTTGGTGAGGGCAAAAGAGGCTCCTCCATCCCTGGAAGTGTCTGACCAGGTCAGACACTGGGTCTTGGAGCAGCCTGGGATGGTGGGAGGTGTCCCGGCCCATGGCAGGGGGTGGAACGGGATGGGCTTTAAAGTCTCATCCAACCCAAACCATTCTGGGATTCTGGGATGATTTTGTAACTCTGGAGTTGAGTGTAGGATGAACCTTTCTAGAAATACCCAGGTCTGGCCCTGGAAGATGATTTGCTGAACCTGTTTTTCAGCAGCACTGAAGTGGCAAGGCTGGACAATGTCTGAGTTGGCCCAGCTGAAAGCCAAGGAGTTTTTCTGCAGCCGAGGCTGAGATTCAAGCCCAGTAAAGCCAGTTGGTTGCTCAGTTGTGACTGGGGGATATTTTGTGAGAACCACAGAAGTTTGGCCTGTGGGTTTGGATTCTTTGCAGAAGCACTTTGAAGCACTAAGGGGAGGGGAGGTGCTGGAAAATGTGAGCCTGGAGAATACAGACAGGGAGAGTTCTGCCTTTGTATCCTCGAGGAATGAGAAACCAGGGGAATGTATCTTTGAGTGGGCTCTGGAGATTTCAGTCCTGTCTAGGTATAAAACAACTTAAGGAATGCCATGGACTTCACAGAAGGGCAACAATTTGGGGAATCTACTTTAAAAAAAAAAAGTATAAAGTGCTATAAAACATGCCTTGTTTCAAGAGAGAACTATGGAAATAGAACAAGATTCACAAGTAATTCATCTCAGACTGTGGACTGGTGTGTATGACTTTGCAGCAAGACCATTAATATCTGTTAAATTCTCCAAATTAGCTTAAACATTCCAGAGAAAGGATGTAATTCTCAGTTGTATAGGGAAGGAATTCACCCTTCCCCCAGTCTTTCTGCTTCCCAGGGACTTGAGAGAAATGCTAATATCAAGTCAACCTATTTTTGTTCCCCCCTTTCATAATGGGGTCCAGATTGGTGGTGACTGAAGCCCGGACCCGTCAAAGGAGTTTTGTGTGATGGATCAGGAAGGGCTGATTCCAGCCTGGCAGTGCTGAGTGCCCAGCCCAGGCTGGCAGCTCACTGAGACTCCACAGAGCTCTGAATTTTGGTTCACAGGAGATTTAGCGGGGCATTGTTCACCTCTCACTGAGGCAAAGCTTGGAAGCTGCTTGTACTCCAAAATAAGAGAGATGTGGGACTGTACTGAGTGAGTCTTTGATGTATCACGACTGCTTTTCTTCACATTTATTAATCAGGGTATTGCCAGCCTTAATTAGGGAATTAAAAATTCTTGGGGAAGATTTTAGCTTGTTTTAGCCAAGGGGCTGTTGGAGGATAAAGCAAGAGGACAGATTTGTCTGTGACGAAGGACAGTGAGGGATGGGGAGGAAGCACCAGGAGAGGCTTTTCATAAACGAGTTGAATAAACAGATCCAAACCTGTCCTGCATACCTGGGCTCGCCCTCAGCCCTGAGGTGGTCAGCGGTGCCATCTTGTGTTAAGTGGGTGGTATTTTTGGAAAAAAGATGGATACAGGTTCTTCAAAGCCCTTGGGAAAGAGGTTTGGAAGAGCCAATGAAAACTGCTGGTGTGAAGTGAGGAGAGCAGTGAAGCCCACAGGTTTGTGAGCCAGAAAGGCAGAGGATGAGCAGCTGTCACCACAGAACTGACTTCCAGCTGAGACACTCGTGTGCCAGGAACTTCACCAGTGGATTTTTCATTTAATTGTGACTTTTTTCATCCTGCTCCAATAGCAACAGTGCATGTGAGGTTTGCACGTGGGCTTCCCTGAACACACGGGAAGTTGTTTGAGCATCAAAGGTTGTTTGGAGGCATTTTGGAGGTTTAATAACCAAGATAATTTTCAGCAGAATCAAAGTGGGGTTTTTTGCTGTAACTGTTGACCAAGTTAGAAATACTTCTCTAGGCTGACCTGTCATTAGTTTTAGGAGTCTTTTGACCTTGGAAGGAGATTTCAGAGCTGATGTCCAGTCCTTGCAGTAACTTTCAGCCTGGCAGCTTCCCTCAGGCAAAGCAGCTCAGCCAGGCTTCAGTGCCAGAGGTTCCTGCACTGAGATCAGTCCATGCACAAATGTCTGTGCAGGGAAGCCTGGCTGCAGCACGTGAAGAAATCCATGGAATAAAACCTTGGGGAACACATTTGACCTTCACATAACCAAGGGGATCCCTGGGAAATCTGGAAAACACAGGGCCCTGCAGATGACTCGGGGTTTTTGGTTAAGTGGTGTTCTGGCAAGGAAAGTTTATAACTGCTAAGGGGAGGCAGCTTAGGCCGTGGAAGAAGCAGGAAAATCACTAAAAGACGCTAGAGGATCTATGGGATTAACATTTCGGAGTGGGGAGGATTATCCTGGATGCAGAAGTTGCTCTAGATACAAATACCGAGTCAGAAAACAAAATCTCTTGGTAGGAGCTGCCGCTCTGGGAGCCCAGCAGAACAGGATGCAGGCAGGGAGTAAGAGGAAGTAAAGAAGTAATTAAACCAAATAACATTGTAATAATGGATGGGTGCTGCTGCTGCCACAGGAATGATGGGCCTCTGGCAATGGCTGGGCTTCAAAATGAGAGGGGTTTGCTGCTAGCCAAGCAACTGGGACCACTTGTTCCCTCCAAATCACTGACATGAAAGGTTTTATTTCCTGTGGCACATTTAACAAAATTCAAGGCCAAATTTTAATTTTGGGGCACACGGAAGTAAGTATTTACAGTGTAAGGGGTCCACACAGACCTTTTCTGTGCATAAAACCACAGAGCATCCTCCTCCAGCCTCTCTGGGGGGACGTGATGGAGGCCCAGCCTTGGCAGGGGGGCTGCAGATTCCTCCTCCTGAACCTGCAGAGACTCAGCAGAAGTGGAGCAGAACGAAAGCACGAGGCTCCCAATCCGTGCACAGCTCAGTTTGCAGCTCGTGGCCCCGTAAGCCCTTCAGGAAGGAGCAGTTCCAGCTCAGGGCTGTTCATCCCTCCCTCTGGAGCAGGGCAGAGCTCCATCTCTGTGTCCCAGGGGATCAGCTGTCCAGGCCAGGTGCCAGCCCTGGCTGGGGCCCAGCTGTGACCGGGATGTGGAGGAGCAGAGTCTCTTCCCAAACACAAACCCCTCCGGGGAATGCCCGGCTCAGCTGCGCTGGAGATGGGCTTTGGGAACGTCACTCTGGCTGCCAGCCATCCCAGCAGATGAGCTATTATTTTCTGTAGGAATCTGCTTTTAAAGCTTCTCCTGTAGTGTTACAGATGATATCACAGTGTTCAGCACTGACCAGACCCGTTTCAGCCTCTGACTGTGCAGAGGTACAGTCCTGGGAAAAATGCTCAGGTCCTCTCTGCTTATTGCTAAGGGTTTGGAGCTTGTACCTCTCCCCGTTGGGTTGCAAAAGTAGAATTTGGAGCTTTTACTACGTGTTCTCCTTTTCTTTTCCTGAGTGTGTCTGGGAGGGGGGATGTTTATTATACTATGTTTATGATAAGCTGTAGGTGATTGCAAGTATTGTGGAAAGATAAGAGATGAGGGTTAGAGACACGAAGGGAAGTCGCCATTCCCTCAAGTGGGTACAGGGGAGAAGGGACTGGCTGTGCCTCTGGGGGTTACTGCTCTGTGCCAAAGCTGGCCATGCCTCAGTGCAGCCACTCCTGTGTCTGAAAACAAAGGTGCTCTCTGATCCCTTGGATGATGAACACTTCATGAAAACAAGACCTTTCTCAGGTCCTATGATCAATGTGCATTGATATCAGTGTGCAGGTTTGGGCTCAGCTGCTGAAAGAACATTATTTGAATTTGGAAGCAGCATTATATTTGATATAAAATAAAATAACTCACTTTATTCAGTGTTTAGGTGCCTCCCAGTCTTTCCCAGGGATCAAAATATTATGATTACAAGATCATGAGCTGCACGATGCAGACCTTTAATCAGTGTAAAGGTGCTGTGGACTAATCTGTTGATTTCCATACAGGCACAAAATTGTATCAGAGAGCATCTTCCTACTGGTGTAATTCCAGGCACAGCGCTGTTTTCAATAATGTAATGATGAGAATTGGTGGTTTAAAACTGACAAGGTCGAGTTACTTGGCAGCCATGCATTTGGCAGCCAGCTTGACAACATGAGGGATTGACAGAAAATACGGCAGAGAGATCCTGTCCTGTTCCCAGGTCTGAAAGCAGTCCAGGCTTTCAGTGCTGTTTAGTCAGCTCCCCTGGCACAACATCTCCTGATTCTGTTCTCCAGCCAGGTCTGCCACACTGCAGGGCCACAGGTGCATCCCCAAATTGTAAAACTCTCCAGCAGCAGGTTCTGCCAGGTGAGTGAACCAGACAATGTGCTGCTGTCAATATTCCAGCCTGTTTTACTGGATGTGTGCAGGTTCCCAGCGTGGAGGCAAGATGATCATTTAGTGGATGTTAATGTCTGGAAGAAGTACAGGTCCCAGTGCAGCAGTTGTTCTGCTGGTGCTGGATACTGAGTCCCAGGCAGGAATGTTCTGGGAACTTTCAGCTCAGAGGAGGGAGAAGAGAATCTGCCTTTTCCCATTCCAGCATTTTCTACCTTCTCCAAACCCAAATCCCTGACTCTGCACTGTTAACAGGGAAACAAGGAGGTAACAACACATTTGTATCCCAATCCACTATAAACCAGGAGCAGTTCTTGTCATAATAGGGTGACCCTGAGGTGGGAGAATCTGTACAGCTCAAACCCCACAATCAGCAGTGATTAATGACAGTAAATCCTGCAAGCCATGCAAGGATGTCAATGAGTGTGGCCTTAGGTGGAGCACTACCCATTTAATTTACAAAGTCTCTAAAATATCTCTGAACTGAAATTATTTTCTGTTCTCTGCCCAAGAAATCAGCACACATTTATACACTTTTTGCACTTCTGTGCTCAGGAGGGGAAGTGATCCCACTGCTCTTGTAAATAGAGATTATTTCATCCACAGATTTTGGCCAGTAAAAAGAAAATAATTCTACTTTTGCATGTTAATTTGATTCAGTGCAGAAACCAGTGAAGTAGATGCAACACTGATTTGTTTATGGGGAACCTTGTAGCAGGGGCAGTGTTCATACTAAACATCTCAAACCCACACACCAGCACTGCTTCATCTCCAGCCCATGGAGGCTCTGCTTTCATTTTCCCTCTTAAAATTGTTTCCAAGGGAAGCCCTGGAGCAGCTCTGGGAATTCCAGTGCTATGGAAAATGACCCCCAAGCTGCCCTCTGGTCATTCCCTGGGATGGCTCAGCGTGGCACTGCTCCTGCTGGGGCTACCCCTGTGCCCTGCACACACCTGAGCCCAGCCCCTGGCAGGGAATGCTGTGATCCACGGGCTGTGCCAGCTCCATTTTCATCAGGGGAACCCCTTTGTGTTACTCATCTGGTTGTCAAACAGGACCTGGCTGCGGGCCTGGAGCTGGCACCAGATGAAAAATGTTCATTTTAAACATTTCATACTTACACTGATGGGAATAGGCAATTCCTCAGCACATTTTCTCAACGTTTTGAAACAATAAATGTCAACCTCAGGGCAAAGTGAGGCAGATTTCAGATTAAAGGGACAGGGTTTGCTTAACTTTTATAAATGCCTTGGTCCCAACCTCCTTCACGTTCCTCAACGCAATGAACACGGAAAGGCCGCGTCAAACGCCACGGGTGCCTTTGTCAACACAAATTTTTCCTTTAATACCGTGATAGAAAGATTTCCAAAATAGATTTTCATGATGGATTCAGGATTTGGCATGCCAGGGAGAATCTGGTATTCTCCCAAGCAAAGCTAAAGGTTTGTGTGAGAAGATCGATAGTGCCAGGCAAAAGAACCTTTCATTCCTAAGAGAGCGAAAATATTCCTTTGTTTGTTTTTCAGCCTAATTACTTCTCCTGTCTTGGTGTAATCTGTAGTGCTGAAGTTTGGCAGCACCTATAGCCTTTCCTTCAGGACTGATGTCTTGGGAACAGGAATAAAAGCAATTTCCACGTGGTATCTCCCTGTCATGGCTGCTGCCTGGAGCCTTGACTTTTCTTTCAAAAGACCCAACTCTATGCCCATATAAATGGAACAAAACTTAATTGGAGCCAGCAGCTTTATGTTCCTTAACACCAAGGCTGAGGCTTCCATCACTGAGCCCGACGTTCTGTCACTTGCAATAAAATCTTCCAGTTTCTGTTGGGTCTCTCATTTTCCAAAGAAGAAAGTCTCAGAAAGAATGATTGCCTCACAACACTTGCCTTGATTTTGACTTAGGAGAATCTTAAGGCTACTTCAGATGTAAATTGTCAGGTTTACAGCTGAAGGGAGAAATTGTTCTGAGGGAGAAAATGAACCTTCTATTTGGAAAACTAGTTCTCAGAAAAAAGCATTGCTCATAGTTTTTTTTCCAAGTGAAGTGATTTCTTGAAACATCCCTTGTGTGCTTTCCATTGTGTCAGCTGGCACTGCCACACACCAAAGAAGTTTCTCAGGAGGCTTCCAAGAAGCTTTGCTGTACCATCTCTTGGACAGGGCTGTAGAGCCAGGTTTGCTCAGCCAAAGCAGGGCTTTTATACTTTCATTCTTTCATGGTTTGGTTCCCTCTGTTGTTCTTAGCAGAAGTCCTGTGGTAACTTGCAGTGGAGGGGATTTTCAACCTCGTGCTACACGCAGTTTCTAAAATGAAAAGCAGTGAACTTCAGTTCTGGAGAGCTCAGCTCAGCATCACAACCAGGGCTCAAGTCAGTCAGCGGGGAGAAGGCTCCAGGGAGAGCTCAGAGCCCTTCCAGTGCCCAAAGGGGCTCCAGGAGAGCTGGAGAGGGACTGGGGACAAGGGATGGAGGGACAGGACACAGGGAATGGCTCCCACTGCCAGAGAACCGGTGGGTCTGGTGCTCTCACGTGTGGGAAGATACCTGTCAGGGAAACACTCAGAAATACTATACAGATGAGCTTGTTCCTTTAGGGTTTTTTGTATTTTCCACTCCTCTCCACTCAATACCCCTTTAGTTCACGCTGGCATTGACTGAAGCAAACAGAGGGAGAGAGAACATAACTCCTGGAAAGCCTGTGAGATGCTGGTGCCAGACAATGCATTCTCATAATGTTCATGTAATATATAACCAGACCTCTGAACATTTTTTAAAGGCCATTTGTGAATAGTGAGGTGAGGAGTTTTTGCATTTGGGCAGTCAGAGGTTTTAGAAAGGTGCTGCAAGGGAAGATGTCAACAAAAGCTGCTGCAAAGTTGTGCTTTCACTTCACAGGGCTTTGAGGAGATGCATTCTTGGGTCTGGTTCATGTGGGCTCATTTCTCTGACTCAAATTCACTTTGAATTTGGGCATCAAAGGGATTTTCAAATTCTAGGTCAAACTCATTAAAACCCTGAATCTCACCTGGTTTCAGCTCTGGAAATGACAAGAAACGGTAAATCTGCTGCTCTGCTTTGGATACCAATCCATAAATCACGGAGTGGGGGTATTTGAAGCTTGGCCCAGAACCTCTCTGTCCAGGAGCCAGTTGTTGCTCCAAGAGTTCAGGACTTTGCTCTAGGCAGGCTCACAGACATGGGGAGGTTCAGTGGCACATGGAACACATCAGATTTTTTGGGAGATTGCAAACACAGCACCCAGCGTTTGGATTGGGGCCTTTGCTAGAAGAAAGCTGCATCTCTGAGACTGAGCCCAGCTGCCCGATCAAAGACTTTTCCAGAGGTAAAAATGCCAAGCATCCCTTCCCAGTGTCCCTGGGGAGCCAGGGCAGCGCAGGGACCCCTCTCCCTGCTCCCCACTGGCTCCTCCCAGAGGAACGGGGGCTTTCCCGGAATTCCTGCCTGCCTGTGGTTCCTTAGCCAGTCCTGCAAAAATGTATTTTTTATTGAATGTTATTCTAACCATAAAACTTTTAAGCTGTTCAAATACTTTCCTTTGTACTGTAGACATCTGAGACTATGAGACATCAATAAGTAAATGTACTTTTTTTTTTCAACTGCTTCGATTTGCTGAGAAGTTTTCTTTGGACTGATCTGCCCTTGCTTTGTAGCAGAGGAAACAAGACTGGGATCTGATATCAGATCGTCTTTGTAGCTGTCTCCCCAGATTGGAGGTGTAGGTGTGTTTTGCTTTGAATTTAAAAAGGAACTTTATTCCTTGGCAATTCATTTGCTCACTCAAGATCCAGAGATGTTTAAAGCCAAGAGATACCATTCTGACTTTCTCTGAATCCTCTATTAAGCCTATAAGCCTTGCAGGAGTAGAGCACATATTTTCAGAAGATGGAAGTCAGCCTTTTCCACAGTTATTTTATAATTAATATAATGAGCTCTTTGACTCCTGCCACCTCATGTCTGCACTCAAGCCCCTAGAGCTGGCTTTATATTCACTATATTTTTATTATTTTTATAATGGCTTCATCTGTAATTGTCTCCCTGTTGGATTGTGTCCTAAATTGCAAAATGCAGGAGAGTGTTCCTGCCCCAGATCATATATGAGAGACAGAAAAGGCACTGGAAGAACCGAATCTATTATTGCAGTTTGGAGTATGAGGGGGTAAACCCTAAATTTGTTCTGGATCTCATAGAAAGTCTGACCTGGTAAAAGATACACCTGAATGGTTTGACGGTCCCTAAATCAGAGACCTGATTTTCTGATGTGCTGAGCCTCTCGTGAGGCATCCAAATCAGGCCTGTTAGAACCCTGGCAGTGCCAGCAGATGTTTTCAGGAGTGACCTCTATGGAGTCCAGGAACACAGGCAGGAACTGGGGAACTGTGTCTTAATAACGACCTTGTTACAACAGTGACAGAGCAGACCTTAAAAACTGAGTGTGAACAAAATGACAAGTGATTGTTTTAGGAAGGATTACTGCTCCTGGGTATCACAGAGCTGCCTCAAAGTATTTAACAGGAGGCCTTAAGCTGAGTGTGGGAGTTTGGGTTTACCCCAGAAATCCTGGGAGATGGTGAAGGTGAGGGAACTTCAGCAGATGCTGCACAGAGTGTTCAGGGGTGGCCACTGCTCTTTCCTCAAGCACAGCACGGGTTTAACCATGAAGGCCAATTTTTCCCTCCAAGAGAACTGGAAGTAGAGCTCTGAAGTTACACATCAGAGGCCTTTGCAGTGTTAGATTTTCATTGCTTTTTATTCAGCTGAGGGTTTTTATATGTTGTGTAGGAAGTTCAGTGTGTTTATCATACACCTGATTCGTTCTGTATAACACCCGATAATTCGCATTGGACCTTTTGCCACCCCTCCAATGGGAAGTGTTTGAATTTTTTACCAGCAGTTTACTTACTCAAGTGCTACCATAACAGATAGAAACTATTGCTTCCCTTTGATCCAGGGTGTTGTTTGGTAAAGTCTGATTACAGCAAGGTCTTTAAATTCAAGCCCTACAGTCAATAGCCTGTAACCACATAACCCTGACACAGATCTTGACACTAAACCTCCAATTATTTTTCATGCCACAAATGTTAATATTTACCAGGTAGAGTCAACCTCCAAACCACAGAGCATGGTTTGCATTCTTGGTGGTATGAATTATACATCAGCTAAATAAAAATGTTAACCTTTCCCTAACATAATTAGATAAACAGATCTCACCCCTGAGCACAGCTCACACCGTTCTGTACATGCAGAATTGGTTTCTGAATTCCCTCACACAGGCAGAGCTGCCGGGTCCTTGCAGCCCAGATCACACAGCACAAGGTCTCAATGAGCTGGGGTTGTGGGAAGTCTCTGGGGCTGGAGAGCCACCAGGACTAATCCTCTATGCACAGGCTCCCCCTGATGGAAATTAAAAATACTAAACAAGGTTTTTCCCCCCTTCCGACTGGGACTGGTTTGTCTGAAGCCACTTCTCGTGTTTTGACACTCAGCGTTTGAAATGCAGACGATTGTAGGAACCGGCTGCTGCTCCTCGTGACACACGGAATGATTGTGTATGTCCATGCTAAACATGGTTGGAGCTGCTTTGATGCTGCGAATTTCTTGTGGCATCCTGTCAATGAGGAAGGGAAGAGAAGCTCTCTGTGCAGTGGGAAGGGCTGAGGTGTCACAGTGAAAGTTGTGTCCCTGCCCAGACACCCCAACAATCCCCCCTGTGCATCCCTGGAGCTCTGTCCAAAGGCTCCTGGAGTTCGGGCAGCCTCGGGGCCGTGCCCATTCCCTGGGGAGCCTGGGCAGTGCCAGCACCCTCTGGAGGAAGCAACTTCTCCCAAAATCCAGCCTGAGCCTGCCCTGGCCCAGCTCCAGCCGCTCCCTGGATCATGCTTCTGGTCAGGAGAGTGAAGAGATCAGAGCTGCCCCTCAGGAGGATGTTGAAACTACAGTGTGGTCTCCCCTCAGTCTGCTCCAGCTGAACAAACCGAGTCTCCTCAGCTGCTTCTCTCCAGACCCTTCCCTATCCTCATGTCCATCCTTTGGATACTCTCTAATGGTTTTTGTATTGTGGCTCCCTGAAGTGTCCCAGCACTGGATGTGAGGCTGCCCCATCCCAGAGGAGAGTGGGACAATCCCTCCCTGGCCCCTGATGTCCCCAGGACAGGGATGTCCCTCCTGGCCCCAGGGCACTGCTGACTCACCTTCAGGACCCCCAGGTCCCTTCCTGCAGCAGAGGGGAAGAAAGTGTAATTAATACCAGAGCCCAAATATGGTTAATACACACCTCGTTTCAATGCAAGCTTTGGTGGATAATTACTCTTCTCTAATTGTGTGGAAGTTAAAATGACTTTCAGCGTTACCCTCCTGCGTGTGACAGAAGGAGAGAGGCTCCTGCACAGTGGAATTATTCCCTTCCCCGAGCAGAGTCAGGAAAACCCCTCGGTGCTGTAAATATGGCCAGGGATGGTTACTGAGGTCGGTAGAGAGGTCGCAGGTCTGGGGATCCCTGCACCAGGAGAGGTTTTAGGGCAGGACAGGTGTGGAGGTGCCCAGCCGTGCCCGGTGTTCAGCAGCCAAGGCAGGCTCATTACGCCTGACATCCTTCCCTCAGCACTAATCATTTTTCCATTTCAACAACGGCTGTTTACAGCAGCTGCTGCCTTATGTTTGGTTTGATCCTGGTCCAGATTTTGCAAGTGATTAAAACGCTGCTAATAAAGATATTTTTACTAGGATTTGCATGTTGACTTGCCTTTTCCAGCTACAAAGATCTGAGCACCACTGCTCTCCGTGGCTGCCTGGCCACTGCAGGGGTGACCTGGTGGCCTCCAGGCCAGCAATGCAGCCCCAGCCAGCCTGTGCTTCCCTCTCTGGGAGCAGCAGGGAATGTGGGGAACGGCTGGATTCTGGAAGGAATCTCGGTGCCCTCGTACGTGCATGGTAGGGAGATTATTTTACACACACTCCCTCGGATGTTGCCCTGCTTCACCACATACTCGGCTGATTTCTGCTGGGATATTGTAATTGCATTCATATGCTCCAATAGCAAGGGCAGTCAGAAATATTTCCAGATAAAGGCCGTGCCGGTGCAGAGGGCTCACACCACACACCGGGTAAGGAACGAGGAGACTTTCCTGCCTTTGCTAGATGATCCTGCGGCGCAGGGAGGAGCAGGTTTGCAGCATCACTGATGGAGGCTGCCCGGCTCTCCCCCCGCACAGCTCGCACGGTTCGCTCGCAGAGCCCAGGGAGCAGGCTGGGAGCCAGCCTGGGAGCGGAGCATCCCTCCACGCCTTCGGGGAGGGTTTGGCAGTGCCAGGGCTGCCTGGCAGGAGGGAGCGGAGCAGCAGAGGGTGCTCTGGCTGCACCAGCCAGGCTGCAGCCCGGCCGGAGGGTGTCGAGCACGGCGAGGAGCGGCAGCCGCTCCGCATCCCCCCGAGCCGCCCCCGCTGCTCCCCAGCCCCTCCGCCCGTGGAAACTCTCCCTCCTGGACCGGGGGAAAAAAATTGAGAGAGAAAGAGGGGGAAAAAAAGAGCTTTTGGGTGAGTGCCAGTGAGCAGCGAGGGGCTCGTGGGTTGGCATCTGGGCGTGACGCTGGAGCAAACCAGTTCCCCTGTGCTCAGTGTGACTCAGGCATTTTTGATTACAGAAGAAAGCAAAGCTGGTGCTGGGTTTTGTTCAGCCCTTCATCCATGCCTGCAGCTCCTGGGTCATGCTGTTGACTTGGCTCGAATGACCCCCAGTGCACAGTCCCTGCTAGAGGAACAAACAGTGCGCCCGTGCCAGCCCAGCGCAGGGGGAAAGGAGTGAAAATGGAAGGAGAGACAAAATTTATGACAAATAAAGGTTCAAAATACTGTTTAATGAACACACTGCTGATGTAACTGTTATTGGAAATTCCTGCTGAAGGCTGCGTGGTTCACCAGACAAAGCCCAGGATTAAGATTGGGTTTCTGTGGCAGATTATCTGCTCTTTTTGTATCACCTCACATCTCCTTCCTCTCTTTCTTTTTGTCTGTCACACTCAGTTAGCTTGTAAACCCTTTAATTCTGCTTTGCACATATCCACAGCCTGCCTGGATGGAGACCTGACTTGAATTATGCCTTGAATTGCTCGTACAGTACTAATTACATTAATAATAATTGACTTGACTGGGCTTTGGATCAACCTCTGAAGGAATACATTTGCATCTCATTACTTACCCTGGTGCTCTGCGTGTGTTTGCAGAGGCTGGAGGGCCTGGAAGGGGCCCACCAGGAGGACCCCTGGGCAGTGGTGAGGGACACAGGTCCAGCCTGTGGGAACACTGGAGCACCAGGACATGTTTTTGGTGATTTGTGCCAGGATTCTGGGGGATGTCAGTGTCTGGCAGTTCCAGCTGATATGAAACTTGGGAGGCATCTGCCCATGAAGGAATCCAGGTAGGTTAAACAGGTTCTTTTCCCCCTTCTCACAGCAGGGTCTTCATCTCCTGAATTGTCAGAGTTACAGCTGAAAACAGATGTTTTAGGATTACTCCACTGGGATTTGGCAGGCTGTGGGCAGCCCGTGTTGTTCTGGATGTCAGTCAATCCAAAGGACACTGACTGCATCAATCCAGGTGAGGGATTTGTTGATTCAGTGAGGTTTTATTGACTGGAATTGTTGGGTCAGATACTCACACCTGAATCTCTTCTGTCTCCCTGAAATACATCAGTCTCTGAGCTGCCTTGTGGGAATGTGGGACCCCCTGAGTAACCAGTGGAGAAGGAAATACATCTCCAGAGACACTTTCAGCCCTGGTGACACAGACAGGTAGCTGTCAAGGTGCTGCAGAGTGTATCCACACCAGGCAGTCTTGCAGCAGTAACATCATCTGTGAGTGTCAGCAAAGGCTGGAGGTTATTGGGGTTTGGTTTGCAGCACGCATTCAAACATTTTGCTTTGGTATCCACATTGGTCCAGGGGGAAAACTGCTGGGAAAAAACCTTTGATTTCATCATTCTGAAGAAAAATATGTATGTGTCAGTTCCCAGGACAAAGTGAAAGCAGGGAAGTCGAGGCATATTACAAACAAGACATAAGAAGAAATAAGAGAAGTAAGGAAGAAATGCGAAGACAGAAATATTTAGCAATTTTTCTTTCCTTCAGTTATACCTGGGGATCACCTCAAAGCCAAAAGGAAGGCATGAGAGTGCACAGGAGATATTTAAGACATAGCAGAAGGAAATAATGAGTGACAGTGTTTGTGGGGAGCCCTGGGTTACACTGAGCACCCCAGGTAGGAGTGGGAAGGACAAATACACAGGAGTGGAGGTGACAGCAGCGGCAGACAGCCATCAACAGGATAGAAAGTAAACAAGAACCTGAAGGCAACAAATGAGACTTATTGTTTCTCTAATGAGTCACGACTAAGAGCATTATTTCCTTTCAGCATTAGAGATCTGAATTTCTACAGCATTCCTTTTCTCATTCAAATGAGGACATATCAGTTGGGGTCTATGCTGGAAACATGGATCAAAACCTTTATTTAAGGCTTTCTCCTGGCTTTCCTGGGTGGTTCCTGAAGGAATAGTCTAATCAGTGCCTCAGAGACCCAGGAGACTGGAAAACGTGTGCAATGTGATGCCTGTTTTATACTTAATAAAACCAGATACTTCTCTATTTTAAACCTTTGAATGTTTGTGGTTGTTACTTACCAAAGGAAGGGTGCCAAAGTCTGTGAAGATGTCCCAGCACTGGTTATGTTGGTATCTGGAGCTGAGAAGTTAAATTAACAGATTATCCTTTTTGGGGTAATTAAAAAGCATTTGTTGGTCTGGCCATCTTCTCTCATATCTTGATTTTCAAATTCTCATTAAGCTAATAAAAGAGGCTAACATCCTGCCTACTCCATAGCCAACAGGAGATACACGAAGTCTGAATTTCATTAGCTAACAATATATTGACCTTATCATATGACAGTTTCTGGATATTAACATTGAGCCCCTCTTATCTCTGTTACATTCTCCTAAAGATCTTGGTGTACTTTCAAACAGAGTCAGTTAAATCCCACTGTCCTTTTGTGTGCTGAAATTGTATTGCCATCCTTGTCACACACATCAAAGAACTGTACATCAGTACAACAGAGTGTTCCCATAACCCTCAAAATCTGTTGCAAAGCATTTTACAAAATGCAGATTTTAATATCACTGTGGCATTTACTGAAATTGAAATCTGCTGAAAGATCTAAAAGTTGTTCATTAAGAAAACACTATTCAGAGGAGTTAAACTACTTCATTGGCAATTACAAACTTGTGCAGTGCTTTTACTGATTATCTTAAGTAAAAACATTGTGCTAATTCCTCCTGATGTCCAGCCCGACCCTCCCCTGGCACAGCTGCAGGCTGTGTCCTCTTGTCCTGTCCCTGTTCCCTGGGAGCAGAGCCCAACCCCACCTGGCTGCACCTTCCTGTCAGGGACTTGTAGGGAGTGATGGAGTCTCCCCTGAGCCTCCTCTTCTCCAGGATAAACAACCCCAGCTCCCTCAGCCACTCCTCACAGCACTTGTGCTCCAGAACCCTCCCCAGCCTTGTTGCCCTTCTCTGGACACGCTCCAACCCCTCCATGTCCTTCCTAAATTGGGGACCCAGAACTGGGCACAGCACTGGAGGTGCTGCCCAAGCAGTGCCGAGCACAGAGGAAGAATCACTGCCTTGCTCCTGCTGGCCACACCATTCCTGCTCCAGAAATAGATATATTTGCAGTTTGCTCCTTGTCCCAGACTGCCTGCGGGCCAGAGAGATGATGATTGTACTCTGGCTCCTGCTCTGGCAAGGCTGTAGTTCATGACCTCTTCTTTTCAAATTTCGGTGCAGCTGAGTGACAGCAAGACCCAGAGGTGCATGCTGCAGGCCAAGCTCCTCACTCTGCAGGGCTGCCAGTGCAGTGCCTGCAGCCTGGGATGTTTGTCTGGGGTCTGATGAGAAAGCGTAACCCTATAGCCTCTGTGTGCTGATAGGAATTCTGTGCCTGTGTGGTACGAGGTGAGAGCACAGCCAGTGTTTCATGCACTCCTCCAGCAGTGAGTGAGTCATTTCCTACCATGCCTGGGAACTCCCCTCGGTGCATTCAGGCCATCTCCCTGCCCGTGGTCGCTCAGAGGTAAGGACAGGCTGCAGGGTGAGTGCAGAAAGGCTTCAATCCCATCTCCAGGTAGAATGGGAATATTTTGACAGTGTATTTTATCTCGCTTTCATGAACCAGCCTTTATGGCTGCACTCGCCTCATTCTTGGGAATGCCTCTGAGGCTGAATTTGTCAATTGTTTGCTGCAGGAGAGCCCTAGAGAGCATCTCCATAGCACTCCATCTGCTCCATCCTCGGGGAATATGATAGCATCCTGCCCCTGAAATAACCTCTGGCACCTCCGTGTGTGATGTGCCAGGCCCCTCCTGGGGGCACTCCAGGCAAAGGGATTGGCACCTGCAGCACCTGAGCCAGGGGTGCCCGTGGAGCAGCACCTCTCAAGCTGGGATGGCTTTATAAAACGTCCCCAATGCTTAACAGGTGCTACGATTTCTCTCTTGTGCTTTTGAGGGCTGCCACAAGAGCCCTGAGAAAATTCTGTGTCCTGTTCTGGATGGGGTATGGATGGTCCTGCTGTGGTTGTTATCACAGAATCCCAGAATGGTTTGGGTTGGGGGAACCTCAGAGCTCATCCAGTGCCACCCCTTGGCATGGCAGGGACACCTTCCACTGTCCCAGGCTGCTCCAAGCCCCAGTGTCCAACCTGGCCTTGGGCACTGCCAGGGATCCAGGGGCAGCCACGGCTGCTCTGGGCACCCTGTGCCAGGGCCTGCCCACCCTGCCAGGGAACAATGTATTCCCAAAAAGAAGGACTGGGAAGACAGCTGCAGGGAAGAGTGACGAGGGGCAGGTATGGAAATGGAAATGAAGCTGACAAGGAAGGAGGCTGAGGATGACCATGGCTTGTTTTGGGATAGAAACACTTCTATCCAGCATCCACCAGCCCCAGGCAGCCTGTTGTGATGCAGGAGCAGGTCCTTTTTGCTTAGAGAGCGGGAGGTAGTGCAGCAGGTTGCCTAGCTGGGACCACTGCTGTTAGAGGGCTGACTACCAAGCTCTTCTTGGCCCCAGAGCAGCAGCTGTGCAGCTTCATCCAGCAAAGATGAAATGGGGACATTTCCTGCCAAGCAAATGTGTGTTTGCTGCTCATCCTGACACAGACCCACAAGTTGTAAATGATCCTTGATCCCCCTTGAGGAAGGGGCCAACTCTCACTCACAGAGCTGAGAGAGAGCACCAGTGAATCCTTTCTGGGTTTGGAGGGTGTAGGGGACAGGGGCTGGAGTATCTCCAAACCATCCTGGGGCTGTTCTGATCCCTGCTGCCACTGCTGGGTTGTGCTGCAGGAGCAGACGGGGCTGATCCATCAGGGTTGTGGTGCCACAGTGCCCTGAGCTCCAGATCCCTCCAGCAGACCCCAGCAAAGCACACCTGATTATTGAGCTATTTCCCCTCGACAGCAATCAGTTTAAGTCTTCATTGGGCAGCATGGGGACGTGTGACTTGCAGGTACAGAACAATGCAAAACTTGTTCTTACAGTGTAAGTTGATTTCCATGTACAAACCCTCCTCTCCTTGTGCCACACTCTATCAGCCTGGAGCTGGTGGAAAGCATGTGCTGTTAGGAGCCTGTGAGAGATTTATGCCACGGGAACAATGGAAGCCTGTTGTTCTGATGAGATGATATACGCTGAACGTTTTCAGACTATATATTTAACTAGAAAAAGTTTCAAAGCTCTGATATATGCAATAGAAGACTCATTATGCTGTACAGATTTGTACTCTCCCTAGTCTGATCTGATTGCACCTCTACATCATCTCCTGCCGTCTGTCAGTTCCTACTGGAGTGCTCGGAGCTTGGGACTAATCCAGAAGGGAGGGAGAACATCCAGGAGGGAGTGTGGGATTTTCTGCTGATTGACTGGAATGCGGCATGAGGCTGTGTGTGCTGCACTGAGGGGACGGGTTTGGAGAGGGCTTTAGCTCAGCCTGGGAGCTGGGACAGGTTTGGAGAGGGCTTTAGCTCAGCCTGGGAGCTGGGACAGGTTTGGAAATCAGCCTGGGATCTAGGACAGGTTTGGAGAGGGCTTTAGCTCAGCCTGGGATCTAGGACAGGTTTGGAGAGGGCTTTAGCTCAGCCTGGGAGCTGGCACAGATTTGGAGAGGGTTTGGAACTCAGTCTGGGAGCTGGGACAGGTTTGGAGACGGCTTTAGCTCAGCCTGGGAGCTGGGACAGGTTTGGAGAGGGCTTTAGCTCAGTCTGGGAGCTGGGACAGGTTTGGAGACGGCTTTAGCTCAGCCTGGGAGCTGTAAGGTGGACAAATGGGAGAAGAAAACCCAGAAAACTCAGTGTGTTTGTTTAAAATATGAATGTACATCAAGGCAGTTGCCTGGGCTGGTGACAGTTTCAGGTGTCATATTTCAGCCATTCTGTGCCTGTCTGCCCACCTGAAGAAGAATTTAGCAGCTCTTAACCACCTCAGGAGCTGCTCCTGACACAGCGCGGGCACGAGGTATTCCAGTATCCTTGGAAAGAAGTTGCTCATTTAGTTTTTCTTTTAAGAAAACTTCTGGAGAGGCTTGGCAGTGTCCTGGGACAAGAAGAAATTCTTGGCAGATGCCTCCCAGGGCAGCTCAGTGCAGACCTTGTTCCCTTTTGCTGCTGTGTGTAAATGACAGGCTGGGTGGGGACTGCAGGGCTCCCAGATTGATCGATGGCCATGATGTCATCCCCAGCTGGGACATATTTTACAGAGGATTGCACTTGTCCCTCTCCTCACGTTCCCAGGGTTCCTGTAATTATGCCCCAGGCCAGTAATGAGCACGTTTGAGCAGCAGAAGCAAGCCAAGCTCTCCCAAAGCCGATGGCACCTGGAGCTCATCCCAACGGGGCAGCTCCATCTGCATCCTGGTCCTGGCAGGCACTGCAGCCTGCAGAGCCTGGAGAGCAGCCTGCTCCAGCCTGCTCCAGCCTGCTCCAGCCTGCTCTGCTGGGACAGGGGCACGGGAATTTTCTTGTTCACAGCTACACAGGGTCTGCCACCAGAGCTACACGTCTGGGAACTGCGAGATACCCCGGGAATACACGGCTGAGACACCACTGAGCATCACTCAGGCACTCCAAAAGGAATGTTGTTAATAAGTTTCATCAGAAAAATGCTTATCATATTTTAAGGTCATTTTTCAAAAAGGAATTTTCCAGATTTGATGGAATTTTACCCCTCAGGTAATCCATTTTGTCAAAATCCACCTGCACTCCCTTCTTAAATTTGGTTTTGGTCCATGACCCATGACAAAATTCAAAAATAAGGGCCATAGATTTTTTTCAGAACTAAGAATATAACTCTTAGTCAATAACTATCTTCAGTACTTCATTTTTCTCCCTCAAAAGCCTGGTGGGAACTAATAGAATTAGGATGACCCAGAGAAATTTTAGTCTAGAAAAATTCAGTCTGTGTACATCCACCTGTCGTTGTCCACATTATTTGAAATGAGGAGTAGGTCTGAGGACTCATAGATCTCACTATTTTCACTATAATCAGAAATAGTTTACTGTAAAGTTGCTGATGTGACCTCCCAGGTTGTCCCCAGTCTGTCACTTGAAGAGCTGTAGCAGCTATTCTCTCTCAGTAGTTTTAAATATTTTGAATGAATTTGCCTGGTTTTAGAAGGCAGCATGTGAAGATGGGAGAGAAGACTGTGGCCTAGTGAAATGAGGAATATTGATGGAATGGGAAGTGCAGGGAGACGGGCTGACCTTGTTTGCTCATCTCAGGAGCCATTGGAAGGACTGAGCTCTGGACCCTTCTTGCTTCCCCAAGCCTGTGTGAATCAGCAGCGTGTCGGGAGCCTTATTTTACAGAAGAGGAAAGCTGGACTTTTTAAGCAGCTCATCTTTCAGCTGGGAACATGAGAAAGGGGCGAGATTCCCAAAAACGCTGGGCAGCCTTTGGAGAGCTGAGCCGGCGAGCCCCGGGCCCGACACGCTGACTTCATGTGGATCCTGCTGAAGAGGAGAAATTTGAGCTGAGCTGTGTTGAAAATATGTCCAACCCAAGCATTTTAAAGATATTTAGGCCTTGTTCCACTCACTGTTGCAAGCCTTAAGTGAGACAGGTTACAGGTTTCAATCCCCTTGAAAGCCCTGGCAGGCAAACATCAAAACCTGTTCTAGAGCTCTGCATCTTCATCAAGGATCTTTAAAACCAGGCTGGAGATCATTTACATAAAATCATGCAGATTCAGGGTTGCATTTTTAATTGCAGGACTATTCAATTTCATTATAGACAGCCACAGCACTAAATAATGGGATGAGAAATAATAAGAATTAGGTGATTCTCTTCAGAAATTCCTTAAAATATGTGAATATAGCCAAGGTTGGGGTGTGACCTGTTCTGCTGTGTTTCTGAGAGATAACCAAGTCTAACAACTTGTCTTGGCTCTTGGTTTTCTCCCTGAAAGCCTGGACTTTTGGTTCGGAAAAGATAATATCCTAACCATATGTCTAATGATTGATTCCTCTGGATGTATGTTCAGGGTGTGTAATGCTCTCTTAAGGGAACAAACACGGATGTGGTTGAGTCAGCAGCATGGGAACACTCATTTAATCAGTGTTTTTTAGTCAATATTTACTAATAAGACAAAACAACTTTTTGCACTGTGGGGAATATAACATTGTATTTCTTAATATAACAGCTTATGGATAAAATCCTTTGTTAACCCGTTACAAGTTCTTCTCATGCATCACTAATACAAACAACAATCAGTTTCTTTAAAATGTCCCTTGAATTTGATCTATTAATAATGTTTCTCTAGAAGTTTTCTAGTGAATAATTTTTAATCATCAATGATTTTTACTTCAACTTAATGCTCTGGCCCCCTCATCAACATATGGTAGAGTGTCAAACACATTTTAGTTAAGAGCTGGACTCCTTGGAGAGCTGCAGTGTGGGGTTTTCAAGGTAATCTTGCAGAGCTCATGTGAACTCTGTTCCTGATCAGGTAGCAACCTCCAGTGCCTTTTAGACCTGATTCTTAATTTGCTCTGCTGCTGTTGCAAAGAAAAGCAATGGCAGGAGAATATCAAAAGTGCAGGAGAGTCCTGCTGGTGGCTGATGGATCCACACTGCCCACCCTGAGAATATTACAGGCACTGGTGACCTTTTTTGGTTTTGGTTTGCAAATTTTAAGGATCTTGGTATGTGCCAGACTGCACCAATGACCAGTCTGAGAGATGGGAAAAGATGCATTTTACCCAGAAATACAATTTTCTGTTTGACTCAGCCATGGCCCTCTCCTTCAGCTCTGATAAGCGAGCCCTGCACTCGCTGTATCAGGGTGAGAAGGATCTCTCCCCTTCCCCTGAGAAAGCCACCCTGGTACAGCCCCTAAACTCTCTCTGTGGGAAAGTGGAGCAGCTTATCCCTTGTGTAGGAAAATAGAAAACTGGAAACCAAGGCTGTGCCTGGGAAATAACATTAAATGTGAAAACATGCCGGGGTAGCCAACTCAGTTTTGGATCCCTCGATCTAATCTTGGAATTTTTACAGCCAGTTGCGTTCAGCAAAGCATCCCTGGGATGTACTGTGCTTGGAAATAGATGTTTTCAGACTGAAATGAGGGCTACTGGAACGAATCTCCATGGGAAACAGGAGTCCCTGTGAGTGCTGGATCCGGGTGGTGTCATCCAGGTTTGCTGTTGCGTCCTGGATCTGGAGACACCTCCTCGAGTGCTGCAGAAGAGCGGGAGATTGGGCAAAACAATGGCAAGGCCCCAGCAACAAGCAACATGTGCTCTTGGGGAGCACAAGTCAAGTCATTCTTGTCATCAGACATCCCAGTCACCTGCAGGGATACCTGGGGGAGAAATTAGGGCAGCCAAACACATATTGTTTCTTTTGTTGGAAGTGCCAAGCTCGGTGGAGATGAATTGGCCATCTGTTCCCTCCCAGCACGCTCTGGCGAGCCGTAAAGCTCCTTTTTATACCTTGCCACTTTCCATCAGTGCTAACAAAAGTCAGGGGGAATCGTTTGGTTTTTCCTCAGAACATTCTCCCCTTTGGCAGTGTGCAACCAAGAGCCTTTTTCCACAAAGTGCTGCTCTCCCCATGGCCCTGCTGTGTTTGCACAAGACATTCAGGTACCTTATCTCTGAGTGGAAGGGTAACCAGACACCTCTGCAGGCCTGAAACCCAAGCCCTCAATGGACTGGCCAACAAAGAGCTGTTGTCCAAGCAAACACTGTTCATCCTGGTGTCAGTCCTTGGCTGCCACCACGTCCGTGCCTCACCCTGCAGGACAGGGCACAGCTCTCCATTAGGGCTGGGGTCACGGCCTCCTCCCACCGTCTTCCTTTCACGGCCCAAACAAGTCATTAGTTACATGCTAATTGATGCTGAGGGCTGCAGGGTTATCCTCTGACAGGCTTTGGGAGCTGTGGAGTCCCCCAGTGCCCGGATGCTCGAGCTCTTCTTGCATCTGTTAAAGTATGTTAAAGTGATTCCCTGTGCCAGTCACTGTCACCCTTTGTCATGGGATGGTTTTATCCATGTGGGAATGTGGGATTTAGCCTGTGTGCAGTGCATCTTCCAGAGCGCTGTATGTTATACACACACATAAACCACATGTACAGTAACTGGTGCCTTACTCTGCTGAGCTTTTGGTCATGAGAACACAGAGCTCTGCCTCCCTGAGATCCCCCTGTCCCCATGGCCACTCAGGGGTAGGGAAGGGGCTCTTGGGGAGGCACAAGGGACAGGAGTGACTCTGCTTTCTGAGAAGATGGAGCTCCTGGAAAAACAGTTTTGAATATATTCAGATTTTACAAATTCCTGTCAATACTTTTACTAATAATTCTTCACAGTGTTTTTCCCTTCCTAAATGGCTGTGTCTGAGTGCAGGCCAGCCAGCTGAATTCTCGTGTGTTAGCTTTCTGTAGGTATGGATTTTGAAGCTCTGTTTTGCTAAACACACTTACACCCTTGAAAGACGTTTCTGAGCTTTGTCAGTGAAGCCTCGCTGTGTTCATTTTGATGTGTTTTTGGTATTGCTGACAGAGAAAGGAATCAGACACTCTTTTGGTTCCAATGTGATTTCTAGCTGTAGAAATACAGGAAAAAACCCTCCATTTGAATTTTCCCTCCAGATAGTTTTATTAGAGAGACATGAAGGAGGGTCCTAGGTTTGTGTTCCTCTTTCAGAAGTTTTTGTTCCAGCTTCCTTTCCTTGGCATAAACATCCCATGTCCTGGCTGCATGGATGGGAGCACTGGGAGCAGTCTGGGATTTTGGAGCTCCAGCTGCTGCCCAGGGGGTGTTTTTGGAGGCTAAAGCCTCCCAAATTCCCACCTTGTTCTGCCCTGCTCCTCCTGACAGCAGCAGAGTCGTTTGCTGTCAAAAGCCCATAAAGGGAAGTAAGCAGCATCAAACAAGTGTCCTGTGAGAACTGTCAGGCCACAAAATGATGGAACAAATAATCCCCGCCTATTGAGGTACCTAATTAACTTCCATACGATTACTAGAGTACAATTCGATGTTTGGGTGCTGGAAGGGACCAAGGGAACATTTACTTCGCCTCTCAGCCCTGCGGATGGCTGCAGGTGGGGAACTAAATCCAATGGTTAGCCGTGGAGGGGAAGGCAGGCCTGCTGATCTCTCTGCAAACGGTGATAATTGATCACACGAAGGGAGGTGTAAGGAACACTGGGAACTGGAGGAATTTGAAACTCTGGCCAGGAGACAGACCCTCCCTCCCACAGCAGGAGAGCCCCTGCTACCTGCAGCCTGGGGTGCAGCACCGAGGCAGAGGAGATGGGCACGCTGCAAGGGAATTCCATCCAAAGGCATCCTCTCTGCTCCACAAGGAGCTGCAAACCTCTGTGGCTCAGCCTTGCCCTCCCAGCCCTGGGACTCCATGGCTTTGGTGCAATTTGCATTTGACACCAGTGAAGCAACAAAGGTAGCGAAACCCCTTCAGTGGAGTTTTGTGATCTGGGTTTTGTGTGTGTTACAGAAAAGAGACAAACTGTGATTCTTGCTTTGCATTGATCCATTAGACAAAATAAATCACTCTGGGGCACTTGAAAGTTGCCTGGTATTAATGAACACCAAGGAGTCGTGCCAGAGCGTTGCTGGTAACGCACCAAAATGACCCAGGTTTGTGTTTCACCCTGAAAGGTTCCTCCAGCTGATCACACGGAGCTGAACCCGGCCAGCAGCTGCAGTGTAAACCTCCAAACTGAAATCCAACACTGACAGCAAAGTCCAGCCCCATGGGTGGCAGGGAAAATCACTGCAGAGGAGAAGGGCTCCTCCAGAAAGCGTACTGGGCTCTAATACCAACCTGTCTGCTTGGATTATCTGCACCAGGGCCTTTGGCTGAGACTCCTGCTAAAGGCAGAGCTGCTGGTGCTGTGCTCACTCCCATCCTTGGAGCAGCATGTGGGAGGCAGTTTTCTTTGCTTGAGTTGTTCCAGGCTTCTGCAGCCAGGAGAGAACTTGCACTTACCTTACCCTACCCTGAACCATGGTGGGCTGGTGGGCAGCAGGATATGGCATGAATCCTGCCTCTGCATCCCAGCCTTGCATCCCAACCCTGCATCCCGACCCTGCATTCCAGCCCTGCATCCCAGCCCTTTATCCCTGTATCCCATCCCTGCATCCCATCCCTGCATCCCATCCCTGTATCTCAGCTCTGTATCCCATTCCTGCATCCCATCCCTGTATCCCATCCCTGTATCCCATCCCTGTATCCCATCCCTGTATCCCATCCCTGTATCCCAGCCCTGTATCCCAGCCCTGTATCCCAGCCCTGTATCCCAGCCCGGTACCCCAGCCCTGTACCCCATCCCTGTATCCCATCCCTGTATCCCATCCCTGTATCCCATTCCTGTATCTCATTCCTGTTTCCCATTCCTGTTTCCCATCCCAGTATCACAGCCCTGTATCCCAGGCCTGTATCCCAGTCCTGTATCTCATTCCTGTATCCCATCCCTGTATCCCATTCCTGTTTCCCATCCCTATATCCCAGCCCTGTATCCCCTGCATGGCATCACCCCAAATCCTGGTGTTCCTGGGTGTGTTTTCAGATCCTGGTTTTGTCACAATGCTTTGTGTGGCAGCACCTGAGGCTCCCTGAGAACCTGGGGAAGGGCTCAGGGAGGAGTGCTGGGCTCTGGCTCTGTCAGCACTGCTGTGTGCTGACAGCTGAGGACAGGAACCCAGGAGCTCAGCTGCTCCCAGGGAGGGCACATCCCTTCAGGGGCTGCCTTGCTTCCCTGCCTCTCCCTGCCCTGAGCAAACACCTGCCTTCCAAGGATTCACCCTGGTACTTCTTTCTCTGTCTCCTGATCAGCAAATGCAATCCTTGGAGTGACAGGGTGGAGACAGCTTTTAACCAGGAGCCGAGGGATTGGGGAATGCAAAGCCTTTCTTGTCCTGTTCCTCACTCCTCAGCGTGGTTCCAGACACGCACACGTGTCCGTACATCGCAGGAACACAAGTCCCACACGTTCATTCTGCCCCTGAATCCTTCGAAGACAGACTCCAGCCGTGGCAGTAAATTATCCTCAGGCACATGACACAGACAGATTGTCAGGCTTGGATTTTTCCACTCTGTGCATTTAATTTGACTCAACAGTGTCGCCTCAGTTTCTGCAGATTACAGAGTCCACGCTCTCAATCATTTCTATTGCTCCCATAAGGAGGGAATTTTGCTTTATTTCTTTCTCGTGTGCTTGCACCTGCTGTGTTTTATTGTCCTCTTTAACCCTTTCTCTGCATGGGCATATTCTCCCAGGCTCTGCTGTGCTGCAGGAGCTCAGGGCTTTGCATGGCTTGCCTGGGAAGGCAGGCTCAGGAGGAAGAGGAGGGGAGGCAGAGCAATCCACAGCACTGTGCACCCTGATGCCCTCCTGGTAATCCAGCCCTCGTCTAGAAATGTGGATTCAAACGTGTTATCCATGAGGTGTTCCCATCATTCCTAACAGGCTCAGCCCTGATCCCCAGCAGGACAATCCTGTAGACAGCTGGGATTGGTTCTGCTGGAGAAGTGGGAAGCTTCCAGCAGCTTCTCACGGGAGCCACCCCTGGAGCCCCTGTGCTACCGGAACCTGGCCCTGCAAACCCAATTAACAAATGAGTGAATGCACCCCACACACGGCTGGGGTAGGGTCTGCCCTCAGTGGGACGTGGCTGCCCCCAGACCCCAGGCCCTGGCACGGAGAGCCATGAGGAACCTGTTTGCCCTGCCCTGGCAAACAGCTTTGCAGGCTGAACCTCGGAGCTGCTGTGCTCAGGGTTTGCACTGAGTGACATTTAATGAACAGGGAAGAAGTCACTGAAATTTTTTTTTAAGAAGAACTGCCAATAGTCTCTTCTCTACCTGACGAAACTAATTAGTGACTACTTTTGAATATTGACACCTTGTTAAACTACTCAGAAGTTAGACGTGTTTCTGTGAACACACGTGTTAAAAATTGAATAAACTGCGGGAAAGCTCTCTTTTCTTTTGGAAAGTAACAGGCCCGGCCCTGCCTCTTCTGTGTGGGCCGGGCCCGGCAGCCCCTGCTGAGGGCCGGGCCCGGCAG
>VZSR01003410.1:624857-689592 GCA_013398615.1 Brachypodius melanocephalos | reverse complement strand
GCTTCAGCCACCACTGGCCATATTGACCATCTTGACCATCTACAGGCCCCAGGCAAGATATCAACTCTTTTATTGCACAGATGAATCCTACAAAGCACTGATCATCTCAGGTGAGAGAAAAGGACAGAGCAAATGCACGTCAAGAGACAACATGAAGATACCAAGGTTAGTAAAGAAGGGATTAAGTCTCAGATGGGAAGAGAATGAGGAGATGCCTTAGTCTTATGCTAAAATTCTTTTGCAAGGCCATGGTAATAGGCTGTCGATACACTAGAATATCCCTTTAATTCATGAAAACCATATGGGCAGATGAAGTGTTCAAATTGCAGATATAAGCAAAGGTGTTTGTGCTAAAGTAAGTAAATGTTGAAGTAGCTGTGGTTGCATAAGAAGTTTGAACAGAGAAGAAGATGAGTGGTGAAGGCCATTTGCCCCCAGGGAAGAAGAAGACTTCTGTTTCTAGAGATGAAGATGATCTCAGAGATAGATGAAATGAACTTTTGCTTTGAACAGGTCATCCTTAAAATAATACCCTGTAAGTTTGACATGGCCCATGAACGCAGCTGTGGGAAGGCTGTGTGAGATGGGAGGGACTTCACCAATGCAGATTTTCCGGGCAGCTGCTATTCATGAGAATTGAAGCCATGAGAGAACTGTTTTCTTGTGAAGAAGTCTCTATAACATGGCAAAAGACACTCCTCTTCCTAAGAGAACTGATAAAAGACTATTTTAGAGGTAGTCAATTGACCTAAGTCCCAGGTTTTGTCTTTGTACATTGTCAGTGGGAAAGAAAAGAAAGTTGTGGGGGGAGGAGAAGTGTTCTAAAGGTCTTATTCTGATTCTTATTAATTTCTTTTATTTTTCTTGTAGTTTTTTAAATCAAGCTTTCTTTATACCCTTTAAAGTTTGAGCCTGCTTTGCTCTTCTCCTAATCCTATCTCACAGCAGAAAAAGAGAAAATAATTCTAGTGGGCACTCAACCCACCACAGGTGCTCTGAGGTGGAGTCCACATTCTGGAGGAGGATTAAAGGCACAAAATGGGGAATGCCCGTTTCTCATCACCTGGAAAGGAAGGGAATTAGTAATGAACAGAGGAATTGTGTAATGATGTAGGCTGGGGAGAAGGGAAGCTCACAGTCCAGAACAGACAGACCCCTCATGAGATGCAGCTCTGGTGGTGTGGAAATTTCAAAATATGGCTGTATGTGCTCCCATGCTTCTGGAACATCCCTCAGATCCTGCTGGGATCCAGAACGGAACAGTCAGAGAGGTTCCCCAGGCTCAGCTTCTTGTGTATCTATGCCCCATTAGGATTCATGACTTCTTTCTCTTCTTGTCAGCATTTTCTGGTGGTGATTGGTTTAACTATCACTGGGGATGTCCACCCTGTTCTCTGGAGGTGCCCAGCCCTGGACGCTGTTGTTATGATTGTTTTAATTATCACTGGGGATGTTCACCCCGTTCTCTGGAGGTGCCCAGCCCTGGACACTGTTGTTATGATTGTTTTAATTATCACTGGGGATGTTCACCCTGTTCTAGGTAGGTGCCCAGCCTGGATCCCGTTTGTTGTGACTGCTGCAATCACACACCAGAGCTCTGTGGCCCAGGCTGTAAAGTGATCACAGCATCACTTAAACCACCATGTGGTTTTCTTGGCAATAGCTCAGCTACTGTCATGGCTGGAAAGAGATTAGATGGGAAGGCAGCAGGCAAGCAGGAGCTGAACCCTGCATTGGAAAGATGTGTGTGACACTGGCTGCAGAGGTCTCTTCTTTGCAGGTACAGCTTTCTCCAGGTGGCTGCAGGCATGTAAGCAGAAGGAAATGCAGGTTTGCTCAGGTGTGTTTATAATCCCTCACTAAATTCCCCTGTTCCACCCCACGGCATCGCAGCTCCAGCTTCTCCCAGGTACATACTTTGAGGAAAATCCCGTAGTTCTAGACTCATGCAACCTTTATTGCTGCTGATGACTTCAGTGTTGTTCCTAAACCTAGTCAAATATTTCCAGAGGAGGAATTAATTATAGAGCATTCTTCCCATGTTTTATGACATTAGCTGGAGTTCCCATCCAAGAACTGAAGAGCCCACATTTGTTTGATTATCCACTGCAATGTTTGTTTTTCTTCCCATCAGACAGAAATGGGCTTGTCAGAGCTGCTGTCACTGCAGGGGCAGGGAGATGTGGCTGAGAGAGAGGATGTGTGAGCACAGCTCTCCGTGGATGAGTTGGAGCAGTGCTCACCATCCCATCCACCATCCTGCCCACCTTCCTGCACCTCCCTCCAAGGCCCAGTTTCCTTTTGGGTATCCAATGTTCCATCCGTGGGGAAGGAAAATGATGTCTGCAAAGGTGCTAATTGCTCATGTTTATCAAAAGCTCGACAGCCTGCAGGAAGGTGGGGGAGCATTTCCAGCTCGGAAAGTTCTCCCTGCCCAGCTGCTTCGGAGAACTTGGCCAGGGTGATTTATGGCCCCATTCACCAGCAAATGCTTCACACAGGGCTGGGCTCTTCTTTAAAGCTGAGTGTTTAGGACAGGGATGATTAGAAGTGACTGGTCTAACACATGAGTCAGGCTCTAATAATGAACAAAACATGCAAATAGCTGTTCATAAATGACAAAAGCTGCAGCAAATTAATGCTCCACAGCTAGGCTCTGCAAGAGTGAGAAACTCGAGAGGAGGTCACTCAGGTAAGGGAGGTTAGTGGGCAGACTAATCCAGCTCAAGGTTGTATCTCAGTCCTTGCAGCACTGCAAGGTGTGGGAGAAGCATCAGGCACAGCCAGGATTCATCCAGAGAGGTCAGTGGCAGGAGGCTGATGATTGTGACACTTCATCATCCAGCTCTGCATAACCCAAATCCTCTTCTGGCCACACCACTGTCTGATCAATTCCATCTAAAGGTGACAACGACTTAGAATCTAGTCACAAAAGGACAAGGAATACAAAAAAGGGCAAAATTAATAAAATTTGAATCTCCAGTTTCTAAAGCACTTGGCTGGAGGAATGCCTGTAGGACTCACCTCTAGTTGAGGATACAGTTCTGGACGTAACTACTAAAGTCTCTGACTGCTGCTGGCTTAAGAGCACTCCCTATGCAAATACACAGCAGGGGAAGTCAGTGACTTTTTGCTGCAGGAAAGGTCAGGATAACTTTCAATTTTCTGAAAATGCTTGGCCATTGAATGCTGCTGCCAAAAGCACAAAGCAGAACTACATTTGCAAGTCTGTCAGACAAGAAAAGTATTAACAGGTTTTTTAATACATGGAAGTGTTTTCAACCCATCTTATTATCACAAAAATAAGATTTAAGCAGCTTATAATTCAGGAGGACTGCTGAAGGGCTTTTGTTGGTGAGTTTGCCATTTCTCCAAGAGGCTGTGAAGGATGTTTGGCTAAAAGGAAGATGTTCTCACTCAGCATTGCTGAGGAAGCTGATTGACTGTGAGTGGGTCTCAGGTTTGGGTACAGGGGTCCTCTGCTAGGAGAGGACAGGGTTGGCCGACAGGCAGTCCCTGAGCAATCCCTGGCACAGGCAGAACAGTCTCCACTTGGGTAAAATTAATTTATTGCTCATTAAAACAGGCGATCCTTTTTCCCCTTCTTCTCTGCCTGTCTGGTGGCTTTGCCCTTTCTTAAATCTGCTTTTCCAGAGGTGCCACCAGCATCCCTGCTGGGCTGAGCTGCACTCTGCAGAGTCAGCCTGGGCCAGGCAGAGCCAGGTGAGAGGGCCCCTCAACCCTGGGTGTCTCTGCGTGTCCCTGGGTGTCTCTGCGTGTCCCTGGGTGTCCCTGGGTGTCCCTGTGTGTCCCTGTGTGTCCCTGTGTGTCCCTGGGTGTCCCTGGGTGTCCTTGGGTGTCCCTGTGTGCAGGGAGGGTCAGAGCAGGGCCCAGGCTCTGTTTCTCAGGGTGCCCTCTCTGTCTGCTCTCCAGGCTGAGCAGCCCCAGCTCCCTCAGCCTTTCCTGGGCACGGAGATGCTCCAGGCCCTTCCTCTTGTCCGTCTTGTCTCTCCCGTCCCTGCTGTGCTGAGGATCCCAAGCTGGACAGAGCACTCCAGAGATGTGTTTTTTCATCTGGCCTTCCCAAGAATATTAATTTCTCTGGTTATAAAGCACTTCCAGGAGTAGGACTGTGCTGTTCTCCTGGAGGAGGCTGTCCCCAAGTGTAATAAGAGTTTTCCTCTTGGGTAACTTTCCTTGCCTTGGAGTTTTTACTGTCACTTTTATGAATGAGTTTTTGCCTTAGTGCTGTGATACCTTTCTGATTTTCACTGGCTCACACATCTGAGGATCACTAGGGACCATCAGCCTTGCAGCCTGGCCCCTTCCTGACACTGTTGTATTAATTTCTCCATTTTGCTTACACTTTGTGTAAGAAAAACGTGCTATGCTTGCAGCTAAGGCAGATCATCTTTTAAATTCCCAGAGTAACAAATGCAAGAAGACTTTGGTGCCTGACTTCCGAGCAGCTCAGACATCTTTTGGTGCCCTTGTGGGGGTCTGCAGGGCACTGCTGCTCAGGTAGAGAGGCAGCTGCCTGGAAATCCCTCCTGGAGCCAGACTTTCCTTTCTCCTCTGACACCCAAGCAGAGGGATTACCTGATCCCCAACAAATGGTCAATGCCCTTGTGCTCTGTCTGGGGCTGAGGTTCGTAGTGCTGGAGGAGCATCTGGGGCTCCCTCCTTTCCCAGTGGGCTGTGGGAAGCAGGATCCGTGTCAGGGCAGGAGCAGCCCAGCGTGCTCCAGCATTCCCAGCCAGCCATGCTCTGGGAATGCTGATCCCTGCTGATGTGGGGACACAGCAGAGCCAAAGTGCACAAGGGGAGAGAGCTCGGGCCTCAAAGTCCACCCTGCTGTGCCAATGGACTGCGGAGCTCCGGCCCTCAGTGCTCATTGCTGGCAGGACAACAGCAGGGGGAAAAACAATCCCTGAGCAGTAAATATGGGCAAAGCTTTCCATACAGTGGAAAAATACAGATGCATCTGCCTTAGAGTGTCAGAGCTCTCTACGAGAGCTGCTTCCACCCCCCGTTTCCTGCTAGCGTGGCTTTCCTGGAAATGGAGGCTGTGTCCTCAGCCCAGGGCTCGGCTGGGGCCTCTGGCTGTGCTGCTGCTCCCTCACCTGCTTGGATGCCCCTTTCTTCCTGGAACTGCAGCATCCAGAAATCAGCACTTCACAGAGCTCTCACTGAACTCGGTGCCTGAAAAGCCACGCAAATTGAGCTATAGAGTGGCAGAGTGGAGGCACTCGCTGCTCTCAATGTACATTTAATAAACAGGGTCATTTGGGCTCAGCTCTGCGGAGTGGGCTTCTCTGGGTTATTTGTCTCTAACTGGCTTTTTATGTAACATGAATTCTTAGTGTAGAGCAGAGCTGGTGGATGTTTCTAACATAACTCTTCCAAAAATTACTGGTCTTTAAATACATTTAAAATATCCATTTGGCAAATTTTCCTATTCTAAAAAAAACCCCTGAGATTTTAAAAAAAATTAGGGCTAAAGTACTTCAAATCTTATATGAATTAAATTTTTTTTGTTTGTTTCTTTCAACTGGAATTTTTGATAAATGAAAGCTTTGGATTTGCAAGAGCGCTGTGTTCTCGAAAATTATCAACCACTTCAAAGTATCTTCAGTCCTTTTGCACTTCTTCTATTGACCTTTGATGCATTTGGCTGATTCCAGCCAGGAGGACTAGAAGGCATGGAGATAACTCCCAGGTTCACCCAGGAGGGCCCAGCTGGAGCACAGGGAGCTGGAAGGAGCACAGGAGCAGCAGGAGCACGAGCCTGGCACTGCCGTGGCCCTGACACAGAAGTGTCTGGACTCAAGCTGCATCCCTTGGCCGGTGCCTTCCCCTCCTCAGATTCCTTCTGGGCGCACCTTGGAATAAAGGGCAGGATTTTCTGGACAAAAACACCTTTCCCAGTGCTTTGCAGTGCCCCAAATGCTTCCAATTTCAGACAATTGCTGCAACAAATAACAGAACACTCACCTGATCTGTTCTTCTGGGGCACAGATTTTCTTGCTTTGTTCTTTGCTTTTCTTTTTACCACTGGTAATTCCCAAAGATGCTTCCCCACAACTGCTGTAACCACTGGAAATGACAGATCTGTCCTTTTCACTCTTCCTTTCCCTGCTCCTCTCTGAACTCTCCTCTCTGCTGGTAACACTCATCTGTATTGTGACTTCCCGTACATTTTGGCAGACCTTGGGAATTTTGACAGCAATAAATTTAAATGGATAGAATTAAGAAAAATGACAGATTTTTGGAACAAAGAGCAAGGCTTTTCTTGGTGGTTTTTACTTTTTATTCTTTTTTCTAGCTATATCATCTATGAACGCTCACCTGAGACTGCTTTTATATGGAAAAAATATCATGTGCCTAAATTTGTATAGATTGAACCTGGAATTGAAACTAGATATCTGCTCTGGCCATATTTCTCAGTTGTCTGTCCCTGAAAGGAGCACCCAAATTCATAATTTGACTTGTCATATATTTGTTTCCCTGGCCTTTTGTTTGCAATTAACACAATATTTAACATTTGGTTTACAGTAAATTCTTGGAATAGACATGAAATGATAATTTCTGGATTTTGATAATGATCAGAAAGGCCCCATTTTTGGGTACTGCTAGCACAGGTCTGCTTTCTTAGGGTTACAGTCCTTTGTGCCAGCTGAAGGTGCACCCTGAGAGATCCCTCCTGAGCCCCAGGCTGCAATTTTGCTGTCTTTTGCCTTTCAACCTCCCTTCAGAAGATCCTCAGCGGGGAAACTGTGCCTGTCCCTGTCCCTGAACCAGGCAAGGAAAAATACCCTGGCAGCTCTGTGACCCCCCAGCAAAGCTGGAGATGTCACCTCCTCTATCAAACAGCTCCTGCTCCTGCCATGGCTCCCTCATGGCTCTGGCCTCATCCACTTTACAGCACTGCCAATGTCAGGTCACCCCTGGCCCCCTAGGGATCTCCTTCCCTGCTCCAGCAGGTCTCACCAGCAGGAATATTTTCCAGATGTGCAGCCTGAGCTCTGCTCCTCACTGTGCCCAGTGGCTCCGAGTGTGCTTTTCACATAAGATGTGTTCAGGCAAAAATGCTGCAGCTTGGTAGGATCAGAGGAAATATTTCCACTGGTTCTGAAAAGAATTCATGGCTGAAGAAAATAAAAAACACAAAACAACCCTTGGGAGGAATTGCTGTCCATGAGGACTTGGAAGCATTTGGAGCCTGGCTCTTCTTCCCCTGCAGAAACTGCACTGACCTGGCCCCTAAACCTGCTGAGAAAGCAGAACCCTCCTGTGGGCACTGCAGGGGCTCAGGGCATCTCCCAGACACTGTCCTTGCTTTTCCTTCTGGCACATCAGGACCTCACCATGAGAACCAGTTCAGTGCACTGCTGGCACCTGAGCTGAGCTGATTTGCACACAGTCCCCTCATCTTCACCCAAGGCTGTTGCTCGTCCTTCCTGTGGGAAGGTCCAGGTGATGTCCTGAGAGCTCTGCCCTTGTGAATGTGCTGTAGTGTCCTGGTTCCCTGCCCTGGCAATGCTCAGCTGTGCTCCAGGGTGGTTGCTGTTGTCTGTGGGTGATGCTTTCACTGCACGTTGTTTTTCCTTGGCTGGAGCTGTGTGCTGTCCCTGGGCTGAGCTCTTGTGGGGCTTAAAGAGATGGACTGGGATGATCAAGACCAGGAGATGGAGGTGTAGCTCCCTATCCCAGAGCCTTTCTCTTTGGCTACTGGTGCCCCTTCTGGTTCCCTAAAAAAAGCAAATCAGAGCCTCACCCACCACATTACCAAGTGCATTGCAACCCTAAACACATAAGGGCTGGAGGAACCTATTCCTTTGTATTTAGGGATCAAATGGAAAATGTGATGATGTTCTGACTCTGACTGGAAATCTCCTGACCAGGTTCACCCTTCCACAGGCCTGTGCCAGTGGGGACACTGGAAGTCCATGGGCAAAAGGGCCCCAAGGATGGAGATGCTGAGGCCGTGTTGAACATGGGATGGCAAAGAGAGGAGCAGCTGTACAAGGTTGTTGTTGGCACCAGGAGTGCCAAAAGGGTGGGGTGAGGAGCGTGGGGCTTCCTGCCACTCAAGGAAGTGTTGCTTTGTTTGATCTTGTTTTCACCCCAAGTGATCTCCAATCCCATCAGCACGTTTAATTAAGCATGACCCTAAAAAGTTATATGTATCTATATCTTCGTCTGAGGATTCTGAATTTGTACTTTACAGGATTGTTTGTTATGTTGGTATTGATCCACCTAAAAATCACCCTCAGAAGAGCAAAATATGTGCTGGAATGGGAGGAAGGAGGGAGTGAGTTGTGATGCAATACCCAGAGCTCTGCAAGCTGCGCCTGCAAACAGCAGCAGCAAAAACAACAGCCCAGCTCTTTTTGTGATATGTGAAGTGCAATTATGAGGTGAAATATGAAGCTGGTATCTTAATATCTTAACGATACTGAATTTACTTTCAAAGCTAAGCTGTGCAGAATGAGTCATTTATCAGTGGGCCATATGGAAAGGCACTTATCTAAACCCCCTTCTTAGTCCCAGGTGTGCTACTCTGGCAAGAGCAAATCACACACAGCGCTTGGAAGAGAACTTAAATTCCAGATGCGCAATTTTAAAAGATGCATTTGCAAAAATTAGGCCAAATTTTGCAATATGTTATTTTTCTGCAGCTTCAGAGACATTATGGAACAGTTACTCCCTGTTCCTCAGGGGTAACAGCCCCAAAATGCAGCTCAAGGGATGCCCTTTCCTCCCGTGTCACTCCAGCGCTGATGCCAGCGTTGATTTCCGAGGAGCAGGCCTGTCATGGGGAAGTGAACTCAACCCAAAGTGTTTAATGCCTGAGTGCTTTCCTTGGGTCATGTTCAAAAATACAGAGAGACAGTGAAGGAAGGGTCTGTACTGAGGTTGTTGCTGGTGGATCCAAGGGGCAGAGCAGCAGTTTGCCTTTCAGTGCTCCAGGAGTGCAGCTCCTGCAGCTCCCTGGCATGGGGAAGGTGCAGTTCCTTCCATGGGGCTGTGAGAGCCAGGGCTTGCAGCACAGCCAGCCCTTCCCAGGGGAACTGCTCTCCCCAGGAAAACGAGGACTACCAAGGCAAGAGCTCAGGCCTGGCTTCAGTTCTTCGTTGCCTTGTTACAATAGAAATCTCAGACATGAGTTAAGTCTGATGAAAAAAATCTTGACAATCACTTAAATAATTTTAAAAACCCCAACCTATTCAGAAATATTTCCTCTCTACCAGGAATTTCAGTATTGGTGGAGACTGGAGTTGTTCCTGTGCACAGATCCATTGCAATGGATCTTCATTGACCATTTTGTTTTGTAGAAGCAAATTGATGTGGTTTTATCAGAAAACCTGGGTGAGGTTGTTGAGCCCTTCCAAAGTGCAATCCCTGAGCAGCATTTGGAAGGACAAGAGAAAAACCTGGTTAGACACTGTGACTGAGAGCTGCAGAGTGGGCTCCAGTTGTGGAGGGGATATTTCCTCTCAGATATTGAGCAGAGCTCCCGAACTGATTGCAATGACAGCTGTCAGTCAGAGGTGAGGTTAAACCTCACAGCTGGCAGCAGTAAATGGAGCAGAAGCCCTGGCTGTGTCTGCAGGTGATTTGGTGCAACAGGAGCACATCATTGCTCCTGATAGAGATAGAAACAGTTGGTGTTCAGGCCTCTAAATCTCCTCCAAATGTATTTGGGATTAATGTTAGGCTGGGATTAATCTGGCTTCCTTCAAGAAGGAAGGAACAGGCTACCCAGAGAAGCTGTGGCAGCCCCTGGATCCCTGGAAGTGTCCAAGGCCAGGTTGGGCAGGGCTTGGAGCAGCCTGGGATGGTGGAAGATGTCCCTGCCCATGGGATGGGATGGGCTTTAGGGTCCCTTCAACCCAAACCATTCTGGGATTTTATGATTTGCTTCAAAGCCACACTGGTGTTCTGAAGTTAAAAACTCCTGTTGCTATCAATATAGGGCCAGCTTCTGTGGTCTTGGTGAGCAATTTCTAGAGTGGAAATCAGCAGGTGCAGGGGTTTTGTTTCATTCAGATGCTGGATTGCTGTCTGACTCCAGGCACATTAGTAACTCCAAGCCTTTTTAACTCACTCCTGGGAGAACAATGGTACATGGAGACAGGGACAGAGTGCCAAAACCCTTGTGATGTATTCAGCTCTGGTTTCAAGATCAGATAGAAAAAAATCAATTCCTACTTTTGTTGAATGAGTATTAATTAAAAATATCCAAAGCAGGCAGAGTAGGATATAATAGTTCCTGCTCAATGCTTGTGGCAGTGCTCAGGAGTGGTACTGCAGGAGGGAATTTTGGAGAGGTGCTGACTCTCTGGTCCCTACTGGCCTCTGTTTGCTCATGGTGACTTTGTGGAGAGGCACAACGCAGAGTGAGGGGACACCAGAGGATGAGGACAATGTCACCTCTGCCAGAGCAGCTGCCAGCTGCTGCCTGCATCTGTGGAAGGGCTGCAGTCCTTGCATCCTGCCCTCAGACAAAGCTCACCTCAGAAACCATACCCAGCCAGGCTGCACTTCACTTGATGCTTGGTTGCCTCCATCCCTGTGTCAGCTCAATCTGCAGCTGGCTGCAGTTCCAAAGGCATGAGCAAATTCCTGCAAAAAGCCTGAGGAGTAACTGGATGATGCTCTGGAATATCTCCAGTCGGTTCAGAGGATGATATGGCCCCCAGGAGCCAAATACTAAGCTAAGTGATTCAGAGAAGTCTGACAAGCCCCACATCCTAATAACACCAAAATATCATGGAAATAGAATGTCTGACTGCCTTAAAGTAATTTGAAGATCCCAGTCCTGATATATTTATGAGACCATGCTTAGGGAGGCACCAAGCAGGCTCTCCAGGAGTCCCCTCCCATCCAGAGTTGCAATAATCATACAGAATTGTGTGCAGGAGATCCAGCTTTACTGTTGGCAGAGCCTGTGGGTTCTAGCATGATGCAAAAGTAAATTTGGTTGAAAGTCCAGCTGGTTTACCTGAGTGAAGGGACCCAGTTTGAGAGGGCTCTGCCCCACGTTGCAGAAGGGGCCATGACCAATCTGCAGTTGAGGTGATGCTGCCAGGAGTGATGATGATCTCCTTCACAGCGATGAGATGATCCCAGAAGGTTTAAGGTTAAACCAGAGTTCTGGTTAGATAATCCAGGAGTGCAAGTGCAATGGAGATCCCCTGTGTCCCCCACACATCAGGGCTGTCTCAGTGCCCAGATGGGCCTGATTGCTCTTGGTCTTTCACTGGCATTTTATATTTTCTTTCCTCAATTTTGAAAAAAAATGCCTTTCCCGAGCCAGCTTAAAAATCCTTTACTTTTTCTTTTTGTTTGGCTTTTTTGTTTCTTACACATCGTGTAGCCTGGAGACTGCAAGGGACTGATTCCCAAAGAAAAATATCTCTGTTGCCCAGGCTCATAATTTATAGAATAGCTCTTCTGACCAGTTGTGTTTTCCATTTAATATATTTTCTGTTTTTCAAATCTGCCCCTTCCAAGCGGAAATGCGGCGCTCCTCAGGGCTGTGATGGGGGAACACTGCTGAGAGTTCAATTGAGGGGTCAGGGGCCGGGGGCCGGGCTGTTCCTGTTCCTTCTGCTCTAAAAGAGGCTGAAGACAAAGGTGAGGAAAGGAAGGGGAGGTAAATGCCCTAAGATCATAAACAGCCCCTGGGTGCAGTCCCAGGGCTGCAGCTCAGCATGTCCATCACCATGGTGGGCTCATTACTGCTCCCTCCAAACCTGGGCCACCATTTCCCAAAAATCCTCTGCTCCCATGGACAAAACCCAACGCACTCAGCCCTGCCCTCTCCTGCAGAGCTTTCCCTGGGAGGAAGGCAGCCATGGGGCAGGCAGCCATGGGGCAGGCAGCCATGGGGCAGGTGGCCATGGGGCAGGTGGCTGTGGGGCAGGCAGCCATGGGGCAGGTGCTGCAGTGTCACACACCTTGATCCTGCAGTGTCACACCCCTGGCTCCTGCAGTGTCACACACCTTGACCCTGCAGTGTCACACACCTTGATCCTGCAGTGTCACACACCTTGACCCTGCAGTGTCACACACCTTGATCCTGCAGTGTCACACACCTTGATCCTGCAGTGTCACATCCTTGGGTCCTGCAGTGTCACACACCTTGACCCTGCAGTGTCACACACCTTGATCCTGCAGTGTCACACCCTTGGGTCCTGCAGTGTCACACCCCCAGGTCCTGCTGTGGAAGGAACAGGGGATTGAGGCTCTGGGGCCAGGGGTGAGCCTGCAGCCCCTGCTGCTGTTCCCAGCCCTGCTCTCCTGCTCTCCATGCCTAAGGCACAGTGAGTACAGCTCAGCACAAGGCAAAAGTGCCCCTGCTCTGCCAAAGGCCATATTGGACATAGCAATGGTCCAGTTGGTGGAACTTTGGGTTCTTAATAAGTGCATGTGTAGCTGACAAAGGATGTAAACCAGGGAATCCTTGGTGTTTACATGGCCTGTTTTACACTGGCATCTCTCTTATTGCATTAACGGTGCTCTGCCTGACTTTTGCTAATTAAGCCAAGGCCATCTGGCCCTGCTATGATGCCCACACAGCCTTGGAGCCATGGTGCAGGAGAGGGCACTTTCCATCTGACTGGACTGGCTCAGTGGAAAGCCCAGTGTGTGCAGAACCCAAAGCCACTTGAAGGACCCAGGCACCGAGCTGTGACTGCAGGCCAGGCTCCTGCTCCTTGCCCTGCTCCTGCTCTCCAGTCTGGGGGTGGTGAAACAGCCAAGCCAGCCTTTCTACAGCTGTGCCTCTGCTCCATTTTAGCATTCCCCAAAAGCCTTAGCAAGGGTCAGGTCTAAGAGTGGGATTTGAGGGCTGGCTGGGGTATGGGCAGTGGGGTTGGGAAAGCATCTTCCCAGTAAAGGCAGGAGGTTTCCTGGAGCAGCCAAAACTCAGCAGAGTTCCTCACTAGTACAGGGGCTCTTAATCCAGTTCTGCACTGAATGCTTGCAACTAATACACTTCTTATGTGGTTGGTAAATAGAGCTAATAAGGTAATTCATTTTTTTTCCCTGGATGAAAAAAGTAGAAGAAAGCGTTTGGGTTTTGGTTTTTTTTTTTTTTTCAGTCATTAAGGTTATGGTTTTTTATAAAGGAAAACATTTCATCATGATTAAATTCATATTTTCAGATAAAAAACAAAAATTACATTTGAATATTTACGATACAGTTTTACCTACCAGCTGAGAGGCATTGTGTAATATGATGCTGTTTTTCTGTTAAGAGCAACTGCTAAATCCTGAATCATGGAATCCCAGACTAGTTTGGATTGGAAGGGACATTAAAGCTCATCTCTTTTCAATCCCCCTCCCATGGGCAGGGACAGCTTCCATTGACCAGGTTGGTCCAAGGCCCATCCGACCTGGCCTTGGATGCTTCCAGGGACCTAGGGGCTTCCATCACTTCTCTGTTTATCTGTAACTCTCCCCTTGTTAATTTTTTAGGACAGAGCTGCTGCAGCACAGCCCCATCCTGGCAAAACCTTGAGGTCAGGCTGCAGAGAGCTTGTGACAGATGAAATATAGAAGAGGGAAAAGAGCAAAACCCAACATTTTTATTATTATTTCTTCTAGTGGCCTCTGAGCTTTCAAGACCTAATTTTTTTTCTTCTCTTTAAAACTTTCCTTTACGGCAATGAGGAATGGGAATTTGTACATTAGGAAAAAAAGAAAAAGAGAGATTTGTTGATAAACACACGAATCCAGGAAATGGGGATTTAAGCTGTAATTTTGATGAAGTGGTGCTTACTGTACTTTGTAAAAATACTCCCTTTATAAATTGATATTAAACAAACAGCACAAAACACTCATTTTTAAGGCCCCTTTACATAGTCAGTCAATTATTAAAAACGGCTTAGGGCAAATGCAGGCGGGTCCTACTGCACAATTTTTGAGTGATCATTCCTGACAGCTGTGTGGGAATCTCTGGGCCTAGAGGGGCAGGTTCTCAAGGAAAGATCAAACACTGAAGGAGCTGGGCCAGAATGGTGACTACAGCTCAGTTTAGCAGGTTCGAGGGATTCCACTGGCACAGCTACCCAAGACAGAGGTGGAACTGCTTCAGAGGGTTCAAGGAATCACTTACTGCTTCCAACTGGGCCTGAGTTTCCTACCCAGGAGGTCTCCTAGGCACTGAAATGGTTTTTCCAAGTAAAAGGTAGCTGTAGCACCAGGGCTTGAGTTTTTCCAAAGCGGACAGGATCAGGCTCCTGGGACAGCATGGCACCAGGAATAATCCTGCCAAGAGCCAATGCAATGAATGACCTAATAGGGCTCTTTTCCACCTCTGATCTTCAGCACATGAACTGCTGTGGCTTCTGCTCTTCCCACACTGTGACTGGGTGCTCCAGGGCTGAAGAAAGCCCCTGCTAAGCCTGGCTTACAGTCAGGGCTCATCCCTGCACGGTGCTGGAACCAAACTGCAGCATGGTGGGCTGCTCTGATTTCCCAGCCTGGATTGTTTCAGTGGGATCCAAGGCTCACTGCAGTGAGCACCATGCACCCCCAGGGACTGCCAGCCCCCAGAGAGGGGAGAGAAGGAAATGACCTCACCTGCAGTGGATTCACTGGGAACCCCGAGAGAGAACAAGAGCCTTGTGAGCCCATGTCTGCCTCCCCCACCACCCCAGCCTCCCCCTGCCCCACCATCCCACCAGAAAAGCTCCCTGGCCACTCTTCCCAGGCCCAGGCCTGCAGTTCCAGTGACACAAGCTCTGAGCAGTCACATCCTCACAGAGCTGTCAATACTGGCTGTTCTCAGGAACAATCTCTTTCCAGAAGTGTTCTTTTTCTCTGAACAGGGGACTTCAGGGCACTTCCAGGGGCTCTCTCCACACACAGGGATGTAAGTCCTGCTGGCTCAGGGCACCACGTGTGTGATGTATTCCTGCAGGGAATCTGCCTCCCTGGGATCTGCATCCCAGCAGGATGGGCTGCCCATGCCAGCACAGCTGCCAGCACTGCTCTGGCGAGCCCCAGTTTCCTCTTCCCAGTGCCATGGCAGGACCCACAGCCCTCAGGGAGCCTTTTCTGGACACCCCAAGAGCACCCAGCACCCAGGTTTCATGGAGAGCTGAGCTGCTGGGACAGGCAAGCTGAAAATGTGGACCCCAAACAGCCCAAAAAAGGACACCAGCTGCCTCCCAGCTGGAAAACAGAGCTGAGAATGATTCAAATCAGCTTGCCATAAGTCTCTGAAGAGCTCAGTGCTTTCCAAGTTCATCATGGACATCACCCTTGGTACTGTTTTGTTGATCACAGTTGTGCAGACACGCAGACAAACAATTTTCCTGAGGGCTTTTCAATGTTGAAGCCAAGCTTTTGGCTGCTTTTTAACAGGGCAGACGTTGTTAGATATTTCAGGCAGAACACAGATAACTGTTGGGCACCAAATGATAGACAAATTTTTACACTTAAAAGAAAGCTGAAAACAAGATTAAACTTATACAATATACATACAATGTTTTCCCACCCACTCTTGGATGAAAGCTTAGAGATTTTCTAAAACTTCTTACCACACAGGTATTCCACATACCAACAAATAAGTTTGCAGACATCAAAGAGCTGCAAGGATTTGAAACATCTCAGAACCTGTGGGCAATAATTACATCCCAAAAGCATTCACCCACATTTACAGATAAGGAAATGAAGACAGAGAGGGCCATGCACTTCCTCATTTACCCTATCAAATGGAATTACAGGAGCAATGAATCTGGCTGGGAGAAGTTCAAACGATTTGCTTAAGGTCACGGCAGAAAATCGAGGCTGGAGCCAGAACCGGAACCCAGCATTTTCCAGTCCTATTTGTAATGCACTTGACCACCCTGACTTTGGAATTTGCCAGCAGGGTGAGTGCTCAGTGCTCCCATCAGTGCTCACAAATCCCTCCTGCCACCCTGGCCCTTCCTCATTCAGAAATGCACCTTCTCCAAAAATCACCTCCAAGGGAAGCCCAGAGGCTCCTCAGCACCTGTCCAGCACAGTGACACAAACAACCAGAACCCCAGCAGCCAATGCCCAGGAAAGGAGGGCACCACTTTGACAGCTGGATTCCATGGCTGGTGATGCCCTCTTTACAAATGCTGACGACTCAACCACTTTTTCCTGGCAATAAAACCTTGACAGAAGCTTAGGAAATCTACTGTACTTGTGAGAAAAGTGAGGTAAGGATATGTTTTTCCATTCACTCTCTGAAAGAAAACAAAAACAAATGACCTGTTACTGAATGTTCTTTTTATTCAGAAAAAAATAAATCAGTGGCAGCCTTTCTAATTTATGTTTGGCTAACTTTTCCTTGAGATTATTTAAAAGAAAAAAATGGCTGTTTCTTTGGTTAGCTGGGAGAACATGAAGGACTTTCTAGCCCTGTTTATTCTTGTTAGGGGCTATAAACTTCTTCTTCTTGCTGTGTTCGAGTCACTGCGAGCTCTTTCAAATTTCAGTGATATTCCATAAATTAAATTTTAAAGAATACAGCAAATTATTAGTGACAACTTCATGTTAGAAAAGAAGGGGTGGGGAGTTAAATTCATCTGGGCTTTTGACTCCTACTAAATCACTAGGCTTCAGTTTCTCTTTTCAATTATGTCAATACCAGAATTATGTTTTCCTTTCTTTAAGAAAAAAATTGAAATCAGACATAAAAAATTGAAACAGGGGAGAGGAAAAAGAAATAAAATCCATCCCATCCAGCTTCTGATGTAGTGTGAGGAACAAAGGGATACTGAGAGAGCAGCTCCTGGGTGTAAGTGCCTTTCCAGAGGAAACTCTGGGGAGGAAAAGGCAGAGGATGGGGGTGCTCCTGCAGGACAGGTGGAAAGGAACTGAAGCCTAAGTCAGACTAAGAAAAGAAGGAGATCCTAAATCAGACCAAAGAAAGCAAAAGAGAAGTTAAAATTACATTCCAAACAAATAAAAGTTACACAGAAAATTAAGTAGCTTCTCCACTACTATAGACAGTGATAGGACAAAGGGGAATGGTTGCAGAGGAGGAGAGATTTAGATTAGATGTAAGGAAGAAATTCTTGGCTGGGAGGGTGGGCAGGCCCTGGCACAGGGTGCCCAGAGAAGCTGTGGCTGCCCCTGGATCCCTGGCAGTGCCCAAGGCCAGCCTGGGTTAGTGGAAGGTGTCCATGGCAGGGGATGGCTTGAAATGAGCTTTAGTGTCCCTTCCGACCCAAACCAGCCTGAGATTCCAAGAGCTCCCGTGGCTGTCCCTCCCCAGCAGGGCCAGGTTTGCACTGAGGGGACACAGAGCAGAACTGCAGCACAACCTCCCCAAGAGCTGCCTTGGGACAGGCACTGAGGGGCACCTCCTGTGGGACAGGGAGCAAAGTGTTCCTGATATTCCATCAGCAATGTGAGCCTCCCAAGCAGAGCAGCCTTGAGAAAACCTTTCCAATGAGCTTTGTGATTTTAGATCTAACACAGGGAGGTGTAATTAGGCAGAAAGCAGGGCATGGTTCGAAATGCTGCACTGAACCTGAGGATGCAGAGGTTCAGTCCTTTCCTTTTCCCAGGGCTGTCTGGGAATGCTGGAAAATTATTTCATTTCCCAGGTATTCATTTTCCTTCTGAGCCTGGATTTATGGTGGACCTTTTGGCTGAGGTTGCTGTGCAGTGACACTCTCACTGTGCCTTGCCCCACGCTGTGCCCAGGGCTTGGGGCACCCCTGTGGCACAGGGTGTGATCCCAGCCCCTCCTGCCACAATTCAACATTGGCTTTCAGGAGGTTTCCTTGCAGCTACATTGTGTGTGAGTCCCCACCAGAGCCCAAAGCAAAGCAGCAAGGCCTGTGTAGACAACCAAATCCACCAGGGTTGTGTTATATTTCTCTCTTGAATATTTTGAATCTCTTTCTCATGAATAATGTCTGTAGTGAGCCTGAAAATTATTCAGTGAAGTGTTTCTGCTATCAAATGATTTTTAAAAGTAGCCTAATTGTAAATGGCACAGTAGAATCTGAAGGAACCACCTCTGTGCAAGAGGACTTTGCAAAGACTCTTGCAGCAATTTGTCCCCAGTTAAAGTGTGGTTTGCAGCAGGGGAAGCAGAGCTGCAGCTGTGACTGCAGCAGGATGTGGGGGCTGCCTTGTGCCAGCTCTGCAGTCAGCACTTTGCCTTCTGACCCCAGAACCACTCACCTGCTGGCCTGCAGGGGTTCAGAGTGACCTGGGGGCTGGGAACATGGGCAAACCTGGGAGCAGGACACGGATGGTGGAGCAGGGGGAGCCCCAGCAGCAGTTCCAGGCTGGCTGGAGGTGGGCAGGGTGGGCTGAGCCCTGCACCCCAATGTGCACAGGAGTACATGGGAAATGATGGCTCGGTGATTTTACCTCAAAACTATGTGGGCTTGGAAGCAATGTCATTTTCTTTCATGCATCTTTTATCTGAGAGCTGGCACGTTGTGTTGTGCATAGAAATTAAGAAGATTACTCGGGGCTCTCTTCTGTCATCACTTACATGGTGTGTAACTCAATATTTTGTTTATTTATGGGAACATTCTTTTCTGCAGCTCCACAAAGATTGTGCGAGAGCGAAGGAGGCATGAGGAAGGAGAGGGCTGGCCCTCTCCACCCTACAGTGAGAGCACTGAAAAAATAAAACCTGGCACCCAGGCTGCAGCTGACTGAAAGCATCTTTCAGTCGTGCATTAAAGGCAGCGAATCCCTGGCCTCGTCTCTCCCAGCCTGCCCCTGGCATGAGCCAGCTCGCCAGAGAGTGGGGCCATAGGAAAATAAACCCTGTGTGCATGAAGAACTCTGATCCATCGGCTCAGAAGCCAACAGCAATTGAAGTGTCTCCTATCTGATGATTGCAACACATCTCTCTCCTGTCCCCTCTCGGCTTTAAGTGATCCCTTGTAAAAACAAGAGAAGTTGTCCAAGTGTCTGGGTGGGTAGAAAAGGCAAACCCCACCATTCTTGCCCTCCATTTGTACACCCACAGAGCTCGGTGACTGCAGCGTTTTGTGTTGTTTGGATTATCTTGCTGGAACGTGTCCTCTCCCCTGTGCAGCTGAGTGTCCTGTCTCTCCCTGGGTACATTCCTGTCCTGAGGACGAGCTCTGCCCTGAACCTTTCAGGGAAGGAAAGTGTAGCTAAGGATGCCAAGTCATTCCAGGTGGTTAGATTGTATTTCTAGGCACAAGGCTGGGCTGGTTGATGCTCTTTGAGTGTCACAGCTGGACCAGTTGTGACAAAGGCAGTGGGCAATTCCTGCCTCCTTTCTGTCACTGCTTGGAGCGTTGGAGGATTCCCACATAACCTTGGGGGGATGAAGTGCTTTGGCTTTGTACAAAGCCTGACACAGGCAAGTCATAAAATCTTGAGCTGAGAAAGGAATATTGACTTTACAAAGAAAGAAAAATATTTATTTAAGGAAAATGTTGCCTAGAATTTCCTTGTCTGACAGAAGCTTAGGGAATTTGATGTGAGGGGGTGAAAACCATCAAGAAAAGCAGGACATGGACAGAACAAGGACAAAGGAGTCCCTTCCTAAGGTCAGTCTTGGTCAACCTGCCCATGCTGCTACCTTTATTCACAGGGGACCATGACAAGCCATCAGCCACCAGAAATATACTGTCAAACTCATAGCAATGCTTCATGAGAAATAAGTTTTCATTCCTAACCAGCCCAATTCCGTAAACCTGGAGGTGGGATCAGTGCAGGCAAGCCCCTTGTCCCACAAAGGCCCCATGCCCAGGGCAGGACAGTGGGGTGCACTGCAGGGGACGGGGCTGTCAGACTGCCAAAAGGATGTGGATGCCCAAGGCTTGGAGGTGCAGGCTTGGCACACCTCCAGGTGCCCAGGTTCATTCTCCTGGCAGCCCTGGGGATAAAGAAAATCAGCTGAGATGCCCCCAGAGTCTGCATTCCTTGCCTTATCCCAGTCCTGGCTTGTTCCCGTTACAGAGCCTGCACAGGGCAAGACTGCACAGGTTAAACATCCTAATTAGAGGAGAGAAAGTTCTCCACATGAGTTACAGTGGTGAGATCATTCTCCTTCTGGAAAAGCTTCTTCCTAGGATGCAGGTGATCTCTGGAGGGAGATCCAGGGAGCTCCTGGTCCCAGCCCTGAGAGCTCCTGCTGGCTTTCCCCCAAAGAGAAGCTCCCCCAGCTCTCCCAGTGCCAAGGCTCATCTTTGAACAAGGTGATGCTTGGGGTTCTCCCCTTCTCCCCCACTCCACGATTTTCAGAGCAGAAAAGAATTCCTATTCTTATTTTGTGGGGGAGCAGCTGGGAGCGCACTGGGAGCAGCTGCAAAAAAATCCTCTTGGGGGTGTGGGCACACAAAGCACCTGGGAGCCTGACGGGCACGGACACACCTGAGGAACTGTCTCAAATCAGCCACAGCACTCACCAAAACTCGTGTGATAAAGAGCAGTGCTTGGCTTTCCCAGCTAATTTGTCTGCTGTTGGTTGTTTACTCAGAAATCCACTCTCAAATCCCATGTGGTGACATGTAATTGACTGAAGAACCAGAATGTAACCAGAAGATGAATCAGGAGGAATTATTTTCCAAACCCACCACTTAACTGCAAGGCAGTGGCAATCCACAGTGGCCCTTTTCATCTGCTTATCTTCATTAAGGCATTAGGGCTCCTCTGCTCTGCCAGGCTCCTCCCAACCCACATTCAGGAGCAGCCTCAGTCCTTTTCCCCCTTCTTTTTATTGAAAGAAATACGGTTTTCTACTCCTATGTTAATTTCTTAATAGAAACAGTAAATCATTAATTAAAGCTAGCCAATAAAAGTGTCCATAATCCTTATGCTGTCCCTGTGTTGAAGGTGAGGAAGGGGTAAAGTAGGAGGGGTGGCAATTTTAGTTGGTCCTAAGCTCATCTTAGCACAGCACAACTCCTTTCAATGAGGTTAAACTGTTCTCTTCTGCCTGAAACCCCTTCTCTTGGCTGTGCTGTCCCAAGGCATCAAGGCCCTTCACTGCTGGGAGCTGCCTGTGCCTGCCAGGCTGGAAATTCCCGGGTGCTGGGGCATCACAGGTACCAGGCTGTGTTCAGGGAAAAGGACACAATGTTCATGTTCCAGAAGCAATTCTTCCAGCTCTTGGCATTATTTCTGGTAGTCAGAAGAATATGAAAATAATGATCTTTAGCATAGGCAAAGGTAATCAATGTGGATGCTATTTTTCTTTCTTCTCTTAGATGGGGAATATGTGCAAAATTTACATCTTAAATCACAAATTATTGTGAAAATGCATATGTTGACTTAGTTCTATTTAAAGCAGGTTGGTTCAGCTTAACTCTGTATCTAAGTTGAGACTTTTAAATTATCTTCACATGCTGCCTGTCACTGTAGTTGTCCTGGATATATATTATTATGGGGTGATTCTCCAACACTACAAGCAGTGTCAAAGCCAGATATAATTTCTTTTTAAATCATGAATCCATTTTCTTTACCTTGAATTGCCTTGATATTTTCCCACTTGTTCTTCTGGCCTATTCCCCAGGTGTCTCATGGGTCAGTTGCAGGTGTGTCTCGTCTGCCAGAGATATCTTCTCTCTTCTCAGAGTCAAGAAAACACATTTGAATTCATTCCCTGTTCACATCATCACTTGAATTCTGCTGTGAGTCCATTCCAAACAGTTATAGATAAATCCATGCAAAATTGTGGGGAAAAAAATGAAATGTTTTGAATCCAGAGTTAATATTAATTTCCATTTGTACTGTTATGATAAATATAGCATCAAACCCCAAATTGTTGTGATCGATCCACTTCTAGAAGCTGTATTTCTATTCAGTTTCTGTAGGCCTGGCTTAGATTTTGTATCAGAATTCAGCCAGCATTTCATTGTGAATGTGTCCCCTCTCCTTGACAATACAACATTTTTTGTCAGCAAAGGGAAGGGAAGTAGAAAATTCTGTGGAACTGAAAGACTCTTGGGTTTTCTTGACCTGCTCAGAGAAGAATGCACCATTTGCCAAGCATTAAACCCCATTTGCTGCTCTGCTGCCATCTGCCTTTACTGCTCCAGCCCTTCAACGAGACTGTGACACTGTGACACTGTGACAGCCACTTTATTGTGCCTTATACCAACTCCAAACCATGCACTGAACAACTGTGTGCTTCATTTAGTCCTTGTTTTGAATTGAGACTGAGAACCTCCAGTTTTCCTGTGCTGGAGTGCTTCTGGATGCTGGAGATACAGCATTTTTCTGCAGGTCTTGTTCTGTTTTACACTTTTTAAACTTTGTTTTAGGCTGTCTAGCATCTTTGGTTCCTTAATTTAAACCCCCCCACTGCTGCCTTGGTGACTCTGGAGAGCAAGTGAAAAGCAGCCCCCCGAGGTGAGAATTCCTCCTTGTTTTAAGTGTGTTACATCAAAGGCTGTGTGTGAGCCCTTCGAGGCTCAGCCCCAACCTCTGCTGCCACGGGATGTCCAGCACAGGCTCGTCTTGTCCAGCCTCATATGGGCATTCCCAGTGTCCTTCGATGGGAGTGGCCATTCCAGAGGCAGCTGTGGCTGCTGGCATGGGCCAGCAGCAGGACAGGGGCAGGAGGAGCAGTGGGCCATGGGCTGGAGCAGCCCACTTAGTGGTATTCTGTCTGAAGGATGGCTTTAGAAGCTCTCTCCAGCAATTCCTCATGGAAAATACCACTGCAAACCATTTTCCTGAATTCCTTAGGGATGTTGCTACAATTACTGAGAAATTGTCACTCATCTGCATCCAATACTGAGAACTTTAGCAAACTGTGGGATAATTTTTCCTCCCAGGTAGAGGGTGCAGAGGATTCTCAGGCATATTTCCTTTTCTGTAGGAATACAGATAATGACCCACATTTGTGCAAAGCCATCTATTTAAAACAGGTCCTAGAGGACTCTGGAACACGTAGGAAAGAATAAAGTTCTCTGAATGATGCCACAAGGACAAATCACAGGCTCCTCTTTCTGTCGTGCTCCATTTGGCACTGTCTTGCTGTATTGCCACGCTCGTTCTGCTTTCTTGCCAGCTGCCAAAGGGAAGGAGGGACCTGCAGCAGAGGTCTGAGCTGCACAGAGCTTCCCCTGCCAGCAGGGCCATTGAGGGGCAGCAGAGCCCACCAGCATCAGGAGTGCACGATTTTAACCTTTATAATTCTGCAGGAATTCCCTGGAGTCCTGAACTCAAATACCATTCCTTGGGCACCATCAGGCTCTCACAGATGCTTGGGCAGCCAAGAGATCCTGGTCCCCTGTGTGGATGGATCCCACAGAAGCACTGTCTCGTTTTAATTCTCAGAACATGTGTTGTTATTATTTGTGGTGGCTAAAGGGCACAAGGATCATGGCCTGGTTCTTGTAAACCTGACTGGTTCTGCCAGTCTGGCAGGGAAGGAATTGTCTGTGGATGTGGAGTCATTTTCAGACAATACAGGAACCCACCAGGTCCTTTTGACAGCTTCTCTGGCTTCACACAGAGCATCAAAGCTCAGGGAGAGGTGACAGAATGTGTCATGTGTAGGGTGCCACAGTGACATTTCCAGCTGGAACTGCCTTGTATTCCTGAAATTGTTTTCCTAGGAGTTGGTGGGTTGTGTAATTAATTCCTTCTTTTTCCTTGATGGTTATTATGGTCTCTGTTCTGTGTTTATAATGACGTGTGTTTACTAATAGTGTGGTGGCATCCACTGCCAAGCTGCTTCTGCTAACAATAAAACAAGGGAAAAGTGATATTTATGAAGGCTCGGGGGCTGGCCGGGCTGCAGAGCTTGATTTTTATTGTAGCTGACTGCAAACTTCTCAGACACGAGAATCTGTCTCTCATTGTGGAGAGCTGGTTTACATTTCAATCTGGGTCCCATTATTGGGGTTTGGTTTGCATTCTGTGAGGCTGGCCATGTGCAGATTCACACAAACAAATGTGGAATTTATGTCTGTAGCTTTCACTTGCGGGATTTAAACCTCCACCTATTTGAAATGTCTCTGGAAGGGGATGAGAGGAACTCCAATGTTCCTCTCTCTAATGGAAGGATGTGTTGTGTAGCAACAAGCAGGCCAATAAAAATAGTTTGAATTAATTTCCACCCTCTCCTGAGCCACCAGGGCACGAGAGAGCTGTGTCAGGGAAGGGAACCACAGCAGATGCCACTTGCTGCCTGTGTCCTGTGGCTGTGCAAAGGGACCTGTGTCCAAGATTGTCATCAGCCCAACACATTTCTCCAACACCAGCTACTACTTGGAGACACCTTCATGCCATCTGAGGTTTTCAGGCCCAGGGAGTTTCATGCTTGGAGAGCCTTTGCAGTGGTTCCCAAGCAATGTAGGAGAAAAGAGAAATTCCCAGAAAAGCTCTTGGTTTCTGGGAGCAAACCAATTCCACTTAAGCAAAGATTTTGCCCTGGATGACAGAAATGGGGTATTGGAATCCGAGCTGTGCATGAGAATGTTGGGGTAGGGGCTTCTTTTAGAAAAGTGTTTCTAAGAAGAGCTGTGTGTCTGTGGACAGTCGAGTTCCCTTGGAGGAACCTGCTGTGCCAAGGAGGTGCCTTGGCAGAGCCAGAGGCTCTCTGGGCAGGATGCCTGCAGGGAGGCAGCTGGCACAGTCTGCCTCCGAGCCAGAGCTCACCCTGAACAGCAGCAGGGACAGAGGAGCTGTACTGAACTCAAAGGGTCTCATTCTATCCTTCCTTTCCACAGGTGGGGCTCACCTGTCCTCGGGAGACTCCCGGTTGTTTCTTCTGTGCTGATGCAGAGCTTGGTTCATTGCCAGACTCAAACCTACAGCTCCCATTCACCTCACAGCTATTACTAATAATGTCTTCTTCTATTTTATTTCTTTTTTTTCAAACTACACACTAACAGGAGTTGTATAAATCCTGTCTTCAGCTTTTTGGTTGCCCCTGTGACTGTAATCCAAAATACTCATAGACTCAAGTCAACAAATGGTGACTTGACATTTTACTGACCAAACAGGGATGTGAAGGGGACAGCCTAGAAATGCACCTTTTTCTCTGGAGGAAAACGTGTTTTTATTAAACTTTGTGATAATAGGGTTTCAGGTGTAAAGTCTTCTGCTTCAATGCCTACTATCCCATGTCAGACGTGAGCTATGTCTGTCTTGTTGTACCAGCTAATCCACATAATTGAAGTTATGGAAACAATTTTTTTCATGCTGAAAGTTATGCCAATTATATATGATTCAGTTCTGAGTTTGTTACCCTGCATCTCTCATCTTTAGGGCGAAGAGGAGATGGTATTTTAGGAGTTGGTTGCCCTGCAACGATGCTACCAGTGCATCCCATACCCAGGAAAGCTTTAACAACTTAATGAATTTAAGCTGACTCCTGAGAGCTTGACTGTGCAACTCTATAGTCTCTAGCCCAAGTTATGTTATAGGAACATGTAAACTTCATCCATCTGATTTGTCCTTTTCCAGCCCTACCTTTTCTCCATTACATGGGTGCACAATGCGTGCTCTGCTTTCAGTTCCCATGCAGTTTCCACTGAAGCCCACTTCATAACCACATGGAATAAGTGAAATATGAAGTATGTCTGTGTTTGGAAAGTTTCCTGGTTTTCTTACCTGGATTCACAGTTTATATACACATGTAGGATAGTTGCCATATTAAAGTATTAAAAATGAACATGAAAACTTTTCTATTTAGGAGAGAAAATCATGACTCAGCCCCAGAACGGATGAAACTTATGGTTTATGAAAGGCAGAAAAATTAGTGTCAAAATTGTTTCAGAGGTGGCAGCAGCACTGAATTTTGAATGTTCACTGTGGTCAGTTGTTCTTCCCACGGTTACATGGAACCAAACAATCACAGCTTTGGCTGTCATTTGTGCTCAGACTTTAGGGAGAATTTCCTGGAGAAGGATGGATGTTTTTGCAGTGTTAAAGGCAGTTCTGCTTATGGTCCTGAATTTTGCTTCTCAGACAAGAACTTTGTATTTTTACTGAATGCAGAATATTTTTAATATTAACATTAGCGTTAAAATGCTGTGCAGGTTCTAAGTCCTTTGGTGACAGGGGAGGGAGGTGTTGGCACACAGGGACCCTGAGACTTTGCTTGTTCCTGTTGTATAAACTGATCAAAGTATGAGCTGCTCTCAACAAATGCAGCTTCTCCAGCAGCTGCACCCACCATGCCCCCAGAACTGTCCCTGAGATGTGTTCATCCCCTCTGAGTTTGCCTGTGTGTTGGATTCAGAGATAAGACAAAGGGAAATGAAGCAGAGAAGATTTACACTGGATATATGGAATGAATTATTTTCTGTGAGGGTGGGCAGGCCCTGGCACAGGCTGCCCAGAGCAGCTGTGGCTGCCCCTGGATCCCTGGCAGTGCCCAAGGCCAGGCTGGATGGGGCTTGGGGCAGTCTGGGATAGTTGTTCAATGATATTTAATGTCCTTTCCACCCTAAACCATTCTGGGGTTCTGTGCTTCTATGTTTTGAGCCATCATATGAGATGTTTTTTCCATGTGGGGTCACACCTGCTCTCCTCCCCCTGCCCATGCCCACCTGCTGCATGAGCCCCTTGCCGTGAATTTCTGTATATTCCTACCAGAGCTGCTCCCCGGGGCTGTGCCCAGCCCTTTAGGGCTGTTGGCATCTCCTGCTGCAGCCAGAGGAGGCTGAGGGAGGGGAAGGATCCTGCAGAGACCTCTGCCACAGAGCCGTGGAGGACAGGGCTCACACAAGGGACTGCATTCTGTGTTTGGGGAAAAAATGAAAACCTGAGCTTGCTGCTAGTAATTTATCGCACCCAGACTATGCTCTTACTGCAGGACTTCATAAATAATATTTAATTTCGGGTTTCCAAGGATTGAGTAAGGAATTTTAAGGACGAGACTGAAGGAAGCATATTCTTCTCATCACTGTCTTTGATCTAGTGCTCTTTGTAAACTGGTGGGAGGTGCTGCGTTCAGGGACTATTCACAAATACAGCACATTGAACTGGGCTGTGCTTAAAACCCCAGGTTTTTTAGTGTTTTAGTGCCAACACCTTGGGACACTCTGAGGGCTCAGTTTTCAAGAACTCGGGTAACAATTCCGCATGAGAATGTGACTTACCATCGGATGTCTGCTGACAGAAATTCTTGTGGTGGCAGAATGATTTACCTCAGCAGATAGTCTGGGTTTGGGGGGTAAATGGCAGCAGCTACAACCCCTGAGCTTTCCTGAAGTGATGGGGGAGAGCTGCAGCTGGAAAAGGGGAGGCAATTCAGGTGGAGTCAGGGGGGCCATGGGCACTTGCACAAGCTGAGGATTTGTGTCAAACTCGTCATCCAAGTTTTCCATTGTACAGCATTTTTTTATCCAGGAACTATCAGGGTAACTCCAGCTCCAGCCGCTAGGGAAATTATCCAAGATACTCTGTAAAACTCTTCAGGTCGTGTTGTCACAGGAGATCTTCATTCTCACAGCTGATCAGGGGCAGAGCTTTTTTCCCCAAGCATCCTCAGGAGCAGGGGCTGCCCTCGCCAGACTGGGAACAAGGACTTGGTCCATGTTCAGATGGGGAGGGTCACCTGCAGAATCCATAGCAGTGCTGATGGCATCCTCTGCATTCCCTGCTGCAGTGGCTGCTCCAGAACCGGGCTGGTCAGATCCCTTTTACAATCCCAGGGACCTGCCCTGCTAATGCTCTGTGAGCACATGGTGAATAAAAGCACATTTCTGCGTCTCGCTGGGAATTATTTTTCCGACAGGATTCACACCACGTTTGGAATTCTGCATATGTTGGTTACTTGTGATTAATGCAAATGAGGGCTTGTTGCTCCCAGGCTGGATAAAGCATAATTGTTATAACCAAGAGAATTGGGAGAAGGCACTGGGAAAAAAGTAGACTGTCTTCCCTAGAGGGATCCAGGAAAATTAGACAAATAACAGAAGGTGTGTTGGCTGGAGAAAAGCTTAAAATAAAATTTGTGGGTTTTGCTTTCACACAATGTAATTGCATATATGTACATGGCTGTGTTGGGAAAGCTCTGGATGAATCCTGTCTGGATTGTTTGTCTCTGTGTCAGAGTCTGGCAGCAGCTTTGGTGCAACCTGGTGTTGCATCTCATGTTGCATTGTTCATGTGAACATTCATGCATTAAACTCAAATATGCTTTTAATGAGTAACTGAGTGAATATAAAATAAAACCCAAGAGCAACATAAGCACAATCAAAATGAATTTGCAAATTGGGAAAAGGAGGGGGAAGGGGAGAAACCAATGTTTGCAGTTCTTGCCATGGCTGTCAGATGTTCATTTTGGTGACATATGTGAAATGGAGTGGCAACCTGCATCTGAATGCACCCAAATCAGCAGGGGAGCCCTGGCCGAGTGCCACGGGCTGCACGTTTGTGTGCCAGCCTGGGGGCACCTTTGTGTCACAGCCCTGGGGGCACATCTGTGTGCCAGCCTGGGGGCACATCTGCGTGCCAGCCTGGGGGCAGCAGGACAGGCTGCCAGCTCTGCACAAGGTCACTGGTGTCCCTCTCCCAGCCTGTGGGGTAGCTGGGCCATCATCACTGCAGTCATTAGGTTTTTTCCTAATAATCTACTGCTACATGGAGCTCTGGCATGAGACAGTATGGGATGGTTCATGTGACCCTGAGCAAGCTGGCATTTTTAAGAGCACCATCAATTCTCAGCAGCATTTTAAAAATATAATTTTAAAGAATATTTTTATTCTGCTATATGCAGTTTGTTATTTGCTGTATGCTGGTTCTACTTCCAAGGGAATAACAGAAAACCCTGGACAGAGCATCCCAGCAGTTGCTGGGATTTGGTGCTACTCAGTAGTGCAGTCTTGGTGCAGTTCCACACAGTTAGTTCTAAGAACAATTTAGCAGCACTGGCTGTGACTTTCAGGAATCAGGTCCCACTGGCTCTGCAGACAGTTCCCAATCCAGAGAGTTACAGCCTCGGGTCTCTCCTGCCAAGCTCCTGAATCTCTCTGTTCCTCTTCATCACTGTGGTTCTGAAAACAGCAACAATCAGTATTTGTATTTATAGCAGAGCCTCCCACTCAAGCCAAAGTGAGGATTCCCTTCTGCTGGTGGCTGGAAATGCCTGGTGCTCAGCCCAGAGACTCCTAAGAGGGGCTGTGTGCAGGGGCAGCATTCTCACACCCAGCACTGACCCTTCCAGAGGTTACAGGTGGAAAGAGTCACCATGTTACCTCCAAAACACTTCAGAACTTACAGAGTTCTGCCCTGGATAAGGTCATTTTTGTTTATGGATTTCTCTCAAATTTAATTTCCTCTGCCATTTTCACAGCTAAATGTTACCATGATAGGCACAAACATGGAAAAAAAATTGTATTCTCTTGTCCTGAAAAATTCTGATTTGTGTGTTCATGGGGAAAAGCCAAGTCAGCCTAGAAGTGTGCTTCCTCTCTGCCTTGTCAAAAATATTCCTGGAGGAGGGACAGTCACAGAGACCTTGGGTCGAAAGAGCTGGCATTCCCTTGGCAGGGAAACAGAGGCTGGTGGCTTCCACAGAAACCCAGGAATCAAATCAGGGTGGGGATGAGGGTTGCTTCAAATGCACTATAAAATAATATTATCTCTGAGGCTGAATGAGCTGAGGTGATGGATGGTTGAGCTGGAATTATGGTTATGAAGAAAATTTGTTTTCATACAGGGGGTGCTTGTTGAAGAACTTGCTTTAATTATGACGGGGAGTAATCAGCAGGAAGAAAAAGATTTGGTCCATGCAGAAGAACCTAGCAGGAGTGGGCAAAGGATTTCTGGGATAATGGAAAAGATATCCTTCCTTTTGGACGATTCCCAGACTGAAACAAGTCTTTAGGTAGTGCATCCTAAGAGCTTTGGATGGGGACTCCAACACCTCCCTGGGCAGCCCTTTCCAAAGCCTGACCACCCTTTCCATGAAGAAAGGGTAAAAGGATCATGGAGAACTTCACTTCCCAAGACGTTCCATCTCCTGTGGCAGGGGAAAACCCCAGAGCTTTCACCAAACATTTCAGTTTGGTATTTTCTATCTCCCTCAAAAGAAGCCTTTCAAAGCAAACTGGACCCTTTGGTAATTTAAATGAGACTTGATCCACGCTTGGAGTTCCTGTGACAGGAGCACTGTTACCCTTCCAAATGCTCTGCTATTAAATTCACAGGAAATTTGGAGCCTGTTGCTTTGTTCCTACCCTTTGTCTGTCTTTACTCATCCATGTCTCTATCCCTGCTGAAAGGCAAAGAGCAGGAGGACAGAACCACACTTTGATGGATGCAAGAGCTCCCTGAAACTACAGGAGAGGCACAATGATCTGTGGCAAACCAAGGAACCTAAGAGAACAAGGATCCCACCCTGGGGGAGACCCGAGGGTCCACCCAGGTCCTATCTCTAACAGAGGGGCTGTCTTTGATGAGGATGAACATTTGAAATTAGTTTCTTTTCAGAAACAGGACATTCAGCCAACTTTGTTTTATAATCCTCGAAGAATGCTTCCAAACTGTCGCCCAATGCCAAAGAAAGCAGAGCAGTGTTTTCCATCAATCTGCAGGACATCTGCAGGACTTTGATGGAGTTCAATGGGACAATCTACCTGTCCAAACTAACAGGCATCACAGTTTCCAGGACTGGAGCCTACAGAAAAGTTCATGCTCCACAACTACAGAGATATCTGAGGACTGGGAGGGAATTTTAACTTCTTTACTGTTACTATTTTAGAAGTACCTGGAGAATCGATTTAATAAATGTCTCCAAACTTGTCTCTGCCCCCATCAAAGGGTACTTGAACTCCCAAGCCGGAAGCCCTGCTGTAATTCTACAAACTCTGCAGTGAGGTGAGGTTGCTCCTGACTGGATTGTCTCCTCTTCTAGATGTGCAGGCTTTGCAAGGCAGAGGAGGACACATCTGAACATTTCTTTGTAAGAGATTCTCTCCTGCTGCAGATCTTTATGAGGATCCTATATCCTCAGGCATAAAAATGGCATAAAAATGCTGATTTCCCAACTGGCACAGAGGGTGGAGGTTTGAGTTTGCATGTGCTGGGAGGCATGGGAGCAACACATGATGAAAATCCAAGTAACTCCTCAAGGGCTCCAAGCTGGGCAGGGAAGGAGCCTGGATGAGAGCAGGGTTTGCCTCTTCTGCCTGTGTTCCTCCAGAGGATCTTGTTAATAACTTCATGGGTTCACCTTGATGGCACCAAGAACCAAACCACTTTCTGGGTGGACTTCCTTGGTCTTCCATCTCCTGCGAGTTACTTTTAAATCATACTAACCTTGGGCATAACAGAAACAACATTATAACCTTAGATGTATCCAGGGAGCCTCTTGGCCCCTCAGGCCTCTCCATGTCTTGGAGAGGGACAGCAAGGTTATATTTTTTGGAGGGATGACTCATACACTTGCCATGGGCAGAGAAACAACTATTCCATCAACTAAGATCCCCTGTAAGCTGTCCAAGCAGAAAAATTGGCTGCAACTATAAAGGTAGCTGGTAGCTTGCCTTCTCTTGGAGGTAAGAGGAGTTGGAGAGCTGCCACTGTGGGAGTGTGCTTCAAAAATAGGGACAGAAATGAGGAAAATGTTAAAGCAGGGAGTAAATGCCAGCTAAAGAGGGTGTCATAAACAACTCTGAGGGCTCACAGTGCAGGGCTCAGAGCTAACCCCAAGCAGCAGATCTCCTGGTAGCCCACAAAAGCTGGGCTGGGCAGCCAGCTCTTGAGGAAAGTTCATTAAAAACCATATTTGAAATATTCAGTTACATATCAGATTATTGTCAAAACAGGGAAATTTGTATTTAAGTTTCGGAAGCAATTTAATAACATGGCTGTATCTCAGTTTGGCTTCTGAGGGAAGTCAGAATTACTTCCTCTGTCTAATCTGAGGGTGTGCTTCTTTCCACACACCCTCCTGAGATGTTGTGAGCCTCCAGGCAGGGTGTGATCCTCTCCTTCTCAGAGGAAAATTTCAGGAGTAGGTCCCGCAGCAGTGACCTGTGCACAGTGTCCTCTGCTGAGCTTTACAATGGGAGAGCTGAGGCACAGCAGGGCTGTGGGAGAGCAGCTGAAATAACCCTCAGCACCAGCTCCTGAGGAACTGAGGGGCAAACGTTTTTAATTTCAATTTCTGAGGCTGCCCCTCCTCTGTCTGGAACACAGACTGACAGAGAGGAAATGCCTGGATCAGTCACACACCTGCACATCGAGTGTCCCTCAAGGAATCCTTCCCTGGCAGGGTGGGCAGGCCCTGGCACAGGGTGCCCAGAGCAGCTGTGGCTGCCCCTGGATCCCTGGCAGTGCCCAAGGCCAGGTTGGACATTGGGGTTTGGAGCAGCCTGGGACAGTGGAAGGTGTCCCTGCCCATGGCAGGGGTGGCATGGGGTGGGTTTTAGGGTCTCTTCCAACCAAAGTCATTCTGGGATTCTCTGCCTCCAGCATCTTCAGTTTGCTGCTGATGAGGTTGGGTTCACTGGGGTCTGAACAGCAAAGCATTTCAGCCCTGATTTAGTAGAAAACATCACTGGTGGGACGCCCTGGGCTGTGTTTGTGGGGTGGGACTTGCTCTTGGCTGTGGGCAGGGTCCTTGCAGTGCCTGACATGGATGGACTTGGTTCATTCCTTCAAACACCTTTTGGAAAGCACATGACCCGTCCTTTCATGTGAAAATGTCATTTGGGGGTTGTTTCCATCATAACTGACTTCTAGAATCAATTATCCCATAAACCATCTTTTTAAAGGTCGTAATAAATTTTCTGCCTTTTTTTTTAACATCCAGTTGTGTTTCAGCCTTGAGTTTTTCTCAGCTTTTAGTCATTTTTGTAGCTTTAACCTTCCACCTGCCTCGTTTACTCCAAGGCATGCTGCAAATGTCCCAGCCATAATGACTTTAGCAGGATGTCCCCCCTGTAAGCAGCAGTCTGCAGCAGTTAGACACCCAGAGACCAGGTTTTAATCAGCCTTGACTGAAGACTAAAAATGATTCACTCCTGTCAGCATTGGGCAACACAACAAACAGTTCTCCAGCAAATCACTTAAGCAGAAATATGTTGGCATGTTTCTATAGCAACTAAGGAAAAATATTTCACACAAAAGTCCATCTGCTGCAACAGAGAGGGAGATCTGGCCAAGGATCCCGTTAGAAATCAATCTTAATTTGCAAATTTTATTTTTGAAAACCTCACACAACCACTTGCACAAAAGGACAGAATGTGAGAGGCAAGAAAATTGATTTTTTTGATAGGTGCTGTCAATTAATCACCAAGATGATCCCTAATTTGTGAAGCAGTGATTATCTGAGGCTGGAAAGCCCCAATGCCTTGGAGAGATTCATCTCCAGGGCTGTTTACCCACCAGGCTGCATCACACCATCTTGTACTCAGAATATTTGGAAACACATGGGATTTTTTTTTTTTTGAGGGAGCCTGGTAGCAAGAGTCCAATTTTTTTTTTTTTAAATAATTTTGGTTTGATTTACTTGTAAAGAGTTACTCAAATTTATTCAACCATATAAAATGCTTTGTAGAAGCCATCAAAGTGAGGAGAGGGGGGGAAAACCAATGGGATAATTTGGACAGCAATGCATTTTATTTTATGTGATGTCAACACTTCAAAGCCTATTGGAGCCATGCTCAGGAGATCTGAAACATTTTACGGGGTGCTTGGTGTCTGTTCTGCAAACCATCTCCAACTCTGGGATGTCTTGCACAACATCCACGGCCTGCTGCCAGCAGCTCTTTCTTTCTCATTTGCTGCTTTCTCTGTCACCCTTGGCACTTCAACAGAGGCCCCAAAGTACGTTTTATAAAAGAAATACAAAAAAGCAACAAGAAGGTCACTTCCAGCTCAGGAGTGTGTATCCCTGGGCCCAAGAAGGTGCTCCAGGTCTGCAGGGACTGTGTTCATGAGGACGGAAGACTCATGGAGCTCTTACAGAGCTCATGGAGACTCTGTAAGCTGGAGTTTTGTGTGACAGACTGGATCTGATGAGACCTCACGAACAGGGTAGTTTTTTGTGTCTCATATCCTACAAAAAAGATGGAGAGAAACTACCTGCTAACAAGTAAGTATGGAGTGCTGGGACACAGGGAATGGCTCCCACTGCCAGAGGGCAGGGATGGATGGGACATTTGGCAGGAATTGTTCCCTGGCAGGGTGGGCAGGCCCTGGCACAGGGTGCCCAGAGCAGCTGTGGCTGCCCCTGGATCCCTGGCAGTGCCCAAGGCCAGGTTGGACACTGGGGCTTGGAGCAGCCTGGGACAGTGGGAGGTGTCCCTGCCATGGCAGGGGTGGGATGAGATCCTCAAGGTCTCTTCCAACCCAAACCATCCAGTGATTCTATATAAACCCACTCCTCTCTTGAATCCATTCTAGTTCTTCATGAAATGTTATAAACAACCTCTCTCCAAATTATTCTTTGTGTAATGGTCAGAATTTGTAGTTTAATACTAAGACTTAGTTTGGTGATTGAAATATTAAAATCCCTTACTTCTAATTTCATATTCTTTATATTTTGTTTGTTTAAAGCATTCTGTAGGAGATTTTCCTTGCACTGTTCTTGTGGGTTATAAGTGATTGATGAAGTCTGCAGGGAAGGTTCTGTCCAAGATTTAGGTATTGATTGGTCAGGTACCCTTGTAAAAACTTGGGACTTGAGATCCCTCTTTTAGCATCAATCATGAAACCAAGACTAAGGACCCCAGGAAGGGCTAAAATTCTCATTAATTTGACAACCTCTTGGTCTCAACCTTATTTCTGGAGTAAAAAAACCATCAGATAAGCTCCATTCTTCTGCAGTTCCCTCATCACTGGGTCAAGTATCCAGTATGCAATGTACTGTGATGACATGTGCCAACTTTTCCAGGGGTTTAAAGTTTAAAACAGACCTTCTTCCAGAGTAAAGTAGTAGTGAACAGGACATTTTACTGTCTGATGTTTTGCAAGCTCAGTGAGCTTTTAAAAACTTTTTTTCTGAAAAAAACCCCATTTTTAAGGTGACAATAGGAGCTCTGGAGTGGAGGTAACACCCTCTGACACATTTCATTGCAGCAGCTGCTTGTGTTGTGCAGAGCTGTGTTTGACCACCGTTTCTCTCTTCTGCTCTGATACTCTACTTTTGCACCATCACCACTTTCCTTCAGCTGGACAGACCTGTGGCAAAGCTCTGCAGGTGCCCTGCCCAGCCTTTGGTGACGGTGCTCAGGCATCAGCACCTGCCTGGCACCCAGGGAGCGGGACGTGTTCTCCTGCCCAGCTCTTTAAAGCACCTGAGAAGACAAGAACCTGTTTTTTCTCCTTATTCCTCATCAGCCCAAGGAAAGCTGAACTTCAGGAAGGCCTGAAGAGGAGAGTTGAGACACATCTGTTCCTTCTGTGCTCTTCCCCCTCCAGCTGCAGTCTCTCCCTGGCCTGCACTGCCTGTGCCCCAGCCCTCCAGGGGTTTCTTTCCCATAAAGATGTCCAGTCTCCTCTTGAAACGCAAACTTCCAGCAGCCTTTCCTTTCTGAAGGGCTCTGAGACAGAGGGGAGACACTCAGATATCCACAAATCTCTGTCACCTGGCAGGACACCTCTCAGATTTGGGACAGCGAGGGCACTGGTGATGCAGGACAGGCTGCACAGACCTCAGGGCTGTGAGTGAGTAAAGGGGATGAAGCCACTGGCACAAGAAGAGGCTTCAAAGATTTTGTTGTGGAGTCTGTCTAGGAAGCAGCTTAACTTGGAAAGAAAATGGAAAGTTGTATAGATAAAATGACGCTTATTCAGTGTCATTTACCAGTCCTGAGAAGGTTCTGGGAGGTTTAGTAGCTGCTACCATGAGCCTGGTGCCTTTAACCCACGGAGCAGGAGGGAAAGTAGCACCAATCCAGCTCACCCAGAGCTGGCTGCACCAGCATGACAAAAATCTGCATTTTGCTGCTTATGTGGCTCATGTGAGATCCATCCCAGCCCCGAGGGACTCTTGAAAACCAGGGCATTGAACTGATATTTTCCCACTTGGGCCCACACAGAGTGACTGAGGGCAGGCACAAAGCTCAGAATTTCAATTCAGTTTTCCTGCCCACTTTTAAGGACATTTCCTTGCTTCAGGTTTGGTACCAGTGATTCAAACATTGTTTGATTACAGCTCTGATTCCTTTGCCTTGCCATGGGCAGTTTTGCTGTTCACAGCTCTCTGTCCCTCCCAGAGATGATAAAAGCAATGGTTGTCTCACTGGAGCTCTCATTCCCTCTTATCTCTTTCCCCAGCCCTGGTCATGTGTCGTTTTTACCATGGCCAAGTGTTGGGTGGAAACCTTGAGTGGGCAACTGCTCCAAAGCCTTCCTGCCCCGAGGGGCTCTGGCAAAGCACAGCTGGGTTTGGAAGATGGATTGTACCATGGGATTAACATTTGCACATATAACATGTTTGTGAATTCAGTCTCTTCTTAGTCATGATTTTGGCTGGTCTGATAGAATTTTTCTTGGGTGGATACCAGAGCTGCTGTTGAAGGATAGTTCTTGTTCCTCGGTTTAACTCTTGGAAGCAGCCAGAGGGTTTCTCTATTATAAGTTTACCTTTCTTTGAAAATATTTCAAGATTCAGATTTTCCATTATCAATCTATGATAAATTCAACACCAAAACAAACAAGAAAACCCCCAAACAATCAAACAACCCCCCCCAAACAGTCTGGCTACATCTTGCATTTTGGAGTTGTCTGGGCTAAATCCTCCTGTAGTAAAAATTGGCATTGCTCCTTTTAGGTAGAAAATCAGCTGGAATGGGGGTACATCAGAAACTCAAGGCTCCAATAACCTGCTTGCTGTGTTTCCAGTGGAAGAGCAGCTTTTAGTTGGCTCAAGGCTTGCTCAACCAACATTCTTCCAACTTGCTGGCTGTTGTACCTCTTGGTGAAAAGTAGAAAATAGGGATGAAAAAGAATTTTCTCACTGAATCTCAATTATGAGCCCTCAAAGATATTTTTCTGGCATGTTTATCAGTTTATTTCCCCTTAGTTTCTTTGCTCCATCAGCGTCTAAGAATGCTGGACATGGACAGACAGAGTGGATTTGGTAGTTGGTTTATCACATCGTTCTAAATTGGCTTGGAGTGCTGTGAAACACTTGCATATAATCCTCAGAGGGTTGGACTGGAAAGACAGGAAATTTTTCCAAATATTTCTGTACATCTACCACATCTTTGCCAATCTCTGTGCCCCCAGTGTGTCGTGTCATAGAAGCACTCAAACAATTTCTGCCTGCCCTTAATACTTAGTGCTTCATGACCCCTTATTAATTAGGATATTAATTTCCATATGTAACTCTGGAACAATGCCATGCTGGGAAGCAGCTTTTCACACATGTAATCATTCTGGGTTTGTTCACTGTACCCTCCCCCTGGTGCTGTTTATTACAGTGCATGTCAGGTAGAGCTCAGGGAATCAAAATTTGTATGGGAGAACCGGGGTTTGGGGAGGGTTTATATAGTGTCTGGCTGTTTCTTAAAATGCTATAGATCCATATTTGTGATTTCTGATTCCTGTATAGCAAATGATTTCCGAGCACGTTTTCATTTTTGGTGCTGTGGTGACGTTTTCCAAGGGTGTGTGCAAAGGCACCCTGTGCTCGCAGTGTTCACTAGGGGGGCACTCTGGGATGTGTAATTTGGTATCTATTGCACAAGGCTGGTTCCTTAAACAATGCTAGATTTATTTCTTTTACCTGAGAAGGGAAACAAGTAACTTCAGTATCAAAATAACAAGAATGAAAATATAACTACTAGTGCATGCAGAGACAGTAACCAAATCCACAAGGAGATGGAGAGAGACTCTTTACAACAGGCATGTAGTGCCAGGACACAGGGAATGGTTTCCCACTGCCAGAGGGCACTGCCAGGGATACTGGGAATTGTTTACTGTGAAGGTGGGCAGGCCCTGGCACAGGGTGCCCAGAGCAGCTGTGGCTGCCCCTGGATCCCTGGCAGTGCCCAAGGCCGGGTTGGACATTGGGGCTTGGAGCAGCCTGGGACAGTGGAAGGTGTCCCTGCCCACAGCACAGGGAGGAATGGGATGGGTCCCTTTAGGGTCTCTTCCAATCCAAACCATTCCGTGAGTCCATGATTTGATGATCCTGGATGGCTGCACTCACTGGTATCTGACATCTTTCCCCAATAATGTCCACAAAGGACACAGATGATGGTGTGACAGTCCCAGCTCTTGTCTGTCTGCACACTGCTGGCTACTGACTTGAGGCACCAGTTCAAAGCAAACCCCTTTTCTCCTCTGCATGTTTACATCCAGAGGTACTGCCATCTCCACAGCCCTGGGGGTGGTGTTCATGGGGAATGCTGCACAATTTCAGCACCAAAACCTGTCCCATATTTCCTGTGTCAACACGAACACCACCCCTCGGGTAAGCAGGGGCATCCTTGCAATCGGTGGGGTCCCATGTGAATTGAGGAGGATCATCTACAGCCAGCCTTGGTGGCAAATACAAAACTTGATGAGTTTTAAACTCAGTTTGGTATGTTGGGAAGAGAATTAGGTGCTTCTGTGACTTTTAAGTGATCTGAAGGGGAATGTGCTTGATACAGGTGGTAAGAATTATTCTTGGAGTTCTCAGATATTCCAGGCACACATCTATTTTCATTCCTCACTAGCCTATCCCTGGTGAGAGGAATGGGGACGCCAATTAAGAGGAAAGCCATTTTCCACAGTAGAGCAGGACCTGACATGAGCCTCCTGCACATTAAGCAGAATGATCTCCATAGGTTTTGCCAAACAAATTTTTCAGATTTCTTCAGGATTCTAGTCATGGCCTGTGATCTGACACATTTGCCAAGAATTCAGCAGAAAGAGAAAAATCACCCCAAGCCTGAAGGTCTGAACAGGAAGGTGGTTTGTGGGTTTCATGGGATTGCATCAGAAGTCTGATCTTCCCGGCAAAAGAGATTCTCTCTGCAAACAATGAATCCCCTAAAACCACAAGTGCCATGAAGTTAAGCAGCATGTGGCTTGGATAACACCAGGCCAATTTGTCAACTCTGGTTCATTCAAAGAGAAGGAAATAATGACTGGAAAAATATTGAGATAAAAAAGAGAAACCTCAGGATACTTGCTACAGGTTAATCCTTCCAAAGCAGCATATAACCTCACTTTTCCTCAGTGGAACTCCCCTGGATTTGTACTTAAGCAGTACTTGTAGGTGATCTGAATAATACTTATTTTTAATGTAGGGGTATTTTTTGACTGGCACAGGGAGTGTTATTGTAGGTAACACGGTATTTTGTGGGAATTTCAATTCTGCTTCAGAATCCAGTCTAAATATTGTGATGAATTTCTAGCAGATAGTCTCAACAGACAAATGCTATTTACGAGGTGAAACTGCTGCTGTGGATCCAGGAATGGATGTTGGGCTGCTGATGCTGGGATGCCACAGACAAGGCTGAGGATTTTGAAGCATCCACCCCAATCCTGCCATGTCATTTGAATTGGTCACAATATTTAAAATTATTCTTTGAAGGAAAAATATTTTCTTTACCTACTATTACTAAACATGCCCAACACCCTCCCTTTCCCAACAGCAGTATTAAAATAATTTGGAAAAGGATTTACCAGTGTTACTTAATTAATTTTTGGCTTTGTTCTTCTGGAGATTAAAGATGGGACTTCAAAAATATTCCAGTCTACAACAAGAAGGTACTTTCTCTCACTTGTGGATGAAATTGTGGCTTCTTGAAGTCATGGAGATAACAAGAATATTTAGGTATTACCATAAGGGTTTTGTGAAAGATGAACTCCACAGGAAAAGCAAAATTTTTCAGTGGCTTTGCTAAGATGGAAACAGGAAAGCATCTTTTTATTCTAAAAATAAACTGAGTAACGCAAGTCACGTTATTCTGCGTGATGATTTCAGTTTGGAAGTTCTCTTTGCAGTCTCTGAAACTGAAACCTTGGAAGTCCCTCTTGCTGAACAGTCAGACTTTCCATAACTAACCCAGCCATTGCACAGGTGAGCATCACACTGCAGGTTCTGCTCCCAGTGCTTTAACTCAGTGAATTCCTCTTTCTTGTCCCCGAATCCTCGCTGGTGTTGCCAGTTTGATTTCAGATTCTTGGAGTCTTGGTTTAAGCAAGTCCCAGCTCAGCAGTGAGGCTCTGGCTGAGTGTGGGTCCTCACAGCAGCAGGACACAGCTCCCACCAGAGCCACTGCTCCAAATCCCTGTCAGAGACACTGCTCTCAGCTCCAGGGTTGGCAAGGACAAACCAAAATAACAAACCAAATATTTCAGGGAAACAGTCCCTGGATTTAATATACCCTGGAAAGAACAGAGCTAAGGTGTTAGCTAATGAGCAAAGGTAGACCTGCAAACCATTCTCCCTCACTGTTTCAAAATAGCAACAGTATGGAAAAAGGGACTGATAGCAAGAGAGTGGGGAGTATCACTGGCTAACACCAATCTGCACCCCAAATATTTTCCTCTTTAATAAAATAACTGAGAAAGAAAATCTGGACTCCATTAAGCAATGGGTGAGATAGTGACTCTCATGCCAGGACTGCCTTGTTCCCTCTGGGTTACTCCAAACTTCTGAGGCCCCAGCGTCCTGAATTTGGTGCAAACTCCCACACAAGTTGGCACTTGGGCTCACTGGGCAATGAGAACTAAAAGGTTCCATCCAATGGCCTGTGACAGATCTGTGCACTCCACACATCAGCCATGGGGAGATAACGTGCAACCATCACTCCTGGGTCTGGTAAACCAAGCATAGAACTCCTGCCAGCTGGAAAATGAATGCTTGCCCTGTGAAAATCCAGTAAAGAAGTAGGAGAGGTTGTAGCCCAATTTCTCTATACGTTATGTTTGTTATTTAGTTCCTACTCAAATAATAACTCACCCAGATTTTGAGCAGTCCAGGGAGCACGGGGATGAGTCAGTGCAGGGCAACCAAGGGGTGTCAGACATCAGTTCAGCAGCAGACTGGAGACCAAGAGAAGCAAAATGTGGAAAGTACCGTGGTTTAGACACAAATACAGGCGTAGGCCAAAGGTACAGGAGAAAATTGCTTTAGAAGTCACATTATCTTTGGGTTGCCTCATCAAATGTTTACTTCCACTGTAGTTGTAGGCAGCAGGGTGACACCACAGAACAGGAGTTTCCTCAGTGTCCAGGGTGGGTTTGTGTTGTGCTTTTCCTGCTGGTTGTTGACAGAAGTGGATGTTTGCTGCTTTTCCTTTTACCCCTTCAGATGCAATAAAGCTCCCAAATCAAAAAGCTCCTCTCCTCCCTCAGCAGGACCTCTGGCTGAGGGTTTGGGAAGGGTTTACACAGGAATAGAGAATAACAAACAAACAAACAGCTTGGCCTGGAGATCCCAGGCCATGTTGGGAACAGCAGTAGAAAAACTGGACGTATCATTATCAACTGGACAATTTGGTCTGGGCAGCTGAGACAATAACAGATGAAACCCTTTGGTGCTGCTGGTTGGCCGTGAGGGGATCCACCCAACAGCCCCCACCCCGCATTTGGCTGGTGTTGAAAACAGGCATGTGAGCAAGTTTGTTTGGGAAGCACAGATCCCAATAAACCGGCCCGATATAACTTTGCCACTGAAATCTGAGGATACCTGCCCCAGCAACCTGTCAGGGAATGTGCGCTCTCCCTTTCTCCATGCCATGATAATGGAGGCTGAACTTCTGCCTTGAAACCTCTTTTCATATTTTCAGTCCCTTTTTTAACTTACAGTCCTTCCTTCCCACACCTATTTCCAGCACCAGGCTCTATCCCAGCAGAGCCAGAGGCATCTGATTTGCTTAAAATCCGGTTATGAGCAAGCATGGAACAGACAGGATCTGTCATTTTTCACACGGGGCGTAAGTCACGTCTAGTAAGAAGTGAAACTTGAAGGTAGAGTTTGTTCTAAAGATAAAAGGGATGGGCCCAGCCCAGTTAAATTTGAGATGGCTCAAGAAGTGTCTACCCACATCCCTGTAAATCATGTGGCTTGATAAGTGAGCCCAGTGCAAATATCCTTCCTTCAGGCACCTGCGAGTGCTTCGTTTGGAGCCCAGCAATCCCAAAAGCTGCTCTCAGAGAGCTGTGTTCCATCCCTTTCCTTTTTCTCAGGGAGAAATTTGCATTGGCTTGCTCTTCAGTTTAAACCGTTTACCCACTGCAGCTGCTTTTACAGGCACAAGTCTCCAGTTTCACAAGAGCCTCCCAGTCCCAGGTACCCGGTGGAAGTGCATGAGCAGCACTGGGTGCATCCCTGGCTGCAGCACACCTGGGGCTCCAGCAGTTCCCTCCCTCCGGGAATGTCAGGTGTCCCATTGCTCTCATACTGTTCTGACTGAGCTTTTCCTCATGATTTCTCTTCAGAAACTGAGCAGAGAAACTCGAGACAACAAAGATTTCAAGGAAAACCAAATTATAAGCTACAAATGAGGTTATGGACCTGCAAGAGCCATGAGTGTTAACAGTACAGCTGGCACACATAGAAAACTCATGTGGGTGGTGGTGGAATAGTGGCAGGTTTCATTTTTTTGCCTTTTGCCAGCTGTTTGTGAGCTGCTGATTTAGGACAAGACTTCCACTGTCATTTTTCATTAAGCACCTTTGGTTCCTTATCTGTTCTATCCTCCTGATTCCCACAGTCATTTTCAGAAGCGTGGGGTATTTTGTTTCATAGTAAAACTCAGGACTTTCCAGGTGTCACACATACCCTCACAGTGAACACCTTATAATCCAAACAGACAAGAAAATTCTCTTTATTCCATTTACACAATGTTTGGGCACCATGAGAGTGCAGCTTGTTGAAAGGTTTCAGGAACAAAACCCAGGTGTGGAGCCTTCCATGCCAGCTCTTCACTCACACCCCTCCTCCCAGAGCATGTTTTGTTTGCATCCCTTTCCAGTTCTTGGTGCAGAAAGATAAAAAGGGTAGGATTCACCTCTCCTCACTTCAGGAATCTGGCAGTTAAGGAACCATTCTGCACTTATTGCTTGGGTTCCCTGCAGCGCTGGAGCCCCTGGGGTGATTCCCCTCTCCTGGGGTTAGATCAACTCTGCAGGCACTCACCACTGTCTGTGACTGCCAACACCACTGAGGGACCAGTGGCAACTGGGAGCCTGTCCCCTGCATGGTGAGGGAGTGATGCCACCATCAGGGACCGGAAAGGCTGGTGGGAATCGCACAGGAGCTGCTGGCCTGGGATTTGATGATGCTCTGTAGAAGGGTTCCAAAGAGCTGGTGGGCTCTCCTCAATGACCAGGGACAATCCCAAACTTTTCACTCATGGCCATTTCATCAGGAATAACGTTACGTCTGGTATTTTGCCCTTACCTGTATTCCCTCTCAGCTGGGGCTCCTCTCCAGGCTGAACAGACCCAACTCCCTCAGCCTTTCCTGGGCACAGAAATGCTCCAGGCCCTTCCTCATCATCTTTAAAAACAATTACCTGAAAATGCCATCAAGAGAATAAATAATCCCTCATGCAATTAATTTACACACATACAGGTGACTGCTCTCAAGCAGTAATCGTTCTCTTGGGAAAAGCTTTGTTTTTCTTTGGTCTTAACATCTTGACTTAACATCTTTATTCTTGGGGAAAAAGTAACTCAGAGAGGGACAAAAATATTTAACAAAATGTAGTTTCTAAATGGTGTATGTTTGAATAGTTCTTCACAAACATACAGTCAGATATTTCCTCCTCTTGTGATTAATCACCCTGTGAGGGGAGATTATAAGGACTAAGAAAAAACCCCAACTGATCCCACCACAATCAAAGGTATAATTTCACTGAAACCAGGATTTTACCCTTTGTGTAATGGCACCAAGAGATTATTTAATTGTGGTACTTAATGCCAAGAAGATTCGAATCAAAACTATCCAGCCCTATTTTTCCCACTCTGAAATATAAAGCAGAAAAAGGAAACAGAAGAGAAAACCACAAAAGGAACAGGAAAGGAAAACATGTTTTTGGCATATTTTAAATTCTGCTAGGCAGATGTATTAAGCTTTATCGAAGTCACACAGTTAGATGAAGACTTCGAAGAAATGTAAAGACTAAGGATTTGAAAATCTATTCACTAGAAATTATGTTCATGATCACCTGCTGGATGGTGAAGTTTGTGTCATGAGTACTTTCTAAAATATTGGTCACAGGAGGAAAAAATGTGTGTACCAGCAAAAGCTACTTATTGTCCTTTCATCTGGCTGATTCAGTAATGAGGAAAGAAAGAAGAGAATCCAGTGCCAGATAAGCAGTGCAGATCCTGTGTCTGATCTCAATATCCAGGAAAGTGTTCTGGAGGTGCTTCTGTTACTCCTAAAGAGCTTCAGCTTACAGGCAAAAAGAGCACTTTCATTTCATAATGATGATCCACCTCCTTTCAGTTAATTCAGTGCATCAATCACCAGCTGCAATAAGTTAAATTCCTAAATGTTTTCTGTCTCCTTTTCCTCCAGAATATTTTCCTTTACTTTCATATCCGAAGCTACAGAGATGCTTTGCCCGCTCGAGCTCAGTAGTAAAATTAAAGAACAGGATATTTGATCCTCTTGACATTCACCGGTAATTTGGGGATTTTTCCCTGTGTTATTTTCCCATTAGAATATGAAAAGATGCTTGTTTTTTAATTTTATATCTGTATGTTTGGTATATGGCAGGCAGTGTCTCTGCCCAAGTACTCCTGTGTGGGAACTGTGAGGGAGAGCTGCAGACAGGAGATGAAGCAAATCACATTGTCCAACTACCACTGCCAGTAAATTTGGATACAAGCAAGATCCTCCTCCTCACAGAGCTGGGGATAATTTTACAGTCAGTAGAAGCTGCAGAAGCTGTACATCTTTCAAATTGTTGCCTGAAGGTGGGACAAGGGAGTTTTTCTTCAAAAGTGCCTTAAATGTTGGGTCTTAATCTGAGCTGATGTCTCTTGGCTCTTGCAGCCTTCCCTGCTCCTGTATAGACCCTAATGAGAAGCTGAGATGTTTGCTGTGAAATTTCATCACTTGAAAGGATCTTGAAAATGTTGGAATGCTGTGATCCTTGGGAAGATCTTTGCACATCTTTGTAATTTTATTTTCTTGACATTTCTGTGCTTTTTGTCAGAAGGAAGGTATCAGGAATGTGCACTCCATGTCTATGAGCTTCCAAAAATGCCTCTGAAGGAATGCTAGAGGATGCTTCAAGGTAGATGCACTTTTAGGCACAGTTAAATCTAATTTTCTTCAATATCAGCTGAAGCTCTGACTATTTCCTTTTCCCAAGCAAAAGGTCAATGGAAAGTAAGCAGACATTCCTATTAACCCAACCATAGTGTTTCCTTGTTGCCATGGTTTTTGTGTGTAAATGATGATAAAACAAGCACTTACACTGAAAAGGGCAGTTCAGCACTAGACGGGAGCAAGCACCATGAAAAAGTTTCCCTGGTGTAGGTAAGTATTCCTTATTTAAAAGCAAGTTTTATTTGGCTGGTGTGCAGTGCTCCATTTTCATAAATGTTTAATCCCAGAGCTATCAAACCTTCCTTGACCTCGAGGTTTACAGAAAATGGGAGAAAGAAAAGGAGGAAGATGTTCCTTTGTTGAAAATCAAGCTTAGATAACAAGGCTGGAGCTGCAACTCCAGCAATTTCACTGTCATTTTAGAAATGTTGATAAAAATTTATCAAGGTGGAATTTTTCTGGAACATTCCTGAATCTCTACGGCCAAACACTTGAGAAGATAATACATGAGTGTAAATCCAGGATCTTCCATGGGACTCCTGAGATGGCCCCTGTAATGCAGCGTGGAAGAACAGGACAACCAAAGTGGTGTTAGGGACACTGCAGGGCCAGGCACACCCCACAGGCCAGCAACTCCTGTCACCTCCCAGATAAACAGGTTTTAAGGTAAATCACCTCATTGCAACCTTTTTTTTCTTAATGTTTTCTCTTCCTTTGCAGAGGATTGTAATGGAGTGGGTTGTGAAGCAGATCTGTCTTGGTCTGTTCTTCAGGTGATGGGGGCTTTGCTTTCTAAAGGTTTGTTTGGAATGGTGGGTGAGAGGTGAATCATTGCCAGTGGATGTTAAGCAAGAAAGGGTTAGGGCTACATTTTCGCATATACCAAATTGTTGGAGGATAGAGCTCAAATTGCTGACAGCTTTTGGAAATCTGGCTGCAAGTGGCCTCTTCACATGTCCTTCATCCCTCTTTATATATCTCCATGTGTCACCTGCCCACTGTGGTTGTTCCTGGAGCAGGAGAGATGGGAGACATGGGAGAGGGTACAACTGGCTTCCAAGGGGAGCAGGATCCATGCCAAATTTAGTGGTAGTGAAACAGATGATTCCTAGGGAGATCAGACTCTCTTTGAATGCCCGAACAGAACCCCACCCTGTATTTTAACATGGGAGAATTGGAACCCCAGCTAATTTCTCTCTTTTTTAAATTTTTTTTTTCCAAAAAGGAAAACAACAACAACAACAACAAAAGAGATTTTGACAAGCTGGTGGCAGATTTTAGGTTTCCTACTCTGGAATACACTGAGGCAACTTTTTTTTTAGCCTGCCGTATTTCCAGTTATTAAACTGTGTGTGGTCTGTACCAGTGCTCACCAGCAGAGAACCCTTAATGGTGAGTTTCAGCGCTGGGCTAGGGCACCTGCAGTGCCGGGGAGCCTTTGAGGGGCGGGTGGGACCCTCCCAGGGCTGCGGGACCCTCCCAGGGCTGCGGGACCCTCCCAGGGCTGCGGGACCCTCCCAGGGCTGCGGGACCCTCCCAGGGCTGCGGGCTGCATCCCCGGGCCGGTTCACAGCAGCAAGGATGCGCCGGCCGCGCTCGGGAGTTCAAGCTCGATGAACTGAGAGCTCGCAGAACAATTCCCCGGGCTGGCAGCACCGTCCCGGGAAGGAAAGCCTCTGGAGCTGCCGTTCCTCAGAAACCCCCCAGCCTCTCCCCGGCCGCCCTCCCTTTAGATGTTCACAAGTTTTCCTGACAAAAGAGCAATTACAAGCTCACAGAAACAGCTCACAAAGAGGATGGGGATGACCCCAGGAGCGGTTTCTGCGGCTCAACACATGGCCAGTCACCGACAAAGCCGGCCCGCTCCCATTTGATCCCACAAGAGCCTCCCAGACTGGCACGCTTGACCAAGAACTGGCTGGGTGACTCATTCGTCTGGCGGCTCTGTGATTCATGAGCCTCCAGGAGGAAGGGAGGAGGGAGCAAAAGCTTTTCAAATCTCAAGTTAAATGCAAGAGAAACACATTCCCCACAAAGCAGACGCTCGGCTGTGTCCAATTGGTGCCGGAATGCCCACACAAAGCCAGGGCAGAGCAGCCCTGGTGTGACGCACGGGCAGGCTCCAGGCCCGGCCCCGCCGCGGCCTGCGCCTTCCCAGCTCCGCGGTTTGGAAGGCCTCAAACATGAAAACAGCAACAGTTCCTTACGTCTTATCCTTGTGTGCTCTGTGCGTCCTGGCCCTGGGATTTCCCCAGGAACGTCCCACTTGTGAGTGCTTTGGAGTTGATATCGAGGCCTTTGACCTGATATTCAGGTCAAAAAACCTCAAATGACTTTGTCCCGTTGAAATTAAACGTCTGGTCTGCACTAATAACTTTGGCTCCCTCTCTGTGAAGCGTGTCCCCAGGCAGGAGTGCCATCCTTAGAGGTGTTCACAGGAGGCAGGACAATCTCCATGGTCATGCAAGAGCCTCCCCAGCTGACCTGACTGACCGTCCCTCCCCTTGGTGACAAGGGACAGCGGAGGAGAGTCCGGCCCTGGCCTTCCCTCAGTGCTGTCTGAGCCCTGCCACGAGCTGTGGGTGGTGCAGAGTGTTCACAGCCACCATTCCCCTCCCAGGCAGCATTTTATTTATTGTTATTTGTTGCTTCAGACATGTGGGTCAAAATGCTAAATTATTTAGTAGCTGTTGTCAGATGGATATTAAGACAATTAACAAGTGCTAAAAATGGGCAGCTTGCTCTCTCTGTTGGATTTTGCCAAAGACAGTGCCTGTTTTCTGTTTGTGTGCCAGCAGTTTGTGCCTCCTGCTGCTGTGGCCACGTCTGGCCTCAGAGCGTGTTTGTCCCTCAGCGAGTGCCAGCTGCCTGAGCCAGAGCTCAGCTGGCCTCAGTGGGGGCTGGAACACCCCAGGGTTATTTTTTTGCGTTTCTGGTGTTGTTATTGTGGTCCTGGGCACATTGCATCACCCACCTGCCGTGCCTGGGTGCCACCACCCCACATCCACTCTGGGAACACAGTGCAGGAGCTGCTGAAGCCCAGCACCAGAGAGCCTGGGGGCTTCCCTCTCTGGGAACACCAAGACAGCTCTGAAGGATCCAGATCTGAGCTTTTCCTTTCTGTGTTGGGGCGGGTGGGAAGGCCCCACCTGGGATAGGGAGACCTGCAGGCAGAGGCTGCCCTGCAGTGTCCAGTTCACACGAGGTGGCCACAGCCACCAGGGTTACCTGTGTGGACCTGGGAAGGGGACAGTGTCCAGGGGATTGTGCCACTGACAGCCTTGTGAGAGACTCCAAAATGAAAATCAACTCAGAGCACAAAGGCTGTGGATGAATAGGATGGGGTCAGGATAAATCCAAGGTGCTGTGAGGGTGTAGGTGTGTCGAGCCTTCCCTCTCAGGGATTTTGAAGCTTGCCTCAACCAGAAATGCAGATCCTCTGCGGTGAGACAGTGTGGGATGTGCAGTTCGGTGGATGCCGAGGCGCTCAGCTCCACGTGATCAGCGTGATCAAGAGCATCCTCCGGCCACATTTCAGAGCTCCAGCATCCCGAGCCTAGCTCACAGGGCAAAGTTTGGCCACCAAGCATTTGTTTATCTCCATCTCCAAAGCACAGGATGTGCTTTGTCAGGAGTCAAAGGGAGGGTTTGTTTCTCTGTGGAGTTTGGGGTCACCCATAAAAGCAGGTACTTTGCACTTAGCCTCAGGTTTACAAAAGCAGGTTGTTTGCATTTAGGCACAGGTTTAGTGCCCCCGCTGCCAGCCCAGTTCTTGGGCGTCCCTCGGTGGGACGTGCATCCCTCTGCCAGCACCAGGGAATAGGGCAGAGGATGGAGCACATTCAACTGAGTTTCTGCTTCTAAAAAGTGTTGCGCTAGGCAAAGGATTTGGACCTGAATTAAAGTGGTGGACCTAATTTTAGACAGTACCTATGAATGAAACTTGAAATAAGCTGTTCAGGAAATACCTTCCTCTGCAACAGTGCCAGGGAGAGTATGGGATTTAATGCTAAATTAGCCAGTGCTTATGAACAGGTTACTGTCAGAAGACGTTTTCCTACTTTCAGCTAAATTATTTTTTAGAAAGAAATCTTCATTTCTACATAGATGTCCATGTGCTTCTGCAAAAGCTGCAGACCTTTCCCCTCCAAGGAACAAGAGCCTTCTCTGCATCAGTGCCATATGTCACCTTTTGCTGCATGTTTGTCACCTGGCCACACACTGCAGAGCTGTTGACTACAGCCTGGGCCTGGGGATGGCCCCAAGTGGCTGGCAGGTAGGAGAAGATTTGACAGAGCTGGAAACCTGTCCCAGATGAGCAGTAATGCTGGCTTTCAGTGCTCTGCTTGTGCCTTTTTTGTTGTCCAACATCCTTTTGGCTTTGTCTCATCCTTCAGTCAGGATCTATTTGAGATCTCAGTCACTCTCCACAGAAAAGCTACAAAGCCCCCTGACTGCCCACAGAGAGGAGGGAGAGATCAGGTGCATTGTTTGTATTTCTGGGTGGTAAATGCCCACCTGTCTCATGCTGGATTTATTGCTCTGAACCTTCCAGGAGTATGGAAACCTGCACTGCCAGAATAATCCAGGCACACTTCAAAATATGATGGGATTCTTAGAAAGACTTTTCCTCAATTTGCAGACACTTGATGGTGACCCAAAGCACGGACTGAATGGAAGAGGGAACCTGCCCAGGTGAGTAAGCAAAGGTTATCCTTGAATTTGTGTCAGCTGCATGAAAGGATGCTGGGCACTCTCTGAGGTTGGGGAATGCACAGATATTTGAAGAAAGCCTTAGTTCAATTGAAGGCTCAGGAGGTTATTGGTTAAAGTCAGTGGAGTGAGGATTTCACTTGGGTTCTCTGCCCTTGTCCTTCCCAGGCCAGACCCATATTGCAAAAGCCATTTCCTGTCTAAACAGCTGATCCTGTGCATGGTTCAGCAGCTCTTGGGAAGAGCTGGCCTTGCTATACTCTCATGGAAAAAGGGCAGTGGAAAGCATTCAGCCTTTCACAGCTCTTAGCAGAGGTGCCACACGGGACCCAGTGCTCTGCTGAAAACCTTTCAAATTGCTGGGATTTCCAGCAGACATTTGAAGATACACGTGCCAGAAATGTTCAGACTCAGGGGGAAGGACATGGATTCCTCAGGTTCCTTTTAGAAACTCATCTTGATACCTCTCAGTTGTTGAGTAGAACCAAAGTGTACATCTTGAGATTTGCTTATAATTTCTGGATATCTAAAAAATTCACAATTGCCATGAGCTGTTCCTTCTCCAGCACTCTCATAGTAGAATTCCGGGAAGTAACACCTTTTAACAACAAGCAAATCCATCTTAATAACTCAAAAATCTTGTGCTAGAAGTCCAACTTTCCACTGGCAATGGTTCTGGTTAATATTGGAAATTCTAACTATCTGATTAAACATTTCTGGAATTTCTGGGAATACATTGAGATGCTTAATGGGCTTTTCTTCATAAAGGTTTTCAGCAAAATATCTTCCATTGGGTCTTAAAGGAATCCCTCCAAGTAATCCATCTCCCTAAATTCTTAATGTGGTTCCTTACATTTCCTAAGCTGGCTCCTTAAATGACTTATGTTCTCCTTTGCAGAACACATAGACACAAATAAACCACATATATGAGGAAGGAATGTTCCTCTATGCCACAAAACAAATTAAATATATTGATCCAAAATCACCCCTGGAGGAACTCCTGTGAATCCAGACGAAATGCATGAGTTGAGTTTATTAAAGCAGCATTTCTGATAGGGGCTGGGAACAGCAGGAGAATGAGGTTTTGCAAGAGTAAAATGATTGTTTATTAGTGATGAGTGAATCACGAAATGTCTGGCATGTGTGTTGATCATAGAGAATGAACTGAAAAAGTCTGAAACCTGATCAGGTCTCTCTGAATCCATATGTCAGCAAAACTGCCTGGAAGTGAGTCTGAGTCAGGGTTCTCACTCAGACATTCTGAAACGTCCAGATTTACATGGTTGGATATTGTCATGTCTCAGAAAGTGCTGAGAAATTAGGGATGTGAATTCAACTGGTAAATAAACAAGAACAAACTCGTTCTTGAATTCAATATGATTGTGGTCTTTTGAAGATAGTTACACAAATCCCTCAGCCATGCCAAAGCTGCAGAAGGCAAAATAAAAACAGAGGAAACAAAATTAATTCCCAATTCCGACTTCATAAATAAACAAGTCAAGTTGTATCCAAATTTTTGGTTTGTTTTCTTCTTAAACACTGTGTCAAACCACAAGAAGCTTTTCAAATGTCTCTGTATAGAAATCAGCTTTGGGGCTGGAGCAGTGTGGTTCTGTTTGCTTTAGTGGAAAATCCCTACACAGATTGATGATGATGATGATGATGATGATGATGATGATGATGATGACGACGACTATTACTACTATTTTCATATGTTTAGAACAGAGACTCACCCTTCCCTTCTGGACCAATTTGCACCTTTCTGGACCCGTGTTCTTAGAACTAAGCAAGGCCGGTAATCTGGAATGTGTTAAAACCTCAACAAAATAGCGCTCTCTTAAATCAAAGCCATTTTGAGCCACGGGTAGAAGTCTGGGCTTCAGCGTTTCCATTCAGGGCCTTTCTGGTGCAAAACGAAATCCTTAACAACTGTGTCATAAAATGAACTCTTCATCCTCCCATAAAGTGTTGAGCCTGTGGAAGAAAAGTACATATCTAAAGAAATATGCTTCTCAAAGCATTGGGAACAGGAGGGCAGAGACTTAATCACAATCTGGAGAGCTGGATGAGCACCCTGGTGGGCTTTGGAGTGGATCAAACTGAGAGAGAAATTCAGGTGTAACAGGGCTTATACACCTGAGCGGGGGGGGTTTATTCCTATGCATCTTTTCCTAGAAACAGGAATTATGTCTAAGAATTTGCATTGCAGGAAATAAATCCATTCTTTACTTCTCTGCATTTTACAATCTGTCTTAGCATGCAAGGAAGGCAGGTGCCAGGTTTTCCACTTCCAGGCTGTGCAGCAGCAGTGGGGATCCCTCGGCTGTGCCTTCACCAGAACACAGCATTGGAGGTACTCAGAGGCAGAAAGGGGCTCCTCGAAGGAGCTGCATGAGTCAGTGTGCAGGCTGCAGGATTGGTGTTCCCGTGACAGGAATTAGTCAGAGAGTTCCTGGCGTGGGGCAGGGCAGTGGGAGAGGGCCTGGCCCTCGCGGGTCTTCTGCTGGCCTGAGGCTCCTGCAATTCAGCACAAACCAATCCCTCCGCAGAGGTCACGGAGCAGTTCCCATCTGCAGGAGCAGGACGTGGGCTCCGGCGGGCGGAAAAAAGCTCCACCAACATCCGTTATTATTCTTGATTAGAGCAGCTCAGCAGAGATCCTGTCAGGATGGACAGAGCTCCGTTACCAGAGAGTACAAATTGATCAGGGTGGAATGGGAGTCAGGAGAACACGGTGTCTAAGGCAACAAGGCGGTTCAGACAGCTCTGCAGCAGCCTAAACACATGACAGACTCAGGCAGCTTCCACTGCTGCCAACACAACTGCTCACGGGGTCTGCCAAGAAGCCAGATGCTGCTGCTGGAAAAAATATCTTCCAGAGTTTGGCATCAAGATCCTGTGATTACCATCCAAATGGGAGGAGATGGAGTGATAGAATGTGAGTTTAGTATTTAGCACCCCAGAACTGTGCAGCAGCCTTTGAAGGCAGAGGAAAAAAGTTCAAGCAAAATATTTTTGCTAAAAATATGTTCGGAGAAATGAACTTTTTTTTTTAAATAGCAGAAAACCAAACTATTATTAAAACAACGCAAAATATTTTATGTCTGTATCAATTAAATGAGTAAAACCAACAAGGACTGTGGATTCTTTACTTGAGTAAATTTTGTTAAGGAATGGTTTCATAAAGGTCAGAGCACGAGCTCTTTGTCTCTGGTATTGTTGCTAGTGGAAAGTTTCACTGCAGAACATCACAGTGACTCCCCTACCCAAGACAAATAGAGATGGGTCGGAGCATTCCCACACAAGTTTGGGAAGGGTTGAATTCAGATCCAAAGTCTGCAGCAAGCCCTCTTCATTGGCAAACAGGGGCCAAATCCCTAAATCCAAACTGACCCACATTTCTGGGAAAGTTGAGCACGAAAACCACCTGAGCCTGACTCCAGACCTTGCAGTTTAAACCCATCTTTGGAGAGGAGGCAATAGAGGGATGAGACATCCCCTAAAGAACTTTGAGGCTGCTCCTCAGCCTCCTCCTCCTTTCTGTGTGGCCGAGCCTTCAGAATCTGTGACTGCAGGAAGATTTGGAGCCCCCTGTGCAGTGAGGGTCCCACCAGCCTGCCTGGCCTTGCCAAGGGTCCCTGGTGAACGTGGTGGTTATGAGAGCTCAGCATGTTGAAAAAAGCAGGCAAGGCAACAGCTGCTCCCCTGGCTGGCTGCACTCACTTCTGCTCTCCAGTCTTGTGCTTCTATACGAGCGCTGGTCCCACTCCATGACTGGGAATCCTATTATTATTGTAATAGTAGTAATAATAATAATAATAACAACTCAAGTGGGAACTCAGAAACTTACATCTGGAAAGTTAAGACATGAAGACTGTTTTGTTTTACTTGTATTTTTGGTTGCTTATTTTTCTGACAGATCTGTATTTCAACAAATGTTATCTCCTTGCTGTTATATCAGAAAAAAGTAAACAAAGCTATTAATCATGATCTCCGATACTCTGCTTTCTGCTTTGGAGGGGAGGTGGGCAGGGAAGCAGGGAGCATCTGTTCCTTCACTTGGGAGCTACTCCAGGGATGCTGCCAGTGGTGCCTGTTCCTTCAGGGAGGTTTGTAAAAGGGAGGAGGATTCTGTCCCAAGCCTGTGTTTGTCCTGGAGGGCTCAGGCTGTGTCATTCGTGGACAGTGCCATGCCTCTTCTCAGCATGACAGCCAGAGTCCCAGCTGGCCTGGCTGGTGATGGCTGTCTCCCTGAAGGCCACAAAGATCCCAGGTAACTGCTGACTTAATGGATTTTCCATAGCTTTTGACACATCTCACCCTGGGAGCTGATAAATTCAGCTGTCAATTCTGCAGCAACCAAAGAAGATAATCCCAAACCTCATCCTTTAAGCTCGCTAATAATTTATGGAAACGTGATGGGATGGGTCACAGAACTGGAGGGCTGCAATGGATCTACAGGCTGTACAGGCTCAGGGGGAACCTTTTCATTCTCCATAGCTCCCTGACAAGAGGGGGCAGCCGGGTAGGGGTCAGGCTCTGCTCCCAGGGAACAAGAGACAGGACAAAAGGAAATGGCCTCAAGTTACACCAGCACAGTTTTAGATTGGATATGAGGGGAAAATTCTTCCACTAAAGGGCTATCCAGCCCAGGCACAGGCTGCCCACGGCAATGATGGAGTCACCATCCTTGGAGGGATTTAAAAGCTGTATAAATATGGCACCTGGGATCATAGTTTAAAGGTGGGTTTGGCAATGCTGGATTAACAGTTTGACTCTATGATCTTGGAGGTCTTTTCCAACCCAAATAACTCTACTTACCCACGTGGGACTGATGTTTTAGTCCTTCCCAGATTCTGTTTGGATGCTGCTTTCCCATGAGGCTGCTTGACTTGGGAACGGGAGGTGTTTCCAGGTGAAGTGACAGCAGGGTGCTGACACAGAGCCCTGGTGTCCCACAGTCCATCCCAGAGAGCAGGACAGCTCTGCTTCCCCAGATCTTGGCCAGGCTGGGAGCCTTGATGGCAATGAGCTCTGAAAGTCTGATCAGTGTCAGATGTGCACACTTCTGCTATCAAAAGCTGTGGCTGTGGATGGCACCTTCACTCCCGGCCTCACCTCCACTGCTGGCATGTGCCAGATTTGGGGTCTGGAGGTGTTGGGTCTGGTGGTGCTGACAGTCCCAGGGGGACAGGGGAGAGCTGGATGTGCCTTCTTACCCCACTCAAAGAAATCTAATCTGCCCCAATTAATAGATAGGATTTATTTTTCCTGATGCAAAGCAGTGCAAACTATAATTTATTATGTGTCTGCATTATCCCTTTTCTGGGTCTCCCTCCTCTCTGCACAGCGTGTGCTCTGCATGTGCCCTCCGAGGCTCAGGCTCAGGTTTCTGCTCTAACTCCTGCCTTCTGTAAATGTTATTTCAGTATCATCAGCAGTTACTCTGCTTCTCCTTCTCTCTCTATGGATGTCAGAATCCATCATGAATTAAAAGAATTTGTTTTTCAGATCATCTTGAAGTCCTTGATGGTCATGTTGGTGTTCAGCTGATCAGGTGAACAAAGGCTCCTGGAGCTCCCTGCGTTAGGTAGCCTCTCCTCAAATCACTAATTGTCATCCCTTGATGTAAAATGTTACAATGGATGATCCTGCATCCCATTTGTGTGCCAGGCACTGGAAAAGTGACTTGGCTGGGAAGGCTCAAACTGTTAGGATGCTTTAAATAAATGTCCAGGTTTTCTAATATTTTGAAAAAGTTTTCAGTTGAGCTTTGAGAAAGAAAAGCTGGAGTGAGCCTTTGCCATGATGAACTGGCCACCTGTCTATCTAAGGACTGCCTTCCATGGTGGCTTCTGGAGGATTCTGTGTTCTCTGTGCCTTTCCCAGCCATGCAGGATATCTGGATACTGTATGTGACACCTTCTGCTGGTGCCAGCAGGTACTGGTGGATCTCAGCTGTAAATGTCTGCAGTCCCTTGCAGTAAGATGTCTCTTGAAAAAATTTCTGAATTTAAGATGCTGTAAGATTTGGGTAGTTTAAAGTGTTAGCAAATTCTGGTCATTTTGAAGACATCTCATAGGCCAGCTCTTTCCTGGTTGGTGCTTTAAAATCTGTTCATAATGTCTTGGAGACCTAGATTTTGGGCTGTCCTTGCACACTCACATCCTCATGTGTGACCTAGCAGAGATTATTAATCTGAGGTTGAGTTACTGGGAGATTAATTTAGTTGTTCATCACCAACATCTCAGCACCCTCAGTCTTTGCCCATTGCTTCTCCCCTGGAGTAGAAGTTTGTTCTCTGAGTAACAGACTAAGGAGTTGTAAACTGAATTTACACAATGGTGTAAATGGTATTTATCTCACTGTAGCTCCTCTGTGTACTCACACCCCTAACAGGATTTTAAACCTGGACAGACCCACCAGACTATCCTGGGGTCATACAGGAAAAGCTGAGTGTGATTCATGACAGAATTATTACTCCTCAGAGCTGGCCGATTTTACCACTTCCCATCAGTTTATTTGGAGCACTGAGCTCCAAGCAACACTAAGCCAAGACAGCATGAGTTCCAAAACACCTGAGATCCAGGATACCCTGGATCAGGAACCACAGGTTTCTATCAGTATCCCAGCTTCAGACAGCACACAAGTCCAAGTTCGTCCTTCTGAACAGAAAGGTCATGTAACACATCTGGAAAACTGTGCAAAAACCAAAACAAGCTGCAGCTACAGCTAAACCAAGGCACTGCCAAAAATGCCTTTTGTGAGGAGCACTGCTGAGCTGGTGGCTGGCTGCCTGTGTCACCTGCTGGGAAGGAAGGGACCTCAGTTGAGGGGGTCCCCTTGAAAGGACAACTGCATGCAACTTCCTCTCCTCCAAGGATAGCTCAGGCACGATGCCCTCACCCAGCTTGTGCTGGCCTTTGAAAACGTAGCTAGTTTTATTTCTAACTCTTAGGTCGTTCAGTTCTTACTAGAGTAACCCACTCATTGCAACCATGCACCCTCTCACTGAAACCATGTTTTATTACATATCATGTTACAGACAAGAGCTGATGTGAGAACTGTTGGTCACCTCCTTTTTTTTTGGCGTGGCAGCATTTTGTTGCCTGCAGAAATATCTAAGGCTCACCTCTCTGGTGAGATCTGTTTCTCCTATTCCTGCCTGAAGAAAACATCTTTCTTTTCCCTGTATCTAGAGCTGACTTAACTTGGTTTCAGAAAATCAGAGGCATAATTTGCTTGGGCTGTGAAACATAAGCCTTTAAAGTCCACACACTGAGCACTTAGGGCAGTTATGGTGTCCTGGTTTCCTGGGAAGCACGGCTCCACTCATTAGGTGCAAGTCACTCAGACTGAAAAGCCACTGGTCATTCCCTCAGGTCATGGACTGCACTCCAGCAGCTCCAATTACCTCAGCAGAATGGGATCACCCATAACAACCTAAGTAAATCAGGAAGTCACCAAACAAGGGAAGTAATTACAGCTTCTTTCAATCCTGAAAAAGCAACCTGTTCTTTTACGACCCATCAAAACCATGTGTTTGCCTTTAGTGGTTAAAATAAAGGGTGTGCAATTTGGGAATAATCCAGCTATGAAGTTTCCTTAGTAATTGGCAAGTCCTGAAAGGTTTTCACTTCTGCAATTTATAGGTGGTGAGCATGAAATTAATTTAATTTTCTTTTGGATTAGCCTTTAAGGGACACTACAAACCCAAAGAATGACATTCTCAAAGGGTGAACCCACATTTCACCCATTTGACATAAAGATTATTTTGTTAACTACCTTTAAATTTCATTTATAATGTGATTTAGTAATGCAGTAAAACCAGAATGTCAGTCACTGTGGCTGTATCAAACATTCAGAATTCGAATAATATTTACCCTTTTCAGAGAAAAGTCTAGAATGTTACTCAACCTTAGCAGAGCTACTATCACTTTATGTGACTCTTACACTCCTGTTTTTCAGTCCTGGTTTCAACATGCCCATTCATTTCGTTCGGATTCAATTGACTATGGGAGGAAAAAATCCTGGTTTGCAATAAGCCTACCTGAATTTTTGTACAGCACTTTTCAAATGCTCAGGGTACCAGTGTGGGATATTGCTTTAATGGAGGGATCTTTTGGAAATCTGAGCGTGAACCAGCTCCTCTCTGTGGAAATAAAAAGTCTGATGGCACATGGTCCCAGTGGCTGAGTTTAGGCTGAGAAATTACTAATCTGTCTGAAATCAGGGGATGACTCAAAATCCTTCAAACGCTGTGCCTCCCTGCCCCAGGTCCAAAACACAGGATATTTAATTCTGAGGAACGTTTTTCACCTAAATTATGCTTCATTCACTTTCTTCTCTGGAAAAGGCTTTAAAAAAAGAATAACAAATATATTACAATCTTACTCCCATCTTTTGTTCGGGAGAGTGTCTAAAGATCACGTCCTCTATTTTAATTGAAAAATGAATTAATTAGATCATCATCTTACATTGTTCTGCATTTATTAATTATTTGTGTGCCAGATGTTCAATACCCTATATTTATCACGTAATTCACTTGAGCAAGGTGTCTGTTTTCCCACTTCATGGACCATCTCCAGACCTCTGCCTGTTTCTCAGGTGTGTTTATTGCTGCTGAAGCCAGTGGCTGTAGCCACAGCAGGCTGTGACTGAGCCGTGAATGGCACAGCAGGATCCCAAAATGAGGCTTTCGGTGTTTCTGAGAAGAATTAAAACCTGTGTGCCTCCCTGCTCAGCCCTCTCTGAGGGCCAGACCTGCACCTTCCCTGCAAATCATCCTTCTTCCCAACAGGTCCAGAGCTTCCCACCCACAGAAAGTTTGTGATACACTGGGCATTCCTCAGCTGCCACTGAAATGTTCTGAGTGTTGTTCTTTAAACTGAGCACAAGGTCTTTGGGAATGGAGAGAAAGGGCTGCATCTGCTCAGGGCAGCAATGCCGGCTGGTGACGAAAATCTGCGGAGAAAAGCGGCACTGATAGAACCCTCCAACACCAAGCTGTTTCCACAGCGATCCTCTCTGCTCCCCACATGCTCCTTTCTGCTGTGGTTTTCCCAGACCCGCTGGATGTTCACTGATTCATCCTCTCCATTGCCGAGACACCTAAACATTTCCAAAGGAAGGCAAGAAACCAGGTCAGCAGAGTCGGAGTAACCAAGGGAAAAAACACATACTCTTGTACTGAAAGAAAAGTCAGGAAGAACAAGAATCCCATAAAGTGGGATTTTAAAAAGGAAGAAAAAGAAAACATCCCCAGAGTGGGTTTGAAAACCAACGTCTGCCAGCTGTAGCGTATTTGGTGTCTAACATCCCAATGGCTCAACAAGAAGAGCAAAGCTGATGGTACAGCCTCTGAAAATCCCACGTCTGAACTGTTTTGGGTTTACTCAATGGAACCACAGAATTGCAGCTGCACTCCAGCTACCTCTGTCGCTTAAACACATGGGGAGCAGCCTGCCTTGGGATGCTTAGCTGAAGGTGCCACAGAAAAGATGTCAAAATATTCTCTGGCAGAGGGCAAGAGCAGGACCTGTTGTTTGCTTGTCCCTCAACATTCTGAATGGCAGCCACACTCCAGCCCTGCATCCATGGGCTGGTTCTACCCGGAAGCCTACTGGATGGAAAACAACTTCCTTTCTTTTGCTTCCCATTATATTTTTGACCCTTCCCCTGTTCATTTATGGATTTTGTTTTCCAAAGTAGCTGGCACACAGCTGCTTGTTTGTGGCTCACACACTAACAGTAGTGGGTTCTGATCTCAAAACATGGATGTTTTAGCCCATAAAATAAATCCTCAAGCATTTGTTGGCTCCTTCAGGACTCTGGCCAGGGCAGCTGGGTCCCCATGGACACCACTGGTCCTGCCCCCAGCACCCCGTCTGACTGGGGCCATCTCAGCCACCACAGACAAACTGCACTCACATGGAGCTCCCTTGCATTTTTGCAGCTCAGGCCAGCTGGGAATGTAAACCACACTGACCAAGGAAAGTTGGAGATATTGCCAGTGATTGCAGGAAGAAAAGAAAAGGAATATGGGGAAAGCAGGAGGTAAGAACATGAATACTGTTTATTTAACACTCCATGTTGAGTCAAATGTATGCGAGTGACATTCCCTTTGGTTGAGATTAAGACCTTGGATCAGACCTTTGATATCTGGATGGGGATGAGCTGAATTAATTGTTTGGCAGAGACACCAGGTGGCTACAAAAGGTGAAAATCACCTATCAGTGCCATCTTGGGTATGTTGGGTATGGTGCCACCGAGGAAATCGTGATTCATGTCTAGATTCAGATGTGGAAGGAATGCTAACATCCAAAATGCCTTTTTGCCAGATTTTAAGAGTGTTCAGACCCAAGGGTTGGTTTTCTCTCTATGAAGGTAAATTTAGTCCTCTAGAGGGCATGGTTACACTGGTTATATATTTAATAATTAACCAGTATTACCTTGGCTATCTGCTCATTTTTACTGGTCTGAATCAGTGATCAGTGAGCTGGCACAGGTGAAGTTTCATTCATTGTCTTTAAACCTTGTTGTAAGGCTTCCCGTAGAATCTCTCTTCTTAAGGAAGCTGATCCTGTATAGGCAGGAAGGTTTGGATTTGATCATTGGGGAAGCTTTCCAAGCGGTTCTTGGAATTCATTCCTTGCTACCAAAATCCAGTGTGAAAATCTATTTCTCACATGTATGTATGCTCCTGCTTTGGTTAATCCCAGCATCCCTTGGCAGCAACCTGGACTAGGTCATCTGAATAGCAGCGTGATGTGGGAGCCTGTCCTTCTCGGCAAGCATGGAGGCTCCAGACATTAGATGGAAATTCTTTGTGTTTGGGCAATCTGGTATTGAACTTATCCAGCCAAATTTCCAACTTAACAAAATCCTGCAGATGTCAATATGGCCACCAGCTGTCTCACTGCACGTGTTTCCCTGGTGAGCAAACAGAGCAGAGGGTGGAATTTGGGACTGCACAACACAAAAGAAGATTCTGCCCAAGCTGATCCAAAAATCCACCTCTCCACCAGGGCAGAACGAACTGTGCCAAGCCCTTTTAATCTGGAAGTCATGTCTTTGTGGAGCTTACACAAGGTTCACTTGTCTGTAATGGAAACACCTGCACTTTATTCAGTTTTACAATATTTAAATCCCCTTATAAAATAAACGGCTACTTGCTGGAATGGTACCCATGCTGGATGTCCAAGATCTGATGAATTTTAAAGTTATTTTCTATGATGCAGTAGAGAAAGAGCAGGACTGGAAACAGCCATCAGCCACTGCTAGGAAGGAAGTGTCAGCCTCCTTTGCGTAGCTTCCTTCAGCTTCTGAGTACATTCCATCCTCATAACATGTTAAGATTTCTCTCTTGGGTCATCCACAGTGTCAAACCAACACCTAGGAGCTGACAAGAGCATTAATTGCATTAATTGGTTGTAATCACTGAGCTATGCCACACACTATCCCTTCCCTGGAAGTCACCCTCAGCCATCACCTGCTCCTGGTCCTGGACCATGATGATTATGGTCTTATATTTTCTCAATTCCTCTACCTTTTTATGAATTCTTTCTCATGACTGGGGGAGGGATGTTCTTAACTAGTTTAAAAGGTATCCAGTGGCCTTTGAATGAATCTGCATCTCCCAGTTCAAAGTGGATCTTGCAAGGGCTGGGCTGCCCCTCTCTTGTCCCTGCTCAGACACTGGGCAAGGCCAATACGATGTGTTGCTTCACACAAGTTTGTTGTCAGTGGGTTTGCAGGAAGAATACAGCCTAGAAAGTGGCCTTGTCCCAGAAATTTGGTGCTGACCTGCAGATGTAACCTTTGCAAATGGATTCATATTCTTTGAGTGATATCAGAGATACCCGTTTTACTGCCAAAACCACATTCACTGTAGGCCTGATTGGTGAAATGACTAAAATAGGACTTGCCCCTCAAAAAACATGGCTGGATTTCTATGCATAAGAAAACTCCTTTCCATAGCCTAGCTAATTAATATTAGGATGTACCAGGTGCATCCAGTGAAACTTTTATTCTCTGTTTCAGAATGGCAGCCAGGCAAAACTCTCATTCAAAACAGAAAAAAAAAATTATGTCATTTTCTGTTCTCCCTTTTCCCTTCATATTCTGCTAATAATTGGATTTGATAACGGCAAGAATTTCCTAAGGTAGTGCAAATCTCCAGTGTGTGCTCTGGAGTGCTCTGTCTCTCCACATCCACTGGCTGTGGACTTCTCAGGTTCTGGAGGCAGGTGTATTCTATGTTTAAATCAGCAGCTCCCTGGCCTCAGGCACCTCAGCTCTGTCACTATGATAATGCTCTCAACGGCATTAAAAATAACATTAGAAACTGGTGATGCAAAGCAGGTCCTGAGGCCAGAGGTGCTCTGATGAGGTCACTCACAGCTGATCCAGGTTCCTCTGCAGTCTGTGGTGCAGATATCCCCTGACACGGCTGTGGGCTGGACACACTCCTGTAATTTTTTGCAGCACACATGGAGGCCATTGGAGAGGAAAGAGGGGGGCGGTCCAGGATTGTGCTGGCTGCAACGCTGGAGATGTGGATCCAGATCATTGTCACTGCAACCATCTCCTAATTCATCCACAGCAGCCACTTTTAGGCCTTTTCAGCATTTCCCTCTTGCCATCAGCTGAAGGAGGTTTGGCCAAGCTTCCTTTTGTTTGGCTGGTGTGAGTGGAGGAGCAGTGACCCTGTGATCCACGTCCATCTCTCCACCACAGCGCAGGCAGCCAAGCACTGCTGGCCCCGCTGGATATTGCTCAGCAGATCTTTGTCAGGCTTGTGCAAACAAGATATGTTACCACTGACCTACCAGCTAGAAGTTCATGCCTCTGACTCTGGGATACTTCTTGGTGCTGTTTGTTCATTTAAATAATTAGTTACTGTAATTTAAATAATTAGTTATTGTATGTTAAGGGGGATTTTTTTGTTTGTTTTAAGATGAATGACATTCTGCATGCCGACAGGGGCTGGGTAGGTACTTTATTTTTTCACTTTCCATTCCAGTGTGGGTTTGGGTTCATGAAAATGAGCGTACCTCCACCTCGAATAGAGGCAACTCCTTTCCAAACCTCCCCCAGCCCTTGGTGGTGTCATTCATTGGTGGCTAATGCAGCTCAGGCCTAAGTGAAAGGTGTCAATCATGCAGAATTATGCAGTGGTTTTGCACAAAGCCAACTCACCTGTTTTCTAGAGTCTTGGATCAGACCACCAAGCACATTTTCACTTCTGCCTAGGAAGGAGCCAAATCCGCAGAGTCCAGATCCAAATCTGGCTTCAGGCTCTCATGGCCTGATCCTTATGGACTCTACAGCTTCTTTACTTAAAACACCATGAGGAAATCAGAGGGGCTTCAGATGAGACTCTGGGGCATGGCAGAATATCAGTCCTGGTTCAGAGCCACCACAGGCCATGCTCTGACCAACTTTTTACACTTTAGACAAATGTATTATCAGATTCTGTTCTGATCTCCTTTTGATGATTGCCAGGCTTTTACTTTACATTTCCTCCCTTCCCAGATCACAGAAGATCCCAGATCAGCTCAAACATTGCACATCAAAACTGATGGTGGCCCATATTATTTTCCCAATTTTTTTTACACATAGAGTAGCACGTATTTTGGATCTGACATCTGAAATGGCTCATTTTCTTCATATTTCTTGAGTGAATCCAGGGGAGCTGGCTGTGCTGGGACTGCAAGGAGGAAGGTTAAATTTCATCAAGTCTTTTTTGAAGGAACATTTAAGAACTAGCTTTTGCTGTGGGAGCTGATAAGCAGGCGTGTGCATCTCATTTCAAATGTGAGGTCCAAATTTTAATGAAGAAAACTCTTCATCTTTCCAGGAGGGAGGCACTACGGAGTGTCCAGTCTAATGCATTAAATTATTCCATTGGACATCTTGGGAGTTTGTCTGTCATTCTGCTGGAAATACCATGAGAGAACATAGAGCTTTTCGTAAAAGAATTTGTCTTAAAGCCTAAACGTTTCTGTGATCCATTAGGAAGAGTTGGCAACCAGATACCCAGCAGAGCGTTGAGGGGTGGGAGCCATCCTGTAAAAAATTACTTTCCAGAGTGGAGTTTGACTTCATCCAGGCCAGCATTCTGTGGAGGGGTGTGTGTGGAGGTTCCCTGGGAACAGACAGCAGGAATGTGGCTATAGGTCTGGGGAGTTGTTGCATTTCCGAGCTGAAATTATTATTACTGTGTTTCCAAATTTCCTTTCAAGTTCCTAATTACCAACAGCCAAACCAAACTCACTTGAAGGCAAGTCTGTGTCCATCCACAGCCCTACAGCACTGCCAAGGCAGATTCTGTTACACTGCTTAGGAAAAATGACTTTCTATGCCTTCAATGCATTTCTGGTTTTCAATAATACTTTTTCTTTTGATTCTGTTGTTGCTTCTTTCTCCTTCAGTGACTTTACCTCTGTGGAGTCCTTTGCCACCACAGATCAAGGGCTAATCTTTTCCGGTCAGTTTATGGGAATTTAGGTAAATAAGTGGGTATTCCCATAAATCATGTATTTTCAGAGGTCAGTGAAAGTGCTTCTATTTCCATTGCCTCTGGAGAGACTTTTAGCCCCGGCTTCTTGATAAATCAATTAAATGTCTTTTGCTGACAGAAATAAGGATAGCACTGTTTGCAAACTTATTTCATCCCTTATTTGTGAGAGACATGGGGAATGTGGCTGCCAGAACTGCACCCGCCAGAGTCCATCCTGTCTGCCTTGCCTTGGCCAAATCCCCACTGACTTCAGCAGCAGGTTGAGTTATGGAAGGAAAGCCAGTGGGATCCTGGGGGCATCAGGAAGAGCTCCCATCAGGTCAGGGACTTCAGCCCCGGGGGCACCTCT
>VZSR01003410.1:608014-624757 GCA_013398615.1 Brachypodius melanocephalos | reverse complement strand
CACTCTGGGATTCTGTGTGATCCCATGAATGCAGCAGCTAACCAACACCAAGGAAGTCAGAGGACATGGAGCACACGCAGAGCAGCAGCAGCAGCAGGAGGAGGTTTGGTTCCAGGGTGGGTGATTTCTGCTGCTCCAGTTCTCCAGTGCTTCCAGAGGCAGATGTGTGCCCATTCTCCACAGCCCTCACATGAACACCACTGCACTCTTGGAGAGACAGGAGGCTTCCATGAGAGGAGGATCTCTTTTTGTATGAGATGGAAAGGACCTTAGTGCAGAACAAGGACAGAGAGTGAGGGGCAAGGCACGATGTCTCCAAAATGTGTTTAAAAACATACAGATGTAGAAACAGGTGTTCAGGATATGTCTTTCCCACCTTACATCGCTTTCCAAGCTAATCCACATTTGAGAACACAAAATACTGTAAGCATTCCTCCTTCTTCCAATACAACTGCATTCATTCTTCCATCCCACAGCTTTCAGCACCAGGCATATTCCATCCACACAGAGCATAGCTTGCATTCCTTCTCCACCACAAATACACATCCTACTCATGGTCTTCCATGCTTGCATACACACAGTGAGTGGAGAATATTGTACTCACTTAGATATTGGCTGTAGCTCCAAGGTGTGTGATCCTCTTCATCTTTGCACCTTCTCCTTGCCTGCAGAATTCCAGACTCCCCTGGATTGCTTCTTGTCCTTTAAAAATAATCTGTGAACGCAGGGAGAAATGGTGATCAGACACTTGTTTCTGACACATAAAGATGAGTATTAGGTGGAAAACCCCTGGCTGATGACCTGTACATCCAGCCCAGCAGTGGCTCCACTCACTGAATTAAGAGTTCTGGGGCATAAGGCCAGTCACAGTGCTCACCACAGACCATCTGAAATATTTGGGCTCCTAATCCTGAGCAGAGCATTTAGAATGAAAATGCTGAAGGATTCAAACCAGCAGTAGTAAGGCATGACTGTGGTTTGGTTTTGTCTTGGTGCCTGGCAGACAGACACTCCAGTGGGTATTGCAGCATAAATTTGTGTGATCAATTCTTTGTGGTCTCAATACACTGCAAAGAAGTCATCAGAGGAGAAGCCAGGTCAGGGCCTGTAGTGTCCTGAGACATTTGCACCTTGCTGGATGGGAGAGTGAAGAAACTGTATTTCTACTGAGTCACATTTCCCAGTTCCGTATGATATCCTTGCCACAGGGATGGGAGAGTTCTGCTGCAGGCCCACCCCTCCCTCATGCTCCCTCTCCAAGGGGCTCCTCTGCAGCTCTTACTTCAGTCTTCACTGCTCTGAGGGGGTACAAAGTGAAAAGGAAGAACAAGAATTAACTTGGTGTCAGTGGAAATACTACTGAATCTGCCCCAGCTGCCAGATGCAGGAGTGGCTGGCAGGGGCTGAAGGGCTGCAGGTTTTGGACCGGAGCAGGTTTTGGATTGGAGCAGGGTTTTAGTTGTCATTGACTGATATTTGTGGGAAGCTCTGAATGTCCAAACCTCCTCAGCCATTCTCTTGGCATCCAACACAGCAGCTGAGGGGGCTAAAGTTGGGCTGGAAGCTGCAGCCAGGGAATCTCACCATTAATTCTGCCATTTCACCCTGCACATCTGACCTCTTTAAGAGCGTTTCTTTAAGAAACACCCTGTCTCTATGAAGAAATGCCAACAGAGGAGAAGTTTCAAGCTTGCTATTTTTATTTAAGCTGTTGGAACTGTATGGACATAATGTAAGTAAGGGAACCAGCCAAGAGGGTGCCTGTCAGTCAGTGACTCAGTCTTCAGATCGGACAGATGCAAGCCCATATAAACAGGTTCAGCCCAAAAGCCATGATAATAAATAATTTATTTTCATACATTTCAAAACACCAGATACAGTAAAGTGAGTGTTTTCTTTGGAAGCAGGCAGTACTGGTCGGCTGGATCTGCTTCCCACACCAGCAATAACATGTTCTGAATGAGTGAAGGGAGACTCTGACCACCATTCTGCCAGAGCCTACTTGGTTGAAGACTGCTGAGTCTTAGGAAATCACTCCAGAAGGAATTAATTCAGTCTTTTGAGGTACGTGGCATCGTCAGGATTTCATTCCATCATTGGAAGCAGCAGAGAAATGGAGTCAGCCAGGTGGGCATCTGGAGAAAATGGACTTTCAAGGCATTTTTTCTCATCATTTTGGGATTGCTGAGTCATCCACAGCAAATGGAAAATGTTCCAGGACATTTAAAGATTATTTTAGATCGTCTGAACTGCCACATAAAGCTGGGAAAAGAAATCCATGGCAAAACGTGGGAACACAGAGTGCTCCAGGTGAGGAGGACAGCAGGCAGCTCTGAGGATCCCCTGGGAGCTCAAATGGCTGAGAGGACCCCCAGTGACCCAACAGCTGAAGCAGTTTGGTGTACGTGCAGCAGCCTGATCTCTGATGCTTTAGGGTTTGAGATCCCTGCTGATCTAATCAAAAATTTTAATATCTTAATTCTTCAAAGTCTCGCTGCTGGCACATGAGGCAAAAGTCAATACAGGAGCAAAACTATATGCCCAAATGTGCGGGTAAGGTTTCCAAATATTTCAAATCCTCTGTTTAAGTTGTAATTAGAACAGAATTCATCAGGAAGATGGATATGACCTTGCCAGGAGAAAGGAAGAATAAAGCAGGCAGTATCTTAAGCAGCATATTCCAGGGTAAGTGGTCTCTCAGGCTGGTGCCCAAACACCTTACTTTGAGGACAAACTGTATGAACAGAAATCTTTACTCATGATTTAATATGGTCATTTAGGAAGCAAAACAAATATTTCTTTTTACCATCATTTAGCTGTGCCTGTTTTGTATTTGTCTAAACAAAGCAAAAGTACAAACTGCTTTTCTCACTGAGCTCCCAGGTAATTTGGCAGATTTCTGCTGCATCTTTGGGTGTAAACCTGGGGTCACACCCACCCTTACCTGCAGCAGCCCCATTCACATATTTACATGTATAAATTGAGATCCTGTCCTGTCTCCATTTGTAGATCAAATGCAGTAAGTTTAGCAGTGAGAAGTGAAAAGGTTTCTGTAGCTGCTGGAACTCAGAGGGGGCTCTGCAAGCCTCAGCTGCTCGTGGGTTTATCACCAGCAGCACTAAAGCCCAGGGAGTTGATAAGCAGAGACAGGACTTGACTTCCCTGTACAGCCTGGGATTGTCTGTGAAGGTGACCTCAGAGCTGATGGGCAGAAGGAGAACTCTTCAGCAGCCCTCACTCCCTCGGATGCTGCTGCACTTCCAACACCTGCAGCGGGCAGGGAGCACCTCTGCCAACTCAAACACCTCTTGTCAGAAGGATAACTAATCCTTTGGAATAGCCATGAAATGTCCAATGCTGCTTTGAAAAGTGAAGGATTAGGTTCACGTGTCCTGGAAGAGAGCACCCAGAATGGGCTTATTTGAGGATTTTGGAAGAGGTGGAAGGGAAAAGAGTGCGGAGCAGATCCTTTCACTTGAGGTCCTTCATCAAGAGGACAGGAGGACATGTGCAGGTCAGGGCACTGAAAAGTAAATGGCAAAGCAGGTACAATCACTTGGCAAATATGGCTACAAGCCAGGCTCTCAGGCTGGAGGCTCCAAGATATCAAATACTTTGTCAGTCTCAGCAAGCTGGTAAATAAAGAGAAGGGTTTGGAGCTGATCCTCACAAAGAGTGCTTTCAGCCCCAGCTCCTGCTTCCATACTCTGCAGCTGAGGGAGGGCACAGGGAGCCTCACTTACGCATCCAGCAGCAGTTTCTGACAGACTCCATCGCATCTCAGGGGTCTGACACAGACACGCATCATTGTCCAATTCACAGATTCTTGCATCTAAAAGTGTAATAAGCGCTTCATTTGATTTCTTAATGCATTTCACAGAAAGTGAACATTTTTCCTGGCAGAGCAGAGACTGAGCTCTTTTATCTGCACCCCATAAAGGGCTGGGATGTCTCTTTGAGCTTGGCCAATAATTTGAAAGTAATCCAGATTTTGTTTTTCCTGCAGGTCTAAATGAAAAGTGAATGTTTTAAGTGGAGGAGTAAGAGGTACATTGAATTCGGAAATATGACCACAGTAGCAGCAGAGCTGTGGAAAAATTCAAGGAGTTACTAAATCTTTAAAACTCAATTGTTTAGAAATTAGGCACATAGTTTAAAAATGACATTTTGGCAAAGCTGTGTAAGTTACCCTTCCCATCATATATTTTATTAAACCTTTGCCATATGTCCAGTCTTAACTGGCCAGCAGTGTCCCCTGGTTATTTCCAAACCCACTAAATGACCAGAGCACATCTCCAGCCACTGTTCATCAGCACTTGAAGAAGCCTTGGTGCTTGATTCTAAGTTCCTGGCAGCAAAGGTGAACTCCTGCCATTTTCCCTTGGCAGTAGGATCTTTGGGAAGGGAGGCCACTGGAGGAGATGATCATTTTCTCCCATGATACTGCAAGTACCATAAGCTGAGCAGCTTTGAGTTTCTTAAGGCTGAGCTGCTTCTCTCACGCTGTAGGAGCAGAAGAACATCTGGTCTTAGCTACTGTTTTTCAACTGGATCATCTTGTGCCTCACTAAAATGAATGAGAAACACATGCAAGCTGTATTTTCAAAAAGTTGTATTTCATTGATGCAACTCAAGTAGTGATTTTCACATGCAATTAGATACACAGATGTAGACAAGCAACAATTTACACACACACACTGCATTTCCAACGAGGCCCTATGAGCATTCCCAGATGCTTTACACATGGAAATAGGCACATGGAGAGGAGGCATGGGAAAGTATTCACATGTGCGATTGTATCTTCCCACAGCAATGCCTGGGAATTAGAAAGGACTGACTGAGACAATATTTTGGATGTAAAATCGGATGACACTTTCAATTCTGTTCTGCAGGCCCCACTATAAATAATGCTAATTATTAATTATGATGTCCCTACAACAGCACTTCCCCAGGCACTTTGCAACAGGCCAGCGAAAAGGAACGCAAATTGCCCTGGTGTTATTCTGCTTTTGAGAAGAGTTTTGGAACAGCCATCAGTGTCCAAAGCACTGCAGGAACAGCATAAAAATGTCCCCAAGACATTGATGAAGAGTGAAAAACTGAAGAGCAGCTGGAGCCCTCTGCTCTGGAGCCAGGGCGGGAGGGTTGGGGCTGCTCATCCTGGAGGAGGGAAGACTCTGGGGGGACCTCAGAGCCCCGTCCAGTGTCTGAAGGGGCTCCAGGAGCACTGGAGAGGGACTGGGGACAAGGGATGGAGTGACAGGACACAGGGAATGCTTTTAAGTGACAGAGGGCAGGATTAGATGGGATATTGGGAAGAAATTCTCTTCTGTGAGGGTGGGCAGGCCCTGGCACAGGGTGCCCAGAGCAGCTGTGGCTGCCCCTGGATCTCTGGCAGTGTCCAAGGACAGGCTGGATGGGGCTTGGAGCACCCTGGGATAGTGGAGGGTGTCCCTGCCCATGGCAGGAGGTGGAATGGGATAAGCTTTAGGATCCCCTCCAACATAAAACATTCTGTGAGCCCATAATTCGATGTCCCTGGATGGCTGCACTCACCAGCATCTGACACCTTTCCCCAAAAATGTCCATAAAGGACACAGGGCATGGCAGCAGTGCCAGCTGGGTCACGAGTCACAGCCACTGAGCTCCCAACAGCTGAATGCTTGCATGTGCAGGTCCATCCATGTGGAATTACCTGCTGGAGTCCTGGCTGAGAGCTTGCAACAGCCCCTGCTCATTTCTCTAAACAGATCATTTCTGTGACCCCTTCAGTCCTTGTTTCCCTTAACAGGCCAAGCAAGCTCTAAGTGCCAACATACTGAAGAAGTGGAAAAGTTAGTTTATAGAAAGGAAAAAAAGGGGAAGGAAAAGAAAAACAAAAGCCAAGTTATTTCCACAATGTTTGCATTCCCATGTCTTAACCACAGCATTCCCAGCACGTGCATTTTTACGGTGCATCTGAAAACCAACCACAAAAGAAGATGCAAAAGAAGCTTCAAAGTGTTAAAGGAAAGGAAAGCTGAGAGGGAGACAAGGGGAGTGAAGTCAGGCAAGGAGGAGCAGAGCACAGCAGCAGTGCTGGACTCTGCTGTCTCTCTCCTGCAGTCTCAGCCATGACCTTGCTCTGCAGGTGACCCAGGACAGCAGCACAAGTTCAGGACAGGAAGCTCTGTAAAACTCAGTTACTTAGAGGGTTTTAATTTCCCTTTTAGTAGGTTGAAATAGCAAGGGCATGACCAAAAGGTGTGTAATGCAGTTCTTTTTCCCTTGTGGTTAAAAACAAAATGAGTCCTGGAGTTGTGACTGTTGCCCAGGTGTGGAGAGGGACTGGAAGGTGTCCTGTGCTGTCCTGGTGGTGGTCACAGCTGCAGAGAAGGGAGCAGAGGCACCTGTGGTGTTACACAGGATGTTCAAGGGTGGAGCACAGCTGATGTCTTTTACTGGACCGTGGAGGTTTAAGGGATCAGAGCACTTGGACAGTCCATGCTGCAGCCAGTACCAGTTTATACAGCCCTGCAGCCTGTTTGCCACCCCAGCATCTCCTCTAGGCAGAAGGGACTGCAGCAGTCCCTCAGGCAGTGAGCTCCTGTCCCCAGCAAGGCTCCAAGGAGATGCCAGGAGCCACTTCCCAAGCAGCGAGTCCATCCTGTGTGATGGAGCTCCTTTGCTCCCTGAGGATTTTGTCAACACCTCGGTATTATTAAAACGTTGCTTTTAAAGTCAATTTCCTTTTCTTTTCTTTGTAGTTTATAGAGTGTTGCTGAAGAGCCTCTCCCAGCCCAAAATCCGTATCCGTTCCAGGTTTGCAGTCACATCAACAGTAGGCTGGTGATTTATTTTGGAGGTGCTGGTGTAATTACCCATACCTCACACACACCTCCCATTCACACTGAGTTCCCTGCAGCTAATGAGTCTTCCCAGAGAAGAGAAGGAGGAGCTCTGGTTGGTTCACTAAACCCCCATGCAAGTGAATGAACTTCTAGAATGAATCCAGTCTCTGTAAGGACAGCGTGTCCTGAAAGCTGTCAGGCCTTTTTGCAAATAAAAATGGCTCAGCTTCCTTCAACAGAACATTTCAGCCACGTTTTGCCAACAACACCATGCTGATGTTCTTTTTTCCCCAGTATTTCTGTTTTGGTCAAAACATTGATAGATTTCTTTTGCCATTATGAGTTCTGTCATCTATACCAGCACATTGGCTACACAAGGCAGGGTTTGGCCAATGGTGCCCCAAAAGATGCTCTGAAATGTTTGGATACCTGAATCCAAAGTATGCTGATATTGGAAATGTTTGGAGCAGGGATTACATTTCAGAATTATGAAATGCTGCCTTTGGTACCAAATTTAGGTGGTGTTTTTGGCAGGCAATGATGGGATGAGCTTTGTCACCATCACACCCTGGTGGGGTATCTTTGTGGGCTGCATTTTTGCACCGTGCATCAATCTGGGTGTATCTGTGCATTACAGAAAGGTGATGCAGAGCAGAGCTTGGCAGGTACCTGGAGGAGGTGGGATGGGCCTTTGGTAGCCTGTTAGAGCCATCAGCTGCCTCCAGCCCTCTCTGTGCAGGACAGCTCTGGGTGGGTCGGGGTGTGCTGAGTGGACGGGGCCAGGTGCTGGCCTGAGCCTGGCTGGTGGCCACCCTGCCTGCAGAGCTGCTCAGGGCAGCCTTTGAACTGTGAACGAGCTGAGCACTGCCCCCACGTAAATGAGAGCAGCCTGGGGACTGTTACAGATTACAGGGCTGCTCCAGCCCCAGAGGCAGCCATACATCTGGCCGCGCTCCCACCGGGGCAGCGGGGCTGGACGTGTGGCTCTGGCTCAGTCAGAATTTCCTTCCTGGGGCCATCTTCTCATGGCTGCTCGAACTGGGCTTGTGTTGTCAGAGCTGGGAAACCTTTTCCATCTTCCCTTTGCTGGAAATGCCAGTCCTGATGTAAAGTGTTGTCAGCCTCTGTGCTGGAATTCCTGATGGCGACTGTCCCGCTGACCACCCTTCTGTCCCCATCACCTGCAGCTCTCCTCAGGATTCCTTGATAGGATCTGCCTCAACACTGGCTCTTTTTCTGCCTGGGGTGTGGATCCAAATCACCAAAAACACTCCAGTTGAGCTCCAGGTGCCCTCTGAGGTCAGACACCTCTGCTGGCCTTGTTCAGCCCTCGTGCTGGGTTGCTGGGCTGATCTCAGCAAAGAAGCTCAAAGCAGGTGAAGGTCCCCCAGACCAACATCTCCCAGCCCTTGTGTCCTCCCTGCACGGCTGTGAGGACAAACCCCAGCCCCTTCTGTTTAAACTCTGTAGATACTGTTTTACACCTGCTACTAGCTTTTCAGTTGAAAAGGTTTTGAGCTTTTACATTTTTCTCTAATCGCTTCAAAATGAGTTTTTGGAAAGACAACCAGGAAAGAAGACAGCAAACCCCCAGTGCAAACCAGTCAGGAGCCCTGATAATGTGACATTTTCCTGAAATGGAATGGGCCATAAGCAAAGCAAGCTGAGGAATTTTCATGCTAACACAAAATGTTTAATTCACTTCTTTGCAGGTGATTTTCACTACTCCTGAGCAGGAACACCTTCCAAGGGCAGCTCCCCTCTCCCAAGTCAGGTGGAGAAGCAGGAGCCACCCTGAGGGCAATGGGCAGTGCTGACAGTGCTTACACTCCAATAACGAAGGAGCCGTGGAGCCCTGGCCAGTGCACAGCTCAGTTCTTCCTTTAGAATGAGGCAATAATCAGTCTACATGTTGGCTTTTCTCAGGAGAAGAATTCCCTTCAGTGCCCATGAGGATCCTGAATCTCTTCAACTGGCAGAAAAACGACACAGAAAAAAATGGACAGATTTTTTTTTCCTGCGTATTCAAATAAATGGGTAGGATTTCAGATATATAAACTGATTTATTTTTTTTTTCTCATAAGAGTAACTTAACTTCATATATGAGTTTTGGTGGTTTAAATATTTGGGATCTGGAAAAAAATGCTGATGGAATCCTGTCAGTCTGATAGCCAGCCTCACCTCCCACGTCAGTCCCTTGTTCCAGATGCTCTGTTCCAAAAGCCTCCTGTCCCAAAACCCAGGACTTTTCCAAGAAAAAGGAAGAGTGTTCTGTTTTCACCCTTGTCTGGTCGCGTGTTCAGGGCTAAATGCAGCTCCCAGGAAATCTTGGACAACTCAGCTGACCTGCCCAAGAGAGCAAAATCCATCTGTTTGTATCCGTGGTGTGATGATCTGGAGTCCCCCAGATGGAAGGTGCTATGGAGGTATGGAAAAATTGGATTTTTTAAGTGCTGGGGATGCCTAGAAGGGGGAGGAGGTCTGTGCATGGCTATGCCAGCCTGGGGAGTACAAAGTGTGTTCCCATATGGTCAGTTTTTAGGATTTATCCTGTTTCAAATCTGCATAAATGGCCCACTCAAGGAGGCCAAACTATTAAAAACAGCTGACAACGGAAAAGGGGGAGGTGAACGCCAAGCAAGCAGCAAGTAAACTCTGTAACTGAGCTGACAGATGGCAAATTAATGTTGTCAAATAGAAAGAAGTACATAAAGCTAAGGAGCACTATGGCCAGATTGCTTTCTTGCACATGAAGTCTTTAATCATATGGATATCCTTGCTATTTTTACCCTAATGAGATTGGGAAAGAAAAATAAGACTGATCAAATTTAAGATGAATTTGCTTTGAATCCACAAGAAATTGAAGCCCTTACAGAAACAAGGAGAATTATTTGCCAGGCAAAATTAGTGTCACAGATGAACTTGTTTGTGCTTCTGAATTTTGACATGTTTATTTTATTGGTAATATTGCTGTAGCCAACAAGAGCAATAGCCAGTGTAGATAAGCAGGCAAAGGAAGCTGAGTGAAAAATTATGTTCACGGATGTTTTTGCCCCTAGGCAAAGGCAAAAATAGAACCCAGCCCACCAAAACCCTTCCCTCTCACTGGTAAAAGGGGAAAAATAGGAAAAAACCCATTTCTCTTGTAAGGTACAACTTGATGAAATACCAACAAGCCAAGTACATGAACACCAAATTGCTATTTGCCCTCTGTGGGGTTTATAATGAGATTACAAATTTAATTTGTTTCACGTATTTCTTTAATGGTAAGCGTGAGGATGTCTTTTAATCAAGAGGTTAATGTGGGCTCTGACAACTGTTAAGGTATTCACACCTCTGATTAAAGGGAGGATCAGCCGTGTTTGAGCAGGGAGCTCGGTAAACAAATCCATCAATCACGGGAAAATCTCCCCCAGAATGTGCACCGTCACAGAGAGCCGCCAAGGCACTTAAAAGGAAGCAATTTTCCACAGTGCTTGGAGGTAGGTAATATAAAATAATCCATAATTAAGTTTAATCATGGCTTATCAGGCCTTCCTAGGCCTGTGAGCATTGTGGCTAATGTTTAACATATTGCCTCAGCTCTAAGTTTCCTCTGATGCCATTTCATTGATACAACCAGCCTCTTTTATTTGGAAGTGGCAGATGTGATAAATGTGTCTGGAGGCCAGATTTGTCACTGATACGACTTGGGATCGCTCAGAAAGTGCTGATATTGGGATCCTCTGCTTATAAAAAATGGGTTTGCTCAGTGGAGCCAGTGGAACAATCCCATTGACAGAGAAGAGCCTGGCCCAGCTCTTGGAATGGTCACATCCAAGCCCCTCATTCTTCCTCAGAGGAGGCTCAGGGGACACCACAGCACCTCCTACACCTGCCTAAAGGAGGGGACAGCCAGGGGGGTCAGGCTGTGCTCCCAGGGAACAGGGACAGGAGGAGAGGGAACGGCCTCAGGCTGGGCCAGGGGAGGCTCAGCTTGGACAGCAGCAGGAATTTCCCCGTGGAAAGGGGGCTCAGGGATTGGAGCTGCCCAGGGAGGTTTGGAGTGCCCATCCCTGGAGGTGTCCAAGGGAGGGCTGGAGGTGGCACTGAGGGCTCTGGGCTGGGGACAAGGTGGGGATGGGGCACAGCTGGGACTCCATGGGCTGGGTGGTCTCTTCCAGCCTTAATGATTCTGGGATTCTGGGATTTTTTTTTATTTTATTGACTTAAGCTAGAAGCTACTTCAACCCCCTGTAAGGCCAGTAGTTGTTTTACTGGAAGGGGAGGAAGTTTCTAGCAGACATAAAGCTGCACAGACCCTGCATCAAGCAGGGAACAGCTCTGGGGGTCAGACCTGGGTGGGAGATGGGCTCTCCAGCTCAGGATGCAGGAGGTGACACAGCTGGGGGTGGCCAAGGCTGTCTGCTAGAACTAAAGAAGTCTTCTGTCTCCATCCCCTGCTTGCATATTAGGAGTATAGAATTCTTACTTCACTATAAGGCTGTGGATCTTTTTTTCTTGGTTTCTCAGCATTTTACTAAATCTGAGAAAACTTTTGCAGGCATTTTTTTCCCATTTCAGAAAGAAATTCAGCTTGGAACAAAGTGGGAACTCTTCATTAATCAAAATATGCCAATTAATACTGTCAAAAGAAATGTATGCACTGAGATGACATTTATAGAATGTAATTTATTATGATTAAAATTTTTAAAAATCATTCTGAAATAAATAAAAAGTTTCACTGAAATGCAAATTTCTTAATTTTGATAAAAAAATTTGCAGGAAATATTCTGGAGAGGGGACACAGTTTGAAACATCCTTGTCCATTTTGGCAGTTTTTTGGTGGGCTGCAGAAGGGACTTTTCACAGAGCTCCACTTTTAACTGGCCGAGAGAATATCCACTGGCTGTTCTTCAAATCTACCCTCCCAGCTTTATGTCTAAATGCTGATTTCCAGTTTTTAATCCAAGCCATCGTATTTTCCTTTGAGTTCAGGAACATACAGACTTGGGCAAATCTCTCTTTATGTTTTGCTGTGGCCTTGCTGAGCTATGCCAGGGGCTTTATGAGCCTTGTGTGATTTACAGCTCCAACTCTGTAAGAGCCCAGGGTTCTCAGCATCCCCCAAAGGCTGTGACTCCCCATGGCACATTGGGATTGACTCCTGATCCTGTATCACTGAGTTCCCATGGAGAAATCCTGCCCTCAGCCCTGGCACAGGGTGCCCCTGGATCCCTGGCAGTGCCCAAGGCCAGGTTGGAGCAGCCTGGGACAGTGGGAGGTGTCCCTGCCCGTGACAGGGGGTGGCTGGATGGGCTTTAAGATCCCTCCCGGCCCCATCCATTCTGGGATTCTGTGATTCTATGACCCAAATGCCAATGGGCCATTTCCACACAGCAGAATTGTGCTGTCCATCAGCTGTGCCCCAGCAGCTTTGGGGTGTGAAGGGCTGTAGGCAATGCTGTCATCCCAAATGCTGGGGGCTGGAGAAGGGCTCAGGGGGCTCTTAGCCATCCCCATTCCCTCCTGAGCCTAGCAGGGATGGAGCTGTGCCCTCCTGGCAGAGCAGCTTGTGCTTCTCTGCTGGTCCACAGCTTTGGGCTGAGTTCTCCCAGAGCTGTGAATATAAAAAACCAGCTCATAAACAGTGTTTGCTGTTTCTCCGGCAAAAGGAACAAAAGCTACAAACACCTACAATTGATTTTTGTTTTTAAAAGTGTTTGGATGGGAGCTGAAACTCTATCACAAAGATGCTTCTTTGCCTTTGATTTGACACTAGATTTCAGTCAGTCCAATGGAATTTTAATGCTATGGCCAAATATAACATCAAATAATGAAAAACTTCAATGGTAAACATTAACACAAACAGGCATCGAGTATATTAAACATCTTTTAGAATGCAACAGGCCAAATCTGCAAATTGGGAACAGGTCCCTGAGCTGGCACACTATAAAAGCAGGCTTCGGTTTGCCATCTCCAGGACCTGCTGATGGAATACAGGGAATATCTGAGCTGGACTCCATTACCTGTTTAGATTAAGCTCTGTGTAGCATTGATTCAGTTCTTTATTTTGGCTCCAAGGAAGCAGTGTTCAAACATGGGTGCCTAAATGGGATGTCCATAGCCCAAAGCTGCACCGAGGGGTCCAAGTGCTCATTCTGTAAGTCTGGCCACTGAGGCCAACAGCTGAGCCCAAGCCTTGCAAGGCCAGTGTTGAAAATGGGGTCAGATTTTACAAACTCGGGGCCTGCTGTGTGTGTTTAGGGTTTTTCAAAAATGCAAAATCTCCGCTAACTCCCAGGGGGTGCAGGTGGGAGGGCTGAGAGCTGACCCAGGGACAGGGAGTGCCCCTGGAGCACAACATGTCCTGTCCTGGGATGGGCCCTGTCCCTTACCCGTGCTGGGCACCCTCCACGGGTCCTCTGGCCACATCACTTTACAATTGCCCAGTCAAAATAGACCTGAAAAGTGCCCCAGCTCGAGTTCTGTCCGCCTGAGATGGATTCATTCATTTCTCTTTCACTGACCAGGCTTTAAGGAGTTGCTGCCATGCATTCAGGTTGTAGGGGTTAATGGCTAAAAAGCTCTCCTGGTTTTGGGGACAGAGTGGTTTTTGGTGACAAAGAGTCCAGTGTTGGAGACATGCACTGGACTGAGGAGTGGTGCTCTTGCTTTTCCCAGTAAGTAAATAATAAATAATGCAATAAATATGCCCCATAACGAGTCTTCCATTAAAAAGAATGCCTCAGTTCTAGAAGCAGTTCATGCATGAACCCCCATAGCATGCAAAGGCACAGACATGTTGCCTCAGCATTACATCCTTCTCTTGGCAACCGAGCTGGATCCCAAATGCCAGCTTCCAGCGGGGTTGTTTTCCCCACTCTGATTTTTAATTACAGATCACATGGAAGGATGGAGAGGAAAGGCCCAAGTTTTGGGTTTTTGTTGGGTTTTATTTTGTTCCTCATTTAATAATTTAATCTGTATTCTGATCTTCAAATCCCAATAGCATCATGTGAAGTACAGAAACTCGGCAGGGGAGGGGGAGGAGGGCTGGGGAAGGGAGCCAGGGCTTTCTATTTCCATATGGTGAGCCTCTCTTCCTCGTGATCACAGCTTGTCATCTGTCTTCTTTTAAACTTCAGATCCCCTGTAAAAATCTTCCCAGCAAAGAACAGGCCATAAATGTGACATAAAGACAGACCAAGTGAAGAGATTACCGTGGCGTAATGGTGAAGTATGATTTCATTACAGGATTTCTTTACACACAGGCATGGGTGCAAGAATAACCCAGTCCCCGGGAACTGTGTGTTTCTGGAGTGGTGCACAGTGGCACGAGTGTTATTAATATTCCAGGCAGATTAGCCTGTGCATTCCACTTCCATTTACTTGGCAGACAAAATGATTCATATCTTCCTCATAAACTGGGGTCAGATCAATGGCCACCTTGATTTACCTGGGTTTAAAGCAGATCATCATTGTGGCCCAGCCAAGCCTCCAGCGCTGCTGCATCACCCTGCCAGGGACCACTCAGTCTTAATATCCCACCAGCTGAAGGAAGGAATTTTTTTCTAGTTTAGAGACTTCCTGTAAAGTAACAATAATTTAATCTCCTGATGTGCAGCCATGGGAGAACGGAACAGATACTTCACCTGGGTTTTTGTGCCCCAAATGCTGCTTACACACAACATTTCTGAGCATCCTCTCTTAGCTGAGTTATTTCACACAAACTGCTTCAAACATGAAGTGAATGGTTTGTAATCTAACTCAGTGTAATGCAAGGATCCCTGCACTGATCTGCACCTGTGCACCTCACAGTGCTGCGGTGGGAGGGGGACAGCACTCACAGCAGCCCATTTGTCCTGAAAACCCTGGATGTGGTTCAAACATAATGATTTCTGCAAAAAGACCTCCCTTCCCTCCTGGGCTCTGCCTCTGCAGGGATGGTTTGTAGTGGTGATGGAGCAGGAGTGCCATGGGACAGGTCTGGCAGCGGGAGGGGAGCTGGGGACCAGCAAAGGGGGTGCTCAGCCAAAGACCCAGGCTTGAGCAGGGCTCCAGAGCCCCTCAGAACTCTGCCCCAAGCAGCTCCTGGGCATCGTGGGCATGGGGACAGCCGGCCCAGTTCCCTTCCTGTAAAAGGAGGGAAATCCTTCATTGAAATGGGGACCCACTGAATGGGAACTCTGGGCTTGGGTCGAGGCGTGTTTCCGATTTTAACTTTGCAATCAGCTGCTGGAGGTGCCTGCGTCCTGACATAGCCAAAACACGTCCCTGTGCGCACAGCTGCTCCGTATCAGAGCCATCCTTTCTCTCCTTCTCATCCCAGAGCTGCCACAGAGCAGATCCAGAGGTGGAAGGAGCGTTGCTGTGGAGCAGCCTCGGCACCCAGCTCACAGCCCCATGAGGACTAGGCTGGGGGCGGCTCAGGCTCTCCAGGCACGGTGGCGTGGAGATCAAAGCTCCGACGGGGAGCTCCAGCCATGCAGGATTCCCACTGCTCCTGCCCCCCTAGCCCTCTTCAGGGCCGCTCAGCAGGTGCCTCTTTGTCCTTCCCACCTGTGAAGGTGCAGATGGAGGTGTGGGGTCAGCCCTCTGCAGTCCCTGCTGCAGACAAATCCAGGTCATGACCCTCCTAGGACCCCCCTGGACCTCCAGGAACCCTACAGGACGCAGGGTGCCCAGCTGGCCCAGCCCCGAGGGCGGCGTGGGCTGTGCCAGGGTTTCCCCGTGTTCCCGCTCTGTTCCGATGAAACGTTATACAGAAAGATATAGGCAAAGCATTATGCTCGCAGCCTTTGCCAACAAGTTATGTTTTAATGTAATTTAACTGTAATCTCAGAGTGTTTTTGTTAGCTATAATTAGTAAAATATGTCTGTTTTCTGTGTTCCTTGAAGACGTCTGAACTCCTGCCAGTTCCCTATAGTTTTCCTGACATGCAGTGTAACAAGCAGACCACCAAAATGTATTTACCAATAACTGTTTATTTACATTCCATGAAATCTAATAACATTTGCTGCCTTCATTCGGGATAAATGCTGGCCAAAGTGTAAAGCATAAAAAAATAAACACTGCCTTACTCTCTAACCCAGTCCACAAAATATTTTATTTTTGCTCAATTTGCCCTGCCTGTTAGCATTTTGGCATTCTGCTGCTTGGAAGTTGAAAAAAAAATCAAAAAAAGGTTGAAAAAGCTCTGTAATGTATCTTCCTGTTCAGTCCAAAACCTTGCAGGGATTTCCTGGACATTTTATTTTTCATTTTAAAGTCTGCACGAGGCTGGTATTTCGTTTCTTTGTTTTCAGCTCTCGCAAGCGTTTCAAACCATCTTGCAGAGAAAATATCCAGGGCACTGAACAGCAGCGGTGGTTGGTGTTGCACCAGTGCCAGTGTAAAGCACTGCTCCTTCTCCCACAGTCATTGGCCTCGCTGGTGTAAAAATAATCAGAATTAGGTCTGTATCTTGTTACTAAGCAAATCTGCTCTAGTTCAAGAAAGTGTAACTGAGGGCAGGATTGTCATCTCAAACCTCAAACAGGTTCCTCTCCTCCTGTGTCTGGTTTTGTTTATCTGAGTCCGTGCTTGCTCCGATGGTGCAGGGAGGAGAGGTCACATCCCACAGCTGCGGGCGGCATCCACAGCTGGCAGAGCGTGAGCCAAGTCACCGTCACCACGCGTGGTGCTGGCCCAGCCGGGGAGGGGACGGGGCTGAGCCTGCCTGGGGACACTGAGCCTGCCTGGGGACACTGAGCCTGCCTGGGGACACTGAGCCTGATTCTGGGGTAGAGCCTGGTTCTGGGCTTGAGCCTGGCTCTGGGGTTTAGCCTGATTCTGGGGATGAGCCTGGCTCTGGAGAAGAAACTCCAGGACAGTCTCAGCACTCTCTCATCTTAGAGCTTGGCAGGAGTGCCTGTGGAGCAGCTGGATGGG
>VZSR01003410.1:563314-601183 GCA_013398615.1 Brachypodius melanocephalos | reverse complement strand
GGCATTAGCTCAGGGGATGGCATTAGCACAGGGTGTCCCATGCCAGCTCTTCCCAAGCCAATGGGTGCAGCAGCCCAATCACTGAAAAGCTGAGCCCTTCTCGGGCTTTGCTGCTATTTAGCATGAGTGTGGGTTTGGTAGTCATGCTCCTCAAATGATGTTTATCCTTTGTGCACAGATGAATTGTCTGACATTATCTGTGTGTATGAACTATGGCAAATCATATTTACATCATTCAGAATACAGGCAGAAGCTGCTGATGATCACCTCTGGACCACCTCTGACTTGCTAACAATTATCTTTTCCTTTGTCTAAAAGAGATGTCTGCCTCAGGGGATGGTGTTCTTACTCTGCTGAATATTCCTGTGGAATATATCCATGTGGGTGCTTGGTAGTACGGTGAGTGATGAAGTACAAAACACACTTCATTAAGCTTTGTAGAAAATATCTGACATCTAAATGTAGAATGAGAAAGCCATTTCAGTTGTGAATTAATGAATTGCATCACAAAGCCAGCTCTGAGGCTGACACAGATATGAATAAAAACCAGCATGTTCTTTACAAAGAACCCAATATTCTATAATATGCTTCAGCAGAAAGAGATTAATAAAAGGCTCATCTTATTTTAGATTAAATTAATAGGGAGTCTGAGGAATGCATCCAGGATCTCTTCCCTCTGCTGATAACCAGGATCATTATTGGCAAGTTCTGGGAGGGAAACTGTGACGAGTGCAGAGTCCAGAATCACTCCAGGCTGGCTGGAGGGGAAGGTGCCTCTCTAGAAGGTCTGTGATGGTTGGGCAGCACTGGCTGCAGGTTCTTGAGAGAGTCAGACACCACTGGGTGAGTTCTGTGTTCAGGGCTCATTGATTTCCCTTCTGGAAAAGCCAGCAGAGTCATGGCAATCTGGAGACAGCAGAGCTTCATTCAGTGCTTCTGACAGCACTTCCAGCTGTGTTTCAACGAGGTGCTATTTTGATAAACAGCATCCATGCCAGGGCCTTCCCAGGTGAAAAAGCACACACTCAGCACTTCCCAGGAGCTGCAGCATCCTGTTTGGATGCAGAATCCCTGTGATTTCATCTCCAGAAGCTGCTTGCTTTCATTATAGCGTTGCTTTGTGCTGGTTGTGTTTTGAAAAGTTGGTTACTGTGGTGTACCCAACCCATGACAAGGTTGAGAAAGGGTCAGTTTAGATACAAAACATCCAGCAAAAGCAGCCGTGGGGCTTGGAGCTCCCTGTGTCTGTTGTTTTTAGCACCAGGCAGTGTGTCCAAGGACCCTGAGGGAGGGTCTCTGACCGGCAGGTTATCTGCTTTGGTTGGGGTGGACTGTGTCTCCTCTTCACCGTCTTCTGTCTCATAAGGATTGCCTCCAAATAGTCCAAAACTGTGAACTACCTTAACAAAAAAAACAAGCAAAAATGGGAAACCCAGGAAATAAAAATATATCCATGGTAGTAGAGAGGTGTCAAGCTGTTGAATATGCCACAAAGATTAATTTAAATGTTGGGAGGCACAAAAGCCACCCAAAGCCATTGCTCCCTGCTGCAAGGGGCTTGCCTCCTCTTTCCCCTTTTCCCACAGCCTCCCAGTCTGCTTGTCCCTGAATGGGTGAGGAGCTTTAGGGGTATAATTTCTAGCAGGCTAATTCAGGTTTCAACAAAGAATTTAGTACCAATGTTCTGGGTCAGGTGACAGTCGTTTTTCCTATTTAGCTTTGGGAAGCAGAAGAATTCATCAGGCTGTAAGCACACTGATGCAAAAAAAGCGGGAAAACATTTAATAAAAGCTACAGTGTTAACAAATACTGAACTAATGACCTTTGATATATGAAGCAAATGCTTCACCCACTAGCCTATACAAGGTTTCATTAGCAGCCATGGGAATTTACAGGTGTTAAATTAGCTGCAAGATAGCTCCCATATTGTTGCCTGACTGCAATAGAACATATTGAAAAAGTTAATGAAGAATTGAGGGGGCTGCAGGGCTCAAACAAAACCCACTTGCCAGTTCAGTCTGAGGTCTTCATCAAGCTGAATTCCAGCACAAGCCCCAGTTTTGTGTGTAATTGTTCATTCCCTTTGCTCAGGCTGCAGGACAGCATTCAGCAGAGTGCCAGGGAGAAGGAGAGGCAGCACAGAGGCACCTGGAGCCACCCTGGGCAGGTGGAGTACTGACATCTGCCCTCTTTTGGTTTTTAATCTTTTTACCACAATCAACAGATGAAAATTATTCTAAATGGGAAACCTGGAGTTCCTTTTCTGAATCTGCTGCCATTGATCTCTTGGCTAATTGTAGAGATTGAAAATGCACTCAGAGTTCCCAGTCAGCTGTGATGAGAGCACAGCTGCACCCCTGCATTTCACAGTCAGGTATTGAATCCCACACAAAGGATATTCCACATTGTTCACAAGTCTTGACAGAGCCAGGATGCCCACATCACTGCTCAGAGTCATTTGGTGCAAACCTGATCCCTCCCAGAAATGCTCCTGTGCCTTCCAGTGACACCACTGGTCACTGGTGTGATGGGAAAGGGCTCCCTCTGCACACTCCTTGGGGTAGTTACTGCTTCCTCTCTTGTAGATAAAATTATGTTTTAAAAGTGCTGTGTATTACATCTGGGGGCAGGAAGGATAGGTGAAGGGAAGAAGGGGGTGAATTTTACATGAATGGGACTCTGAAATGAATTTATCTATTTTCTTTTTCTTAAAACAAGATTTTGTGTATTCAGAAACCCCTTGGGATCACCAACCCCTCAGTTCAAACACTCAATTTCATCTAATAATATGCATAATTTAACAGTACCAAGTCTTTAATATACATCTCATAAATATTGAAAAACATGGGATGACGGCGCCATCAGTGGCCGTGCAAATTGCAATAAAAAGTGGGAGTGAAAAAGCAAAAAAACCCAGAGAAGGAGTTTCAGAAAGCCTTGTTAAAGCCCCAGGGTGTACCCAGAGCATCCCCAGGCCTGCCTGCTTCCCAGAGCGGGGTGTCACAGCCCAGATTTTGTGCTGGGAGCAGGAGACTGGGGGCAGCTCACACTTCCCAAGAGACACTTGCTGTGAGAAAGAGTCGAATCAAGAGGCTTTGACTGAGCTGAACAGAAGAATCAGAAAAATCAAAGACAAGAGAAGAAAGACAAGGAAGGAAGAGGAGATGCACCCGGCTGTTCCTGGTGTGTGTATTGTCTGGTGTGTGTGTGTGAAATCACATCTCCTACGGCTGAGTTTGCACCCAGAGCTTGAATGGCTTCACCACCAAAGGCCGTGCACTGCTCCAGTGGAGGATCCATCCCTCAGCTGGGCCCTGGGAATGCAGAGGGGCTCACTGAAGTACCGGGCAATTGCAGCTCTAACTGAGGTAGATGAGGTTACAAATTAAGGCAAAAGGCTAGGGTAGGAGAGGAGGGGGCAGCCCTGTCCATCTGCTGACATTTGGGTTTACAGACTTCAGACATTCTCCTATGGAGGAGTTACATGTTGTTGCACAAATACAGCATTCGTTTTCCATAAACAACAGTCATACAATTACTTTAAAGCTAAATTAGCCCATGTGCATCATGCAATGTCCCCCTGTAAAGAGGGGAAAATGTAACAGATGGGAGAATATAATAAAGTAATTTTATGACAGTTGTAACCAGCCAAGAAACTCTAAAATGGCAGCAGATAGAAAACAGAATTATAAAATACGTGCATTGTTAGCTCTTTTCACTGGCACAGAGCTGGTTGGTGAAACTGGAAGATGATAACTAAAACTCCCAAACCCAGCAACCTTTGATTGCCCCCCCCATGCCCCACTGAACCCCCCAGGGGAGACAGCAGGGTGCCCCCAGGCTGTGCGGGGTTCGGGGAAGGCAATAATGAACATCCAAGCACTGCTTGCCCTCAGAGAGCTTCCAAGCATGGAGGAGCAGCCCTGCATCTGCTGTTTCCTGCTGCTCAGGGCTGCCTCGCTGACCCCTCTCGTGGTAAATGAAACACCTCTGGCAGCACAGTGAGTTTGATTAAACCCCAGAAAATACAGGAGCGAGGCGTTTTCAATAACGCTCCCAAAGTGCGCCCGAGCCGGCGGCCCGGAGCGCCGCGGCGTGATCGCAGAGGAGATGTGTGCTCTTATCCTTGGCTTGCAGTAAAACCACCTCTGGAACGAATCTCAACTGTTTTTCTTAATCTTTCTCCTTTTTTTTTTTTTTCATTTTTGTTTTAAACACAAGTTCTCTATGGCTTTCTCTGCCGGTGTCTCCCGGGGGTTTGCGTTTTCTCTGCTCTTTAGCACTGAATCACGGTATCTTACATTTATATGGTACCCAGAGGAACCCCAAGCACGCAGAAATTATAAGCCAAATTTTGCTCTTGGAAGCATGAGCTCAGCTCATACCGAAGTTAATGGGAGGTGAGCACAAACATCTAAAGGGAAGAATTTGCCCTTTCAGACAAAGAGGAATCGTTTCACCCACTGCCGAAGCGCAGCTGACTGTGAGGCAAAACATGGCAAATGGTTAAAGGTGCAGACCTTGGAGGTGCTGATCCCTATCAGCTCTTGAAGACAATGAGACCTAAGGATAGTCAACATCCCAGCAGGGTGCTGAGCTGGGTTTCAATTGTCTCGAGGCACTGTCTCATCAATACACAACTTTCTTGGCTTTTATGGGCTAAAAATTAAAGGCCTCTTAAAATTAACTTTCTTTGTTTCTATTTTGAACCGACTTGGACTTTTCAACTTGAAACATTTCATTTCAGGGCTTTTCAGGGCCAAGATTTGCAGGCTGGGAAGGCTGAGCGGAGCCCTTGGGCGCTGGTGCAGAAATCACCACGGCAGAAAGCTGTGCTTGCTCGGTTTGCACCGCTGACTGACGGGAGAGTCATTTGCACGTTCAGGAATTACACATCAATGTGTTTTTCTTGCTCTAAAGATGCTCAGGTGGCACAGACAGTTCAATGCAGAGGGTGTTTCGGCTCCCTTCACTGGCACAAGCCAGGGTGTCGGGTTAGGTGACAGTGGCCTGTGGCACGTCCAGCTGCCTGAAGTACTCCCTGCCTTTCCTCCACCATTGATGGCTCTGACAAGTACTGAGATAGACCATGGGTTTAAATCCAGAGTCCAGGACACCAAATTGCAAAGAAGAAACTCCTTTCCCATGGTCTTGTTTTCCTTTTGCTAGCGATGGCTGGATTTCCAGTTGCTCTGCCTGAGCTCTTTTTTGGATAACCCACCCCCCCAAGATGCAATCCAGATGCGTAGCCAAGTGCCTTAAACCTCTGAACTGACTAAACCAAGTTATATAAAATCTTCTGAGTTTGCAAAATTGAGTTGGGAGTCTCGAGAAAACAGGCGTGCTTAGGGGATTTCCAGAGCTTCCTCCTCCTCCTCCTCCTCCTCCTCAGGCTGGCAGTATCACAGAGCAGCCTCTTCCCGTGGTGTTCTGGCACTCAGGGGCTCCATCCCAGCCAGAAGTCATTTGCAAAGATGCCCAAAGTTAAAAAAATTGTGGGGGAAAAAATAGCATTTGGCCTCTTCAGTGCACAGAAGGCTTCTTTGAAGCATGGGACAAACTGATGGCTCATTGCCCAGGCAGGTTCTGCTGTCCCTGACTCTTTGGGTGATGGTTCAGACCTCTGTGGAGAGCCAGGCACTGCAGGGACCTGAAAGTAAGTCCAGAAGGTTTTTTTTTTCCTTCCTATGTCACTAGCGGATGGGCTTTAACCAAAAGCTAAGAGCCATATTGAAGAAAATTTGGAATAAGGAGGTAGGACCAACTCTCACAAAAGTCCTTCCCCTCTTTGTTTGTGTAATTAATACTCTGAGGGCAAACCTAGGCTTTGGGAGCACCTGAAGGAAGCCTGGAGGTTGCAATTCACGGCCATTCAAATACTCAGTGGCATTTTCTAGGACGGTTTTGCACTTTGCTGAATGTAGCTCCACTCGCATTTCCAGAGGAGCTCTGCCTCCCTCCAAACACACTGCTGTACTCCAAAACTCAGCTTAAACCAGGAGCCAGATTACCTAATAAATAAACGAGCTTCGTCCCCTCCCCATTCCCCTATCTGAGCTCTGGGAGCACAAAATACCCGGTTTGGGGGGAGATGCTCGAGCTCCAGTGGCTTGGACGCAGCAGCAGTGCCCGTGAGCTGCTCGGAGGATCTCTGCCAAGGCAGGGCAGAGCCACAGGAGCTCTGTCAGCTGGGATCCTGGGGCTGGAGGGATGGCAGCGTGCTTGCATGCACACACAGGGCTGCTGCGGCTTGGCAGAGGAGCAGCAGCTCGTTAGGATGCAATAACTCAATCATCCACTCTCACCCCAGTCTCGAGTGTCCAAGGCAGCGGGTTGGTTTCACCCAGGCTGGGCAGCGATCGCGGTCCCGGGGCAGCGCTGGGCTCCGCAGGTGCTCCTGAAGGTGAAGGGGTTTGAGCAGGTGGGTGAATGCAGCCCCCAGTGCCCGCAGCGCCTGCCAGGGAGAGGAGGGTGGCATGGGCATCACCCACAAACAGCCCTGGCTCTCAGCGAGGAAAGGCAACGCTTGCCCAAATCCCAGATCATGGGGGAGCGCCTGACCTCGGTGTGACTCCGCAAACCCTAATGTCTATTTATCGTTGTCATTCTCGCTCTTCAGGCTCCCAAATGCAATGAACCAGTTTCCCCGAGATCATGTTTTAAATATACTGCCCCGGGGCTACTCTTTAAAATTCAAAACATTGGAGGACACACAGGGAGGGCGTTTCGAATCATTTTTGACAAGCAGAAATTCTCCTTGACAACCTGAAAGGTGAGCGCCGGGAAGCCCTGAACCCCACACACGGCGCAGCACAGCATCAGAACAAGACCACAAAAATGCACTTTTCTTGTAAGACACTGCCTTTCCATCTGCACAATTTGCCAGCAAATCTGAACCATGTTACCAAAGGTTTAGATGTTGGATAACCCCTCTGGAGGAGGCAGCAGGGAAGCTCTGCTCTGCACAGCAGCTGCAGAACTGATGGTGCTGAGCCAGAAAGGTGCAAAGCAAGCCAGGGAAGGGCCCAGCTGATGGACACTGTCCCTTCCCATCTCATGTGCTGGCTGTCCAGGCTCTCAGATGGGAAGGAGGAATCAGATGGTGGTCTGTGCCTTCCCATCAGAGCTCTATGGCTGCATCCCCCCCCATTTGGGGCAAAGGCAAACTGGCAGAGTTTAAAGCCATGACTTCAGAGTTCAACCAGAGCTCTGCATTCCTGCCAGCAGCCATCCCAGTGGACAGCCCATATACCTTTAATGCTGCTCACTTGCCCTCAAAAAGGGAGAAAATAACTTTAAAAAAAAAAAAAAAAGCTGTCAGGAGTTATATTACCTGCAACAGCTGAATTTAATTAGTACAGCAATCACAACAAATATTTAAAAGGTCTAAAAAGCTGTGAAGGGAAATTTTCTTTCCTAGCAGAGACCTGTGCCTCGCGTGCTCTGTGCAGGACAGAGCTGCCATGAATGACTCATGTTGGAGACACTTCACACAGCTGTGGGTTTTTGCAATCATGGCATGAGGTGGAGTATGGAGACAGGACATGGACATTTTGGTACAAATCAGAATTTCCTCATCCTGTTGCTGATGCTTCCCAACCGCTGGCCTGTTCCTGGGTGTGCTGTTGGTGCTCTCTGTGCTCCGGCCGCTGCAATCCCTCCCTTAGCTCTGCCTCCAGATGGGAGGGGAGTTTTTCCTCTGATAAAACCTGAAAAAAAACCAGCAACAATGAGGAGAGGGTGGAAGTTTTGCTGTTCAAGGCCCGAGAGCAGTGCAGCAGCCACCAGGGAGGTACCAGTCAGTACAAGGGCAGCCGGGTCACCTCCGTCCCAGCACTGGGCTTCAGACAGGGCAGGGGGAGTGGCTGCATCCCTCTCCACAGCACACAGCCTGGATCAGGTAGAAAACAAAGATGTTTGGCCAGCTGGGTAACACCAACACCGTCATCCTCACCAGATTTCCACTGTGTATTGACTAGAGCCTAAAAGGTCAAGGATAATGGCACAGAGGGATGGGCACAGATGGCAGCAGCCTTGGCATCCCTTAAAAGCCTCATGGTAGGAAAATACCCCTGGTGGAGAAAGGATCCCACAGTCTTGGAACTCAGGTGATGTGGGTTGTGGCACTGTCCCAAACTGTGAGCTTGGAGCATCCGAAGGGTTCATTCGTGGTGCCAGAATGGTTTTGTAGCCCCAAAAGAGCCCACAGCCTCATTCAGCCCTCTAGGTTACTTCTTCTCATGCAGGCTTGCTTCTGTGTCCGTGGCCATTGGCAAGGGCTGTCACTCCTGGTGCTGGGCATCTCTTTTCTCACCCTCTTGTTCTATGTCAAGGACAATATAAAACACAGTATGTGGTTTAACATGTTTACAGACCAAAAAATGGAGGGAGTGTTAAAGAGTCATCTGTCTGGAGAGGAATTCTGCTAAAGAAGGGACCAGAGTGGGGCCAAGGAACTACAGAAATAGTTAACTTAAACATGACACAGTTTGGTGCAGCTTGGCTCTGCTCGCAGCCAACACCTGGGAACTCTGGGCAAAACCATATTGCACTAGTTAGAGGCTCATCTTGTGGACTTAGTGGTGGAAAAGGCTTATTAGGTCATTGAGTCCATCCCACCTGCCAGTGAAGGATTGTTCCCTGCAGAATTTCCTCTATTGCTTTGTACAGTCCAATTTTAAATGATCCAAGCAATGTGGTCTCAGTGACTTCCTTGGGGAGGCTCTTGCACAGATATATTTTGTTTGACTCAATCCTATAAATGGCTAATCCTTTTCTTTCCCAGTTTGTCTTGCATTTTTCATTCTATGTCTCCACTCTCTGAAACATGGAAAGTTTCATTTTATGTTTCCCTTGCCCTGTACTTACACAGTTATGGTCACACACCACTGCTGCTGCCAGCTCTGAAGCACAGCATCATCTGTAAGGGCTAAAACCATGACAATGTATTGCACAAAACCCCCAGATTTGCTTTAACCATGTATGCCAACAAGCTCCTCAAAGCCAAGAATCATTCAGGACATTCCAGCACAACATAACTACCATGTTAATTCTCCAGTACGTTCCTGTTTGGTAGAAAATCAACCAGTTTCTAGCTCAATACATTTCATTGTCACCATTAGGAAGCAAAGCCAGTACAGTTCAGAGATGAATAAATGTATTGAACATTGGCAAACTCATCATAGATTATCCCTGTTACTTTGGTACCTAAGGGCAGAATTTAACCCCGGGACAATCCTGGCTTCTATTTTGCCCATCTCAGTGGAAGTGATAACATAATACTAATTCTGGATAAACAGGTTTGTGCCAGATATCAAGAACAGAAAAATCCCGACCTGGCTCTTCGTTGTTTCTATCTTTCTCTAATTGCTGCTTTTGGCATTTCATGTGCAGTGCACCATAAATACTGACCAGTAACTATCAGCTCACAGGGCTGCTGCTGGCACTGACACAACTCAGCTGCCAGGGCAGAGCAGGAAATCAGAGCCCTGATGCCAAAGGAAGGAAGGCACTGACACAGGGAATGAATGGAGCCTTTGGGGTTTTTTTCTTCACATTGCAAAAAGCAAAGAAATCCAGGACATGCAGCTCTGTGACCTGAGGAGCTGCAAAGGAGGAATACAGACAAGGAGGATGATGTACACGTTACAGAGCAGTGTCCATCCCTGCAACACCAAGGACATAACAAAAGGTGTAGCAAAACCTTGTTGGTTTCCCTCAAATCAAGCCAGGGATTGCTGCATTAAACTCTTAATCCATAGGATTCATAGAGATTGTGCAGGTTCCTTTCTAGAAGGGAAATTTGCACAGACAAAGGCAGTATATTTTATCAGACAAACCGATGCAGACGAGAACAACCTGCCAAGCCTTGGGGTCTAGAGGACAGCTATGTAAGACACTGTGTCTTTAAAGCTTGGGGTTTTTTTTTCCCCTGCCCATTGTGATTTTAATATCAGACAAATTATATTCCTCAGACATAATGTTCATATATTTATACACATACTGATATGTTTAGATTTTGTTGCTGCTGTTTCTTCTGAGACCTTTTCCCCGGAGAGCTGTTGATCAAACACTGGAGGTGTCATGCCTAAAGACAGCTTTAGTTCCTTGGCATTCCAAGGAACATTTTGACTGCTTCCCAGCAGCAACCCAGATCGATCCATCCCGTGCTGATTTAGTTGGTGGAGAACAATGTTCCACACAAGATGAAGAAGCCACTCAGATGACCACCTCTGGGCTTTGTTTTCCTTTTGTACACCAGTAACAGTAACCAATAACCAGTAACAGCTGATGTAGCACAGTAACTCAGAAGGGTGGGAAGCAGAGGCTTTACACGGGCTGTGCTCCCTGTCCTGCAAGGACCACCCCAGCTGATCCCCCCATGGCTGATCCCACCCCTGCTGATGCCCGAGCTTAGGGCTGGGTCCTGCTTGGCCATGACTCTGTGTGAAAGGTGGTTTGTCTAGGTAAGCAAGAGAAAATCAGCAGAAACCACAACCTTGCACTGGTTTTTATTTGTTTCTCTGTCTGGCAACTCCCAAACCACACAGCCTATATTTAGAGGGAGGATCAGGAAGTGGTGGAGAGGGAAACCTGTAGGTGTAGGTGAGAGGCAGGTAGGGGAGGGGACTCCCAGGTGGAAATGAAAACCCAGGCAGGAGCCAGACTTTGCAAGAGCGTGCTCAGCCCCGGCCCCAGTGGCGAGGGGCTGCCAGCAGGACGGGAGGGGAGCAGAGGCATTGCAGGGGAGATGCCGGGTGGGGAAGGGAGAGGGGAGATGAGGTCAGGGAGGTACTGGTGGGTGGAGTGGGTCCCGTGAGGGAGGTCACATCCAAGAGTGCAATTTTATATAAGCCAGAGAGAGTGATGAATTATCCTGTTTAGTGCAGCACAGATAGCAGAGAAGGAGGCTGAGGCTGTTTCTGACTCAGGTTTCCTTATTCTGAGCTTTCTAAAAGATCACCTTTTACTGCCTTGTCTACAGCCAAACAGATAAATAACCCCGTGCCTCTCCCCCAGGCTGGCTTATCACAAGGGTGAGTAAGCCTCGGTGCCTGGAGCCAAATTCACACTCCCAGCCTCCCGGGATGTCCATCACGCTACTCCACTCAGACCCACACGCATCCTCAGGACTGAGCACATCCCCACCAGGGGCTGCTCCAGGGACCCCACACCACATTCCCGGTGCTCTGCAGGGAGGCTGCTACAGTCAGTGGTAACCCCATGGGCTGCTGTGAGCTAGGCAGAGAAGCTGTCCAACAGATGAAAGGAATTCCTCAGGCGTAGCAGGATCCTTCCTGGAGGATCTAACTGGAGACTTCAGCTCCAGTTGTTGATCAGTAATTAATGCCATCACCCAGCGATGGTGGTGACCCAGGCAAGTTGTTGGGCATCGAGCAGACCAAGCCTGCTGCCAAGAACCAAACACTGCTGAGCTCTTCACCATTCCACCTGTGCAGGCGACAGCTCTCCCCACCTTCCATCCCTCCTGGTTTCACCCAAAGCAGCGCCTGCTTTGAAGCACTGTCTCTTTCTTCCCATATGGATCTGGAGGTGGATAACAGTTGGTAGCAACACCCTGACCCTGAAGTGCAAGCTGAAGCATTTTGAGGCTCGTGCAGGAGTTGGTGTGAGTGGATGGCAGTGGCAAAGACTGGAGAACGGTGTAAACACTGCTGCTGCAAGCTGACAGACATGGGTGGGTGACCCACCAAGCCAGCAGGTCTCACCAGCTCCAGGATGTGCAAGCATCTCCACCCAGAGCTAAATCAGTGAATCCAACCCATGGGGATTCACGTGCCCCCTTCCAGTCCAGTCAAGTTTGAAGCCGCTGAAGGTTCCACCAAACTCCAGAGGTTTCAGCATGGCTCCTGAGGTTTTAAGGACCCGGGAGCCAATGCCCTCCTGTGCACGTGTAACACAGCACAACCAGTGGTGATAACAAACCAGTGGATGAAAAGCACGTTGCTCCTACATTGCATGTGATGAAATTGGCAATATGTTGATAAAATCCACCACGCTTCAGGTAGAAGGTACCACCCTTCAGCTGAGATGCAGCAGCAGCAGCAATTTGGGTCCTCCCAGAAGGGATGAATTTGGGATGGTACCAGGCCTCAGGATGCAGGTCACCAGGCACGATAAGCCGGCCAGGAGCTCCTGACCTGATGCAGAGAAAGACCAAATGTTCTCCACCATTTCCAAAGGAAATAGCGGAGTCAGCACAATCCTACCTACACCCAGGCTCTGGTGAGTCAGCTCCAGATTGGAAAATCCCATTACCACCCATGGAAACCTGGTCAAACAATGTCCCAGATCGTGCAGGGACTGCATGGGAGTGCAGACCGCCGCAGCACCTCTGCACTTACAGGCTGTGCCTGCCTGGGTCAAGCAGAGGCTTCCCAAAGCTCTTAAATCCACCCAATTCAGTAATGCAACTTCTTGGCTCAGCCAGGCTTCGAAGGAGAGTGCTCTGCACCACCTACAACCAGGCTGGCTCTGAAACTGGGGTGTTTGGGGCTGCTGCAGAGTGCACCGTGGAAATACCGAGCATACCATGCAAAGCGCTCTGCATCTCAGCCCTCGCTTGGCTGGAGGTAGAACTCTTCCCAAAGCAAGTATTCCAGGCTTGCATATAAATTAAAGCTCATAAATCAGTGGAGAAAAAAATATTCTCTCTGGAAATGGCCAGTTTGTTAGAAGGGAGTTAAAGGCTGCAGACGGTTTCAAGGGAGCCTTCCTGGCTGTCAAAAATGCACGAGGCAGCAGAGTTGTTTGGGTTGGGAGCACCAGTCGGATTTTTCTCCCCTCTTCTGAGGACAATGAAATGTAACAGCTTTCCTTCCCCTCTGAGCTGCTCCGAGCAGCCTTAGCTGGGAGACAACAGCACAGATACCATCTCTGGAAATCATGAAGTGACTGAAGAGTGGCTGAGGAGTTCTGAATAACTAAATAAAGCCCTCTGTGTTTTCTTTAGCAAGTAAAGAAAATACTTTTAGCATTTTAGTGTGACTTTTGGGGTCAAAGGGGAATCTCAAGTCCAAATACAACAAACTGCTGTGGAAATTATTGCCAAGAGTCTGATAGGCTGGGAGCTTGCCTTGAAGCTCAGATGAGAGAATACCGCTCACAGAAGGCAGGCTGAATTTGAGGCTTTGCTCAGATCGTGGGAATCCTGGCCTTCCTGGGCATGCTTGCTTTTAAATGTTGAGTTTTAAGTCCCTCAGCAGCCCATGGGAAGGGCAGGGACTGAGCTCCAGTGCTCCCTGGAGAGGGAGAACAGCCCAGGAAGGGTGGCAGGTCTCGTGTCCAGCAGCACCTCCAGGACACCAAGCACAGAGTCACCATTCAGCAAACGCTTTCCTGACACGAAACACATCTTCCCCTTGGGATTCTCAGGTCCACTTCAGAACACCTGAAAATGAAATGCTCCCAAAGTGTTGACCGTGGGACAGCACCGAGAGGCTCCCCCAGCACCCAGCACAGACCATCACATCACACCAACCCAGGCTTTGGTTTGAAACCATGCTGCTCTCACCAGCCTCTTCCCCAGGCAGGAGCTTCCAGGTTTCCTTCTGTGTGCCATGATGAGACCAGCAGCTTTCTCCACAGCAGCTGGGAGATGGAAACAGGATCTAAAGGAGCACATCAGCACTGCCTCCAGAGAGATATGAGCTGGGAGGAACTAAAAGGCTCAACAAAGAAGCAGGAAATGAAGAATTCCTATTCCTCAGCTTCCTGATTTTTGAGGCATTTGCTATCAGAATTGATATCTCCACCCATCCCACTAGAAGTTCTGACCTTTGCTTGGCTTGTGCTGTTAATTCCAGTGCTATAGTCTGAATGAAGTAAATATTAATAATTCTAGTTTCAAATACATATTCAATAGATTTCTGAAGAGGGTTCTTTGTTTGCTGAGGTGGTAAATGAATACTTACATGAGTACATTCACCAGAGACATGTCAGACCTGGTTCCAGTTTCATTTTCCTTGTCTGTCTTCGTCAGCCTGGGTGGAACAACCCTGCTACCATGAAGAGCAGAACAGCCCATCAGAAGCATCACATTTATTGCTTAAGCTAACTGGTACCACTGGAGCATGAGAGGCTTTTGTTAGCCCAGTCCAGCTGGAGGAACAGACAAGCTTTCAAGTGCACAAGGGCTCCTTCTGCTTTTCTGGTATCACCACATTTAGCCTAATGAAAGCCATGACCTCTCTCTTCAAAATGGTCTTTGTTATTCATAACGTTCAGTCAAATGAAAAGAAGATTACAACAAATAACATGTGGGGGTTTGTCTTATTTTCTTCTGTTTCATTACTGTGTCTGCAAGTGGAGGGCACCAAGGACTCCCAGAGAATTTCCTGTGCCTCCTCTAGTGTGGAGCCTCATGGGGAGCCCTTCTGCTCCCAGAGCAGCCAGCATCCAACCCACCATGTCCCAGGGACCACGGCACAGCCTCCTGTGGCAAAGGATCCCCTGCATCTGCTCTGCTCACAGTCATTTCCAGCCACAGCAGGTTTGGCTGCAGCAGCTTTCCTAAACCCCAACACATCTGCTGGCTTAGAGGCACCACAGCAAAGCAGCCTAACAAACCAAAGCAATTGGTTTTAATAAGAATCTTGGCTTGTTTTGACAATGCACTGAATCTTCACGTTGGCACGGCGAATGTTTTTTTAGGAAAATGTATGCATCTTTGTAGCACTCAGCAACTAAATCCCCTCTTCTCTTCATGGAAATGGTTTCCTGGCTATCCCCTTTCTAAAGGATTCCAAGTCCCTCGCAGCTGTTTGTTGTCTGGGCTGGAAATGCTCTGACACGGAGCTCGGTGTGCCCCTGTCGTGTGTGCGGGGCTCGGAGGGCACATCCCGTGCCCCCCGTGCTTCCCAACGTGCTCCCGAAGCGTGCAGGGGCACGGGGGGATGATGCCCATGCTCCTGCCCCTGTGAGCAGAGGTGTTTGCCATGTCTCGTGCTCCCGGCCCTGTTACAGGCGGTAGCAGAATTCACGGAGTTCAAAGGCATTTCATGCTCACTGAGCGTTTTTCAGCAAGAAACCCGAGATTAAATAAACTTGAATCCTCTCTGAGGAGAAAGCAGAAGATGGTGGGAAAGGAGCTGGCTCTCAGCTGCACAGCACAGTCCTGGTGTACCTTGGAAAACTCCCAGGTGAGGCGCACCTCAAACCCACACGTGGCCACGTTTCCCTGCGGGGTCAGGTTTGTGCCTGTTGGCAGCACTGTGGATTTCAGTGTGCTGGTGCCCAGCTGCCAGCCTGCTGCACACTCCAAAGTCACCTGAGGTGCTTTCTAGCCTTTTGTCCCAGGGGATTGTTGAGGATGGGATTTACAGTGGACTCACATCTTTTTTTCTATTTTCATCCATAAAAGGTGATCAGTTAGCTTGCCACCAACAGAAATATCCAGCTTTCAGTGAGTACAGGCATAAGACCCTGCCTCTCTGGAAAGAGCTGAGCTGTTCACTAGCAGAAGGCCACATTCCCCTCTTGAACTAAAGAACCAGGGCCCAGAGCACATCAGCAGCTGTGGACTGAAAGGTGGCTGTGAGCTTTGATCATCCAGGACTCAGAGGGCACAAAAAATCCAACGGTTTGATGTTTTGCCTCTCCCTAACTACTCTGCCTCTGTGGGAAAAAGAAAATATTTGGGTCACACAGCTGACTGAAATGTCGTTCCAGAGATGAGGGCTGTTGGTGGAGTCTCAGTGATGGAACAAGCTGGAAATGCCTGTCCTGGGCATCTCCCTCACCTGAGCCCCAGAGAGCTGCTGAGTGCAGGTGAGCTGGGAGGTTTTGTTCTGCAGGTGAGACCATTCCCCAGAGCTGGGGTAAGATGTGTGCTCGGCTTCCAGGCTGCCATTCACCATCACCAGGCTCCAGAAGGTGCTGGAGCTCCTGCAGATGTGTCCAGGGCATGGAGACCCAGTGTGCTTCAGATCTTCACTCCCTCGACCTCCTGAGACAGACACATAACCCCACTGAGAATCTGGGCCCAGGGTGGTTTGGAAAATCCTGCTAGATACCATTCCTCATCTCTAGGTGACTAAATACTTCTGAAATCCCATCCCAAACACCCTCAGAGGCTTTGGATAGTCTGCACAGAAGTCTTTCCTGGGCTGCCCAGTTGGCTTTGCTGGAAGAACTTTCCAGGTCAGGTCTGACCTAGGCCTGTCCTTGGAAAAGCCATGGAGCTCTGGAGCTGAGAACACTGCAGGGGCAATCAGCACACCTTCTCTGCTGTAGACAAGACGAGCCCAGGACGGATCTGAAAGCCTGAGAGACAGACATACAAGAGTGTTATGTCCTCTGTCTGAGAGCTGAATTCCAGGGAGGGTGGAAACAGCAATGTAGGACAGCTGTGAGTTTGCTTAGTATTAATATCAAATATAATGGTAATTCAAAACAGAGTCTTCTGGTACAGATCTGAACTGCATGAGCCAAGTTATGAAATTATATTAGCAGCTGGATCTGAGGAGCAGCTGAGATTAAGCTGGCCAGCAATTGCCATATGTCTCATCTGCAGAGAATATTTAAATAAGTAAACACAATGAGTTAATAAATACATGAAATAACTTTGCAAGATAAGCACCTAGTGGTGTGGCAGGTTGTCAGAACGATCACATCCAGGGGAAACCCTGAAAGGGAAAAAAGTATATGGCACAATGCTGGATATTTTTTGAGTATTCAGTTGACTGAATAGCATAACCCAGAATGGTGAACATTTATGATGATCCTTATCTGCTGGCAGGTGAGAGGATCCTGTTGCCATTGCCAAAGCCTTAACTCATCTTGGAACCATAAGCTGAAACCTTTTAAAGACCTTCTTGCTACATCTCTGTGTAGGCAGAAGGGGCTATCATTTTAACAGCATCAAAGGTATAGAAAGTCATGCTGCTTTCCAGTAATTCCTTGGTAATACCTAGAGGGTGAAACAAACCTGCTGGTGGTCTAATCTGAACTGGAGGAATAAAAAAAATGCTGAACACTGATTCTGGGAAAGAAGCTATTCCTTAAAAACAAGCCAGACAGATCCAGTGTTCTGAATTCATCTTAATTTGTACATGTATTCAAATGTCTCCAGCAAGGGCTTAACCTACGGAGGATTTCAGGATTTGACCCAAGGGAAGCTCTTGAGGGACCACCAGAGTTCAAGGGTTTTATTAAGAAATCTCTCCCCCTTGAACAGCAGACTGAGGGCTTGAGCATGAGGTCAATGGCATCCAAGTGCTCCACATCCACAACTCCCAAACACATCCAACCCCCTGAGCAGTTCCCTCGGACTCTGAATCGCATTATTTTATTGACAGAGGAAGCAGAATATTAATTGCATACCATGGACATTTTTGCACAGAATTTTTTTTGTAATCTCAGCATCTGCCTAGAAGATGTCAACAGTTTGATTCTAATAGGCTCTGGCAGTGTATGGCACCATCAGTTTATCAGCCTCAGCTCTTTTGCTTTGGATGGTACAAAATGTCACTGAAAATTAACATTAACACTATTAACAATAGGTGCTCAAAATGATACTTGCAGTCATTTTAGAAAAGGGCAAAGCCCAAGTTTATTTTGGCTCTCTAATCTAGATCGCATAACACTGTTTTAATTTAGAACAGGGCCTTGCTTCAGTTCTTGCATGGGTGGGTTCAAACAGGACTGACCATCTCAAGGATGCACAAGTCGAGTCCTCCTGCCTTCATTCTTGTTCACTCTCCTTTTATGCAGGATAGGATAAATTGGATCATTCAGTAGAATCAAACCACATCCATTTCCTGGGGTTTATTTCCAACAGGTCTAAAATCCCTGTTTGAACATAAAGCAGCAGTGCCTCTCTCCAGTAAATGTTCCACCAATGAGAAAGGTTTACTCCGTGAGGGCAAAGAGCCGTGTCAAGACCTGATACATGAAAGCAGGTCTCTCCAACTATCAATATCACTTTTTCCTTGCCTCTTGTGAGTCATTCATGAACAAAGTTAAATTTTATTTAACTGGTCGCGATGGGTAGCAGATTAAATGGTTGCAATGCTTGGAGGACAAGTGCTTTAGGATCCAGTCTGACTGAATAAATCCAGTTTCCACCCCATCATGGTCTCCCCATTTTGCTCCCTCGTGGGCAGCTACACATCTGCCAGGCAGGGGAGGCAGAGGAGCTCTGCACCCTGGGGCTGTGCTTGGGGTCACCACACCTTCCCACCCCTCTCTGCCCTGAGCCAGTAACATGAAGGCTCCGTACGCCCAACAGCAGCCCTCACAGGTAATTTGTACTTTCACAGCCCGGTTTGAAGTTGCAAAGCATATTGAGGGAGTTGGTTAATGACACAGACAGGTATAAAATATGTGCAAGTGCATGAAACAGAGGAGTGAAATGGCTCGAACCAACCAGACAGAGCAGCCAGCCCAAGAGCACAAACACAGAAATATGATGGGTATGAAATCATTGGGAGCCAATCAGTAAGCTCCAACTTCTAAAGCAATTTCATAATTGAGTAATGGGACACAGCAGGGTCTGAACTATTGTGTATTATAATCTGAATGGAATGCTGTGAGAAGGCTGCAGCAATCTGATCGCACCGAGCCCTCACTCACCAGAAATGCCTTTGACATATTTCCTTGAAGTGCAGCAATGAGAGCAGAGTAACTGCTTGTTAATGACACCCTGATGGGCTGTCTGCAGCACTGAAACTGAGATAGCATAGATTGGAAAGCATGTGCCTCTCCTTGGCTGGAGTTAACACAGCAGCCCCCACGGACTGCCCACCCACTGCAGCCCTAATCGCCGGCGTGCCTGTGCAATCACCAGTTTCACTTCACTACATATTTCCTCCCCCAGAACCTTGCTTATAAAACAAGAGGCACTAATAATCAGAGATGATCCCATGCCAGCCTCCTGTCATGGCACAGTGCTCCTGCTCTGTGCTGGCCAGCCCGTGGCCATCTGCACAGCTATATGAGCTGGCCTCTGTTCCTTCCCCATTTTTCAGTCCCTCCTTGGATATGTGTGCACTGACTCCACCAAGAAAATATCACCTCTTTCCAGTTTGAAAGACATCACCCATTCTGCCTCCTCTTCACCCCTTTTCTCTGCTCTAGTTGCAGACAAGCCTGGGAGAAGACAAAAGCTGAGCTCTGCAAGAGTTTGACAGTAGGGGTGGGTTTGGGTCTGGATCCCAGGAGGTGTTGGGGAAGCAGGGAAAACCCTCAGCCCGCTGTTAGGCAAGGGCTGGAACACATCTCTCGCTCAGATCTCGTTCCTAGATGTGCTCCACTGTGGGCAGGGCTCTCCTGGGGCAGCAGACCTTGTCCTGCTTCCTGTGCTCCAGGCCAGCTGGGACCACAGTGTGCAGAGGGAGAGGGTGCAGCTTTCTGGAGAGCAAGGGACAGGCTCTGCTGGAGAAAGCTGGGTGGGTGCAGCAGCTGTGGCAGAGTTTGCACCGTGAGGGCAAACTGGGAGACTGCTGAAAGAGTCAGGAAGCGTGACTGTGGTGGGGACCAGGCTCACAGCCAAGCCTCAGAGGTGACAAAAAGATCAGGAGACAGAAGAGATCTGTGCAACTCATTGAACCAGCCACTGAACCTTTTTTGGCTGCAAGAGACCCCCTTTTCCCCCTCAGAGAGCAGTTTGCCCTTTCGGTACTCACTCTGTTCCAAGAAGCAGCCTTGAGCGCTCTTGTTCTTGTCCAGCATTTCCGTGCTCTAAGCAGACATCAAATGTTGCTGCAGTTGGGTTGTGACTCCAAGGAGCCTGATGTGCTCCATCAGCCAAAGCCCCAGCAGGCAAAGAACAGGGAACGAGGGGGATTTTCAAAGAGTTGAAGCGCTCCTGGGGACACTCAAAGGAATTCGCTTTACAGAACCAGATTTTTGTAGGTCCCTGAAGATACAAGAAAGCTCCAGCTGGGAGTTCATAAATGGGTTTCTAGGCCTGGAAACCCACGGCAGCACCACAGGACTGGATGCCCCAAGAGCTCCACTCCCACCAGCTCACAGCCACAGGTGGCACCTGTGGTGGCTCTGGGAGAGAGGGGGGCAGCTGGATATTGCCAGGGCTTAGGAGCCAGGAACAGAGCCAGCAATGAGAGCTGGAGTGGACAAACCAACACAGGAGAATGAAAAGAAAGTGGGAGTTTGGGCTTGGAAACTGGAAAAGCACTTTCAGAAAATTCATCCCACATAACTCTAGCCCTTTAAATACCAGGCTGGCTTCTCTCCTCTGCCCAAGAGGCTATTTTCAAAAACCTGTTAAAAATCCCTTGCTAAATTCTGAGCTTGCAAGAACACTGCCCAAAGCTCAGTCAGGCTTGTTGCCAGAGATGTTACTGGACAGGTTTGTCCCCTGAACTGAGAAATGCTGAGCCAATATTGAAGAGTCTCAGCAAGCATGATGAAAACTTATAGCCAGGTGCAAGCACGGAGAAACCTATTCTGGAGTATTCCTGCCCCTTTCAGATGAGGAGGTTCTCTCCATGGACCTTCCAGGGCCTGGCAGTGCCAGCAGGAAAGCTCCCTGGGTTTTAGAGGGATTTAATCAGGCCCATGTGAGCTGTGTTCACACGTGCAAGACAGCCTGGACTTGGACTATCAAACACTAACAACAAACTACTCACTAATAAGCTCCAGACCAAGATTTCCTTTCTTTTCAGAGATTTTTTTTAAAGAAACCTCCCAAAACCACACGTTTCTCAAAGAAAAATCCAACCTTTTCACATAGACAACTCACATACTGGGGAAAAAAGCAGCATTGCTATTTAGATTATTTATTACAAATTACCACCTATTTCTTGCTACCAGTGGTGCTTTTTGTACACCTGGAGCTGTGGAAAAGTTAGGGTCATCTCAGAGAGAAGGGAAGGGTCACTAAAAGCAGCCCTTGGGTATCAAGTCAGATGAGGCTGATGGTGGAGCCTCCTGACCTGGCATTTGTGCACCAAAATCTCCTTTTTAGCCCATCAGTTATCTCCCCAACTCTAACCTTCAATCCCCATCAAAAAGCAATCAGAGGTTATCCAAGATGTTCCCAGCAAATCAGCATAAAATTTTTTTAAAAGAATAGAAAAAAACCACACCCCCCAAAACAAAAAAAAAAAACAAACAAAAACCCCAAAAGGGTACCTGTTTGTTGGGAGCTTCCTAAGGGTCAGCAGAACAACAGAAGTTCACGGCAAACCAGAGCTTGTTCTGTGTGAGTGGTGTCCCCACGTGTCCTGGGATGCCTTTGTTCCCTGTCTGTGTCCAAGGGCTGTGACTGGCAGGGAACAGCTTTCATCTCCCCCTCTGCAGGTACTGATCCCCTGTGTCCCACCCCACAGCACGGCCAAGCTCCAGCACAAACACACCCTGACCTCCCTGGGCTCACAGCGTTAGGGTGCACAAATGAGCACAGCTCGTGCCATTGCAGAGTTGTATTCGACTTTCTTCAGCCATTCAAAAAAGGTCTTATCTCCTTCCATGAATCTATAACACCCATCTCCCAGCTGTGAGACTCTTTAGACAAATCCTCCTGTCGTGTAAGAGTCCAAATGCACAACACCTGAGGAAGCCACAGAGCGGGGGGATGTTCTGCATCTGTTGTCTTCCTGCATTTTCCCAGTAGAGCCGTGGCCAGACTGGACCGTGCACGTGGGTACCTGTGGCAGCTGCAGCTCCTCAGCTTGGCCTGAGTCTGGCTGAGTTTCGCACCCAGAGACAAAGCAGCACATGGTTACATGCTCAAAAACTGGGCACACATTTTTCTAACAGACAGCTCTTCTTAAGTGTTACATTATTATTATTTTTTAGCACTTCAAGTATATAATTTGACTAGTTTACAAGGAATTGCTGGAAGCGAAGCAGTTGTGGGATTCAGCATGTTTGTTTCCTCTCGCTCTGAAGCTGACCACAGGAAAAGCAGGCTTTCAGACTTAGCAGATAGTTAGGATCCATGTGCCATGGATGCACATGAAATCACCTTAGAGGAGATCAAGTGTCAGTTTGAACCAGCAGTTCCTCAGATGTGATGCTCTCCTTTGGCAGAGGCCCATTGTTGGGAATGGTGAGATCTCCCACGATTTAACAGCCCATCCAGCAGAAGACACGAGCACACATTCCAGGAGGTCTGTTCCAGAGAACAGCTCCTCTCACTATCTTCCTCCTGCTTCTACACCGTACATCTGCTTGAAATTTAGAGGCTGATTTAGGACCTGACTCTGGCTCCTGGCGAAGCCGTCCTGACTTGTCAGTCTCTGCAATGGCTGCTGCGTGAAGCCCTGATAACAGCTTGTGTTGTGTCCACTCTCCAGAGCCAGTGCCTGATCCATCTGGACACCCTCAAGGTGCCAAACCTGCCGTTCTCCAGCCCAGCTTCCTGCTCCAGGCAAATGGTGTTTGATGAGTGGCTGCTCAAGCGCTGGGGGTTTGATCCTCACGTGTCTCCAGCCCTCCCCAGCAGTGACATGGTCTGCTCATCAGCTGTTGACTCAGTTTGCAATGCAGCCAGCTGAAATTTTTTCAACAGAGGAATTTCTCAGCCAGTAAAGTCTATTTAAAAATCAAAATATTTCTCAGCAGTTTGTCAATTTCAATGAAATTTTACACCAGGAGAATGTCAAAACACGATGTTTCATCACCACCGCACTGGTTCTTCTCAATGGCGTTGACGTGCTTCGTTTCATTCTGGTCTTTTTGCTTCCACTGCTGAAGCATTACATAGCTGAATATTGACTCAAGCCTTCTAGAGATATGAGATTTTCCACTGCCTAATGTCTTCGTTTTTCTTGATTTTGTATAATAGGAAAGTAGGAACAAATCATTTAAATAAGGCTTTCTGAATGGTTCCTAAATTTACATTTTGTGGGAAACTTCCAAATGTCACCTTTTTATCTTGATTCAATAACAAAAGGAACTGGGGAGTGTCAGAACTTCTCCTACAGTGGAAATTCCACCTTCTGAGCAGCTCACATTAATGCAGTCTGACTCAGCTGCAACCCTTGGGTCTGTGGAAGGTCCAGGGTAGATCTGCTTTGCAAGGCCAGCAATAGCCCAGAGAACACAACTGGCAAATCAGCCCTTCGTGAATCATCACGGCGCTGATGGAGCCTGTCCTCCGTGCAAGGAAAATGTACCTCAGCAACAGAAATAAGATCTTAAATCAAATCAGACACAGCTTGAAATATTTATCTACTGTTCTGGGAAGAGGGATTGTAGTGGAAAAAATTCTCAGAGTTATTTTACTCCTAAGATGGGAAAAAGAAAAGAAAATCTGAACGCGGTTTGACCAGAAATGAAGGACATGACACATGAATGTGAAGAAACTCTGGCCACTGAAGTAATTAAACCATGTGACACTGAACAGGCAGCCTTCCCAGAGGCTGAGGAGCTAGAACGCACACAAGACACCTCTAAAAACAGAGGAAACACATGCTGGTGTAAGTCACTTTCCTGGTTTGGGAAGACAGGTGTCTGCCAGGGAAAGCCGGAGTTTCCCTTGGAACAGAGAATGCAAATCCCTCCCTCTTCCAAATTATTATAATTTTGCAATTAAAGGCTTTTCAGGCAAAGATTTGGGAATAGAAATAACAGTTCTTTACTAATAATATTAAGAATATAAATGTAGTAGTAGTAAAAAAAACCCAAGCGAACAAAACAAACCAAAAAATCCCAGAAACCCTGACAGAGTCAGAAATACAACCTGACGCCCTGTTGGTCAGGGTGTTGGAAGCAGCCCAAAGTAAGCCCTCCTGGAGTGGCAGATCAGTTCTGTTGGAGTAGAGATGGTCCTGTAGAAAAGGGTCCAGTATCAAGATGGGTCCAGTCTTCCTTTGGGAGTCCAGTGGAAAACCAGAATCTGGTGTCCCTATGCCTCAGTTTTTATCTCGGTAGGAACAGCTTGGCTCCCCTCACTGGGTGGAGCATCTCCCCATGGGATGATGTACTGTGTCATGGCATTGGTGAGCCTCAATGGCCCATTACCAGAAGATATCTCCATGGAGGAGATAAGGAACACTGGGATGATGTATTGTGTCATGGCATTGGTGAGCCTTAATGGCCCATTACCAGAAGATACACCTCTGGAGAGTGGAAAGAGATAAGGAACAATGCCCCCACCCAGTTTTAACAGCTGGCCCGTTATCAGAAGGCAGCCGCCCCCTCTCCCCTGGAGTTACAAGAGATAAAGAAAAACACCTCCCCAACCAGTTTCAACTGATGGAATAGAATAAACATTTTTTGGTTTTAACCCAAGACAGTCACAACACAAGTGCTTGTGAAACACGAGACCACTCTGCAGAGCATCAGATCTGGGTGAGATTCAGCTGCTCTCCTCTTCCAGAGCAGCACTCCTGGAACAGGGATGCTCCATTGTTTCTGAAGGTGCCCTGTGACTGCTGGAGCTCATCTGCCATCTGCCTGAGCCCTGTTTCAGAGGCTGCAGCTCCTCACTGTGTGTTTGGTGATAACCTGGCAGGGCAGGAAGCAGAGCATCGGTGACCATACAGGTTGTGGCACCATGAGGTGACAGTCATCTGCAGAAAGACAGAGGAGCATGAGCTGGCAGGATGAGATGTGATCCAAACCAATGGTTCCACATTTCTCTATAGGAGCCATCCCAGAAATGCAACAGCACCTAGGGGAATGTTTGCCTTTGGAAAGGCTTCAATCCTGTTTCAGGGGTGGTTTCTAAGATCACACAGAAAATTACTTCACCTCTGCAAAGCAAATCAAGGCTTCCAGTCCTAGGAGGTGAAGAACCTGGCCTGTAAGACAATTTAAAGGATCAGCTTTAAATTGTCTTACAGGTTGATCTGGACCAAATGGTTCCAGTTCCCTCAGCCTTTGCTCCTACACCCACCAGCATTCTGTTGCACCTAAACTGGCTAAAACCTTTAAATCCCATTCAAGAGGAATGTGTCCATTCTGTGACCTGCTCTTCTCTCCACTTCCCTCCAGCCTTTTCCCCTGGTCATCCAACTGAAGCTGAGTCCAGTTGTGAAATGGCCACACTCCCAGCACAAAGCAGGGGCTGTGAGTTTTCCCTCTCACAGGTGCCCACCCCCAGCCAGAGGGTTATGAACTACAAGGTTAGATCATAAGTAAAACTGGGTGGGAACTTCCTAGCAGAGCGAGGAAGCCTCTCAGGGCAATCTCAGTGCAAATAAACAAATAGTATATTTCAAACATGACTGATGTGGAGCCCCAAATATTTGAGGCTGGGTACCCTGAAGCAGAGCCCTGAGGACCAGAGGCCCCTCTGAAATGCAGTGATTAGAGTGCAGTAGCCATGTACAAGGAGACAGTGAAGTGACAGAGCCAGGCTGTGGTTTCACAGCTGCACTGGCCTGGGCGATGAAATCAGGCCCAGACAGGAAGCAGTTTTCCTCAACAGTAAGTTGCTATTTTTACCCATCTCAATTCTCCAATCTAAGAGACATTTGGGGTCAGTGGACTGTGTTCTGCTGCCCATCATGACGGCACCAATGTCTGGAGTGGGGCTGGGCAATGAGCACTGCTGGCCCCCCTCTATCAGTATCCCTCTGCTATCTCAACACCCCCCAATCATCTCAACATCCCTCAATCATCTCAGCTCCCTCCTGATCATCTCAACTCCCCTCTGGTCATCAGAGTTGCCTTCACAGGTCAGACGACTCAGGCCTGAATCCCGGTGGCTGCATCTACGCTGTGTAAGAGGAGCAAGTTGGATTTCCCATGGCTCAAACAGCCCAGGGCAAGCACAAGAGGCTGCAGCAGCCTCACCAGCCACTCACCCTGCTGCTGCACCAGCCAACACACAGCGTTAGCCTCCAGGAATCGTGGAGGAGGAGCTGCAGGGCAGGGCTGTGTCCAGTGCTTTCCTATCTCAGCTGCTGTGGGAGGATCTCATGCTGCTATTTATACACAGAGGCAATGGTTTCCTTCAGCTCCTGTGTGTCCTGGCCCTGGTCACAGCCCTGGCTCCCATCTCAGGGCTGCAGCTGGGCTGGGCAGTGCAGGCAGCTCCATCTGCCACTTTGTGCAAGGTGACAGCTCTGTTTATTCCCCATTTCTCCTTCTCCCCACCCCAGAGCAGCGATGTGGGCTGAGGGAGTGGCAGCACTTCTCAAATCCCAGAGCAATAGATCTGGAGTGAAGTCACGAATAACTGCTGCTCCACAGGAACGAGCTGGAAAATAGAGCTAGGAAGGGGGAACAAGCTGTTTATGCCAGAACCACTGACATTCAGTAACACCAAAAAGAAATGAGGGGGAACATTACCGTCCGCTTCTCCAATGGTTGACTTTCCCCCAGTTTCAGTGCTTGTCTGTGGGAAATCTGAGCTCAGCTGGAAGAAGGTGGAGTGAGACGGGCAGGGGTTTTCAGCTCTGGCAGGAAGGAGTCCCACCCTGGCCCCGAGTCCCACCAAGGGCTGAGGCAGCTCCTGCGGATCTGTGCCATCCTCCTCCCCACCAGGCACCATTACAGGCCTTCTTTCAACTCTTTGCTTGATGATTGTGCACATGCAGTGACCAGAACATCCCATCACACCACCCTAACGCTGTTACTGTCCTTTTCAGCAGATCTTTAATAGCAGAAAATGCTCTGATCTCCAGCTCTCACCAAAGTTCCAGTCCCAGCACTGTCTCCCTTGCTGACTGAGGACCCTGCCACACTGCACAGGCAAACTGGGAAGCTGAAGACTAGACTTAATGAAAACATATAAATTAACATATGCCTCCTAGGGGGGTTGTTAGGCTCAGCTCATTAGTGGTTTAAAGCATATCCAATGCTCTAAGATATTTGTTTGTTTGTATTTTTGCAGCTGTCCTTAGTTTTCTTAGGTCAAGTAGAGGCGTTAGGTCCAAAATAGCATCGGGATGGGTGAGCTTATGTTTCCAGCCCTGAAAAAACAATGAAGTGCTAATAAAATAAAAAGCCTTGTGAGAAAGATTTCACTCCAAAGCTCTGTGCAAACAACACACACAACAGCATGGAAATGCAGGAGCCTCTGCTCCCTGGGGAGGGGAGCTTCTGCCAGCTACTTTGGGAGGAGAAGTGGAATCTTGGTGGCCTGGGGAGAAATTTTGGACAGGAATTCCAGAGTAAGAGAAGTCACTGGATCTTTGCTGTCTGAGCATTGCAGCTCAGCTGGGCGGCCGATGGGGTCAGAGGAGCCCGTCCATCCGACCCTACGGGTCACTAGCACTGAAATCCAGCTCTCCCTGCAGCAGCTCTCACAGCTCCCTGGGGGCAGCCCCGGCCCTGCGGTGCCTCTCTCGAGCAGAGCCACTCCAGCCCAGGATCATTCTTGGATACAAAGCAAGAGGGTGCATGTTCCCAAAACACAGGGACCGTGCTTGGGCTGTGGGCAGCAGGTCTTCCCCAAAGGAGCTGCTTTCCCCCCATACCCTGCCTTCAGAAGCAAAGAAGAGCTTGAATCAGACCTGTCCTGTTTTAAAGTGCTCCTCCCTTTTCCATCTGAGCACAACATTAGAGATTTGGAAGTGCAGAGGAATAAGTAAGGCTTAGAAGCCTCAAAACCGCTACAGAAGAGCTGTCCCCCCTCTCTGGAGTGCACTGAGCCCAGCAGCTCCTGCACTTCCCTATGCAGGCTCCGAAAGTGAGAGGATCTGACTTCTCCTTCAGCTGGCAGTGTTGGACTGGACCTGCACATTTGCATCCTGGGCTGGACAAATATTGAACTGTGGTTGAAGAGTCCCATTTCTGCAGGGAGCAGAGACAGTTCTCCAACAGGCTTGGCTTCATTTGGTTATGTCATTTGTTTGAGATCTAGCGGATGAGAGGCAGCACTGAGGGGATGCAGGGCAGCACAAAGTGGTGTGCTGAGGGTAGGGCAGCATGTTCACCTTCGGGTGACATAAAATCAGACTGAGGGCTCAGGCAAAGCCTGCAAACCAACAGAGAGCTTATGAGAGGACCTCTTCACTTGCTTTGGTTAACTCCATCAGGGATGTGCCTTCATTTTTAAGCAAAGAAACTCCACTAAAAATAAATGACATCTCAGCTCGTGATGGCCTCTCCATTCCTGGGTATAAACACTGCTGGGAGGTGATGGAAGAAAAAACCATCAAGCAACACTCTGATGGAAACTTTATCCCTGAAAATTGCCCTGAGCACAGCAGGAATTACTGCTCAGTGTCCTACCTTTGAGAAGAGGTCAGGGAGAGTCTTCCCACAAGATTCTCCTCTCTCTACAGCAATCATTAACTGCAACCCTCTTTGCCATCAAGAGAAAAACCCACATCTTTAGACCCTCAGAGGTGAAAGCAGAGGCTTTATCACACTGTCCAGTGATAGGGTGACTTTTTGAGCAGCACTGAGGCACTTGGACTGTCCCTTCCATTTAACAGCAGCCTCTTAACAAGGAAAACCCTTCCCTCCCCTGGCACTCCTGTCCCCACTTCCACCTCACAAACTTAATCTTAAATGTTGCTGACAGTGGGCTCAGCCCAGGCAAAAATACGACACTATGAAAGCCACCAGGATTTCCATTTTTCAGGGTGGAGCCAGAATCCCACCGGCCAGATTTCAGACGGACAAGAAGAGGTTCACTCTCAGGTAGGAGAGATGCTGCGTGGCTGCAGGAGGAGCCAAAGGAGACCTCAGGCAAGGCTGCACAGCCAGGCAAGGGCTGAGCTCCATTCCTGCTCGGGACAGGAGCTGGGGCAGCCTTATCTCACACTGCTCAAACTCGAGCCCATTCCACCAATGTGTTGTTGTTTTGATCCTTCTTCAAGGGAATGAGCTCAGATGAAACTGAAGCAGGTGCTAATTAAAACCAGGACTATTCTTCAAACTGGGCTTTTAATTACTGTAAATATATGTCAAGGAGAGTTGCAAAGAAAAATAGTAATTTCTTGTGCTACCTGCCATTTTCACTTGATTACCATCACACTTTTCTGTAGAGCAAAAACATCAGTCTTTCATAACAAACTCCTCTCTTGAGGGCTAGTGTGAATTGAGAGCTGTGAGGCCCTGCCATGGGTTCCAAAACTAGCAGCATAATGTCTGTAACAGACATGCTACCTAATTAAATTGTTAGGGAACAGGCTTTTATATCTTTAACACCTAATTTACTATTGTTTCTTTGAAAGTGTTTGGCTTCCCTGTGGTTTTTTGGGCCTCCCTTCTCAGTTTTACGATGGCTTTTAAGTTTTTTGTGTGTGTTTCTACTAAATAACCATTTTGGAAGTTTTGTTAGGGTCCCGGCTCAAGTTGGACTGAGGGAAGCAGGGGTCTGTTTTACTGTTGTTCATGCTGGGTGAGTTACCACTACCGTGCTAATTATGTAATTACGCTATTTTAATAGCTATTGTACACTACTTTATTGCTAACAAATCTGATTTCCTCTTTCTTTGCTCACTGATGGGACAGTAAAGGCACAGGGACACACACAAACATTATACAGCTCCATAAACCTCAACACCAGAGCTGGCAGGGCTCTAGCCATAAACAAGCATCTTCAAGGCAGCAGGTTTAGCCAAATCTACTCCACACTAATGACAATATAATTCTTGTTTACTGGGAAGACACAAAATTGAATTCATTACTCAAGAACCAAGTGCTCCACAGCTGTTGCTCAGGGAATGTGTAATGTTCTCACCAAAAAAATCAGGGGCTGTACCTGAGATTTTTAGACCATGCTGTACCAGAAATGAGTAATGAATATGTTAATCAGCTACTTGCTCCCTTGTATTTGAGGAAAAAAAAAAAACAAAAAAAAACAAAACAAGAGAGAGAGAAATATTTGGCCCCAGAGAGGTGGGGGAACATATGTTCCAAAATATTCCTGAATTCTGCACTGTCATTTGGAGTCCATGGCTGACAGGACAAGGTGGAGTACTCAGGGATATTAGAATGCAGAGGGGCAGGATGAAAAGGGGAAATGTTACCCAGCAACTATCCCACACCAAATTCAATCATAATAGCAAAACCTTATTTTTCTCCTCTCCTTGTTTTTCCAACAGCCAGTCCAAGGTCTCATTCCCAGTTTATCTGAAGAAGAACCAGTCTCCAGGCAGGTAAAACATACATTGAATTCAGCTGTACTTTCAGCAATAAATCACTGTGCCTGCTCCTTTCCACTGACACTGATGGGCTCCAGTGCCTCCACTGACCCCACCGATGGCCTCCTCTGCACCAGGAGGATCCCTGCAAGCAGCACCAACCTCTGACGCTTCACATTCCCCCTTAAATCCATCCATTGCTAGCATATCTACTGAAAAATTGACAGCAAAAAACATTGCATTAGGCTGCTGGTGTGCTAAGACCACTGTCTATCATAGTGAGCAATATTGGCTCAGCTCTCCCTGTGCTCGCTCTCTGTCTGCACCCATCTGCTGCCTTTCCTCTCCTGCTTGTCACTGGGTCAAGGACAAAAGGGTTGGGATGCTGGGAGGGTACCAGTGAATACAGAGAAGCACACACATATGTCTATGTGCATGTGTGCATGTGTGTGTATGTGTTTGTGTGTGTGTGTATGTGTGTGTTTATGTGTGTGTGTATGTGTGTATATGTATATATGTTTGTGTGTGTGTGTATGTGTGCATGTGTGTGTGTATGTGTTTGTGTGTGTATGTGTGTGTGTTTGTGTGCATGTGTGTGTATATGTGTATGTGTGTGTGTGTTTGTGTGCATGTGTGTGTATATATGCGTGTATATGTGTGTGTGTGTTTGTGTGTGTGTATGTGTGTGTGCATGTGTGCGTGTGTTTGTGCGTGTGTGTGTATGTATATGTGTTTGTGTGTGTGTATATGTGTTTGTGTGTGTGTGTATGTGTGTGTATATGTGTGTGTGTATAAAGGTTGTTTGGCTCTCTGTGGCTATACGTGTGTGTTTATGGATGTATAGGCTCATGTATGTGTATATTTCTGTATCTGTCAATTGTCACCCTGATCTTTCTAGCCTTCTGATATTTTGCATTCTTGCAATGGAGTTGTCATGGACTTGCATGTAAACAGTGTATATTTTTGTAACTTGTTTTTCTTTTGTTTACATTCTTCTCCTAGAGGTGTAGAATTTTGATGGACTGCTGATTTGGCCAGTCGGGTTGGAGAGGTGGCAACTTCATCCTCCAATTGTTGGCCTTTGTCTGAAAATTATATAAGTGGACTCAAATAATAAACTTCCTTCTTTTCTTGCCTTCTGACTTGGACTGGAGTCGGTCTTGTTCTTTTGTGTCCTGTAGTGACAGTCTATATCATCTATATCTATGTCATGCATCAAAAGCAGTGTGGGCAACAGAAGAGGGGGGATTTTGCCCCTGTGCCCCACTCAGGTGAGACCCCACCTGCAGAGCTGCCCCAGGGCCCAGCACAGGAAGGACCTGGAGCTGCTGGAGCCAGGCCAGAGGAGGCACCAGGATGAGCAGAGGGATGGAGCAGCTCTGCTGGCAGGAAAGGCTGGCACAGCTGGGATTGTTCACCTGGACAGGAGAAGCTTTGGGCTGAGCTCAGGGTGGCCCTGCAGGGCCTGAAGGAGCTGCAGGAAACCTGGAGAGAGACAATTTCCAAGGGCTGGAGGGACAGGACACAGGGAATGGCTTCCCACTGCCAGAGGGCGGGGATGGGTGGGATATTGGGCAGGAATTGTTCCCTGGCAGGGTGGGCAGGCCCTGGCACAGGGTGCCCAGAGTAGCTGTGGCTGCTCCTGGATCCTTGGAAGTGTCTAAGACCAGGCTGGATGGGGCTTGGAGCAGCCTGGGACAGTGGAAGCTGTCTTTGCCTGTGGCAGGGAATTGGATTAAGGTGATTTTTAAGGTCCTTTCCAACTCAAATCATTTTGTGATTCTCTGATTCCAGGACTCTGGGCTAGTCCAGAAGACCATCATGACAACACTGACTGAGATCCATGTGCAACCTCTGCTTTTCAGACTCCTCACTCATTTCTCAGCCAGGATTTTAGGATGTCCTTCGGAAAGGTCCCAGCCTGATCACTTGGTCAGAGTTTGTGCTCCTTGAAGCTGTATGGATGTCAGGTCTCTGAGTGGAGATACCATGCACAAACTCCATTCCACCAGCTTCTGCCTCCCACCCTGAAGGAGTTAAGCAGAATTTACAGCATTTTTAACTTGTATTACTCACTTGTATTGAATTATTCTTGGATCAGATATTAAATGGAGATTTTCCATATAATATCTGTCACAGATGGAAAAAACTCCATCATCTATGGATGAGTGTAATCCATTCATTGGTTTACGGATACAGCCCTCTCCAGGGATTGTCAGAAATAAACACGATGTCCCTGTTTGCTGGATTTTTGCATTTGGATTGCTGAGCTAGCTGAAAAAATGTGTGAAATCACATGAAAGCCGACAGCTCCCTATTGACTCGGCATATGAACAAGCTCCCATGTGTTATTTATTCCAGCAAGCCCATGGACTGTGGCGTGTACGTGAAATGCAAGCCCGTTCTGAAATTCGAGGGGATAATAATCAATAATGCTTTGTTTGGAATGCAGCTTTCATCTGCAGAGCCCGGAGCGGTGGCAGGGAGCTAGGGGAGAAGGGAGGGGCAGACACACAGACCCTCACTCTAAAGACAGAACTGGAACCTGCCTCTCCACCCTGCAAACCCCAGGGACAAGCTGCCTGCTGACAAGGCACCTTGGGCATCTCAGATGTGCTAAATCCACGGATTTTTGTTTCTTTGCTTGTTTTTTAAGAAAACAGTTTCTGCCAGAGCAGCTTTCCAGATATCTGCAAGGACGAACTGCACTGGTTAAAATCTACTTGTTCTTTTGGGAATTCCTGGGAGGAATTAGGGATATCAGTGTGTCCAAAGCAAGAGTACGGCAAGGTGGGAAAAGCCAAGCCTATTTCTAGCCCTCGCTTTGATTCCTGAACACAGGGTTTGCTGCAGCATCCTCTTGCCAGGCTGGTGCCACCACGTCCCTGCAGGTCACCCCGGCCGGGCTCACCCCGCTCCCTCGGCAGCGCAGCCTTATGCTGAGCGGCGTGGCACAGCTCCAGGACAGCATCACCCTCACCACACAGCTACCACTCGCTCGGGGATAATTAGTATTTCCCCCATCTGCTAGATGAGCTTGGGGAGGGGAAGCAGGGGAGCGCTGCCAGGGTGTGCTTAACTCTTCCATCCTCAGGCGTTTCGCTGCCGCTCCCACTCCCAGGCTCGTGGCAAACCCAGCCGGAGACTCAGGAGGTCTGGGAAAGGTGGCTGGATCCTGCCTCCCACCACTGCTGAGCCTCTGAGGGGCTGTGGGAAGGGTCTGTCCTGCTCCCATGGGAGACGCCACCAAATCCCTGCGATTCCCTGTGTGTGGCAAAGCACCCTCTGCTGTGCCCAGCACGGGCAGCCTCCAGGTGAGTAGGTTTGGGTTCCTCAGCTGCAAACCCTCCCCAGCTGGCCCTTTCTGCTCTCTCCAGCCAAGGCAGGGGCCCCTGTGCCCGGGACAGTGTGTGAGCACCCCTTGGAACGGGGCCCTGGCGTCCAGGAGACAAACGAGAATGTTAACAAGTGCAGCTCAAAAGGCAGATGCAGGATTAGTGCTGCTCCCGGCAGCAGGCTCCTTTCCTGCATTAAAGTCAACACATCACCCAACACTTACTTCCCACCTTCCCTGGGGTGGCCAGAGAGCTCCCTTTCTAAGGTCAATGCCTCCTCCTCCCCCAACACCCTGAAAGAAACAGGATATTTCCTAGCTAATTTGTACGTGTCTAATTTTCATATCAACAAAGCAAAGTCATGATTTGAGGCTTTTTCGGCTTTGCTTTCTTTTCTCACCACATTCCCGCTCTTGCTGAGGCCATTTCCATTCCTCCACTCCTTTCCCAGATTTCAGTATCCATAAGTTTCTGGGTTAACAACAAAATAACACAGGCTGGAACCTGTTCAGATTACCTTTTTTATTAATTATTTTTATTTTCTCTCTTGGAAAACCTTTTCCCCTCTCTTTCACCCTCCCCGCCAGGGAGTTCAAAGGGACATGTTCGCAAACAGGGGCAGGGCAGCTCTCCACACCCACACTTGCCACCTTGAGGGAGGGAGCGGCACGAAAACTCGCTGGTGAACATTTGTGCAAATATTCATTTGGCATCTGCTAATGTCAAGTCTGGCTGGACTGGGGCTGGGAGCTGCAGAAAAGCATAAATGAGTCAGGCAGACAGCAAAAGCCGAGCTCTTCATTATGCAAACAGGAGCCTCTCACAGCAGCTCTTGGGCACAGGGAAGGGGCTCCTGTTCCTCGTCATTTCTGTCGTGCTTTGTCCTGCCCTTCAGTTACCATGACTTTTCTCATGCAAAGCCCCCTGTGTGAAATGCTGGACAAACCTCCAGCCCCCAAACGCACAGCCTCAATAAACCCCGGTCCAACGAGGAGAGCTTGGCAGCCACAGGCAGCAGCAGCAGCAGGGACGGGGGCTGCTCTCGCTCCTACCCCGTGGCTGTTCTGCTTTATTGCTGTTACTGCCACAAAACCCCGGCAGAACTGAGTTCCTGGGACATACACGGAGCTCCACGAGCCTTTGGTCCTCCCAGCTCCCTGGCTATAGCAAACGCAGCAGAGCAGGCAGCGAGGGAGGGAGAGCTCCCTGCCAGGACCAGCGAAATCCTCAAACAAGTGCAAATAACCCACTCGCCCAACGTTAACAGGGCAGCCACAGCTGGGACGTGTGGCTTGTTAGTAAAGTGTCCCCATGTGCAAACAGATCCAGGCCTAAAGGTTGGAGTCAGTTCCCACTTACCTGGTGATAAACCTTCCCTGGGATCAACGGGACCTGATGGGGCACAGTTGAGATCCCACAGCCACAGGAGAGGTTTCACTGCAGGAACTTCATTCCTCCTACGTAAATTCAGCAGCACCAATGCAGTGGCTCATGGACCACACAATCTGTAATTTAGTAGTAAATTAAACAAGGAGCACGATTGCTTCCTGGAAGTGATGCCTCCAGCACCGAGCACACGGATCCTGGGACGGAGGTCACAGCACACCTTGCTCTGGTGCTTTGGATACAAACTGGTCACAAACACTTGGATGGCAAGAGCTGGACTGGCCGTGCCAACATAGCCCTGACTCACCCAGCAGCTGACCTCCTCCCTGCTCTGGCTCAGTGCTGCCCTGCCATGGGTGACACAGGGCTGGGGCCAGGAGGAGAGGGCCTGGCACTGCACTGTTAATCATGGGAAAATTCAGCATTGCTATTTCAAATCTTATGAACTGAATAATCAATGTCACAGCTGACTGGAAATCTCCACACATTTACAGGTAAGCAAAAATTTTGCATTGAAGGAAGCCTGTATTTCTGTCAAAAGCAGAAAACCTGGGATCTGAAATGCATTCTTTTCACATTTCCATATTTTTAGATTTTGTTTCTAGGCTGGAAAAAGATAAAGAACTTTCCAAGAAAAAAAAAAAAGGTTAAAAAATGCAAAATGTAATCCTTTTCCTTCAGCTGCACTTTCCAAGGCACAAAGGACAAAATTCCTGGTCATATTTCACCAGACCCCTAGCTGATTCCTGATTTGATGTTTAGTTCTTGTTCAGTTATCCCAGTCCAACCCCAGGTTCAGCATGGCCTTGGTGAAGGTATCCTCTGAGGCGGTGCCAGGACCAGGCACAAGTGAGGGTGTCCCTGTGTGCCCAGGGCAGGTGGTCACTGGGGCACAGCAGGGTGGGAGCTTCTCCAGGGCCCCAACTGCATCCCCCATCCTTGCCTGGGTCACACCATGGTCAGAGCAGAAAGGGGCACTGACACTCCCAGCAGCTCCCACCAAGTCTGGCTCCCTCCTTGTTCCTCTCAACAGCTGGGCAGGGTTAGATTGGATAGCAGGAGGAAATTCTTCCATGTGAGGGTGGGCAGGCCCTGGCACAGAGTGCCCAGAGAAGCTGTGACTGCTCCTGGATCTCTGGAAGGGTCCAAGGCCAGGCTGGATGGGGCTTGGAGCAGCCTGGGATAGTGGAAGGTGTCCCTGCCACAGCAAGGAGTGGGACTGGAAGGGCTTTAATAACTAAGCAGTCTGTGATGCTGTGACACATCCCAGCCAGAGAAGCCCTGGGAGAAAACCTGAGCTCCTCAGGTACAGTGATACAGTGTAGGTGTTGCTGGTAGGTGTTGGATGTAGGTGTAGGTAAGCAAAGACTCGTTCCTTAATGATGCAAACAGCTGATGAGTCCATGGAGCAGGACAGGTAGGTGAGTCAGGTCTCCTGCTCTCACCATTGCAGCCACAGCCTGAGCAACAATCCCTGGATCCTCAACAGCATCCCTGCTCACTCCCAGAGCAGCAGGATCTTGGGTTCCTGGTTTTGACTGAAAACATTGGGGAGATGAATCTGAATTCCTCCTCATCAGCCTAAAGACTTCCTTATTATTTATGACCAGGAAAGATTCCCACCAGAAATGTGTAGTTGGTTATAATTTAAATGTTTCTTCTAACTCAGGAAATTTCCAGGAAGGTCTAATAGTAAACACAATAATATGCCCACAAGTTACAAACCAGTCATCCTATTTGTTTAATTCATTTGCCCAGAAAAATAATGAATAAAAACTGGTGGTGGTTTTGGTTTGTTCCCTGAAACAATGTTATCAGTACATGCCCTCGGTGCATTTTCACTGCAGTTACAAAGGTTTTTCCAGCTGGAAAGTGAGTCAGCTTAACTTTTTTTCTTTTAAACTAATGACCATTTAATGTCAGATAAAAGGTTTAAAGGAGAGGATTAAGTACCACTTTCAACAGAGATGGTGGGAGATAATTGACTAAATTTACCCCTGACATCCTGCAGGACACCAAATGTGTTTGAGATACAGCAGAGCAAGGGACCCCGTGGGAGGCCCTGCACTCTCCTCATGCAGGTGGGTGCTAACACTGTCCCCTCCATCATTCCAGCGCATCCAGCATCTCTAGCGGGTGTCTCTGTGCCCTCCAGGAACGTGCATTTCCTGCTCAGGAATCAGCTACACCTTTCAAACAGCAGAGAAGTTGCACAGCAGGTGTGAAGCTAATCATGCACCCCCAAAAAGAGACAATGGAACAAAATGCTCCAGATGAGATATTTGCCAGCAGACAGAGGCACAGCCCTCCCCTGATTCTCTAACCTCCAGCCACAGTCACATTTTCACCTGCATCCACCACCACTTCTCTGGAAACTAAATTACTTTTAATCTTCCATCCTGCACACTCCTTTGATCCATTTTTTTTCTGCCACTTTCAAGGACTTGGGGTAATTTCTCCTGGAGCAATGATTCTCCGACCTCTTTGAGCAGGACAGACCCCACCAGCAGGGCAGCTCCAGGTGTCATTGCTCCCCTCTGCTCACTGCCAAACCCACCCTGGAGCTTTGTTGTCTGTGTCCCAGGGGCAGTATGGCCCTTTTCCCTGCGGCTCTGAGGCTGCCAGGAGAGGCTTTGATTGCTGCTCTTGTGTAGGAACCTCTTGGCTCGGCTGAAAAGGTGTTTAATGAAGCTCAGCCATAAGGCATTCACTCCTTCATTATGCAGAAGTCACCTATAAATTTACATGTCATGGATTCCACCCAAGGGCAGGGTTTTGGTTTATTTGCCAGGTCAGTCACTTCCTGAAGGCAATTCCTGTGGGATCTGCCTTGCTCCGTGTGCTCGCCAAGTGATGCCCTGAGAGGGAGAAGGGCTTTGGTGGCCTTGTGGCTCAGCTGGTGGCAGGCAGAGCCAGCAGCTGAGTGAAGCCACGCTGTGTTTGGAGGAGTCACCGGGAGGGAGTGAAGCTCTGCCCTCACCGTGCTCTCATGAGCAGGCCGCAGCCTGGCTTCACACCCCGCACAGGTACGGAGCAAACATCAGCCCTGAACCCCTCGGCTGCTGCAGCCCAGCCCAGATCAGGGCACCTTGGGCCACCTTCAGACCACCCACGGCAGCGTCTGCCGGCAGCACCCACAGCCGGGCCCACGGCACCCACAGCACCCACAG
>VZSR01003410.1:518565-563214 GCA_013398615.1 Brachypodius melanocephalos | reverse complement strand
CCACAGCACCCACAGCACCCACAGCACCCACAGCCAGGCTGGGCCCACAGCCGAGCTGCCAAGCCCAGCCCCTGCTGCTCCTGAAGAAGACAAGCAGCCATGGCAGGGCTCCAGAGCTCTGCAGCCAGACTCGCTCCTGCCCAGCAGCTGTTTGTGCTGCTCTCCAGCAAACCGTGCCATGCAGCCATTTAGATCCCTGGAGCAAAGGGCCTGCCGTGTGCATGGATCTCCTCCTGAAACCACAGGAGAAACCTGCCTTCAAGGTGCCAAACGGATGGGACTGGAGCACCCAAATCCCCCAGGCCACAAAAGATCTCAGCTCGAATGTGTGCGAGGAGCTTGTAGGATCAGGCTGGGACAAAGGGCAAAACCTGCCATGTTCAAGAACAGACAAGTAATCCCAACTTCTCCACCTCCAGAATGGGACCACTTGTGCTCAGTTGTCTGGCTGGCTGATGTGAAAGGCAGCAAGGGCCAGGCGAATCTGGGTCACCCTGTGAAGGGGTAGGACAGTTCTTTTCTCCAACCCCACGCAACACACGGCCATACATCCCTGCCACATCCCACACTGGCACTGTCTCGATGGTGAGCAAATGGGATGGTCCCTCTGTGACACAGGAAGGGCCTTGGAATCTAAAAAGCACCTAGAGAAAAGTCAAGGTAGGGTTCATAACCAGGGTTGCCACATGGGCAAAGGTCTCCTTGGAAAGAGGTGCCTGTGGAGCTTCCTGTGGGGATGGAAAGGTAAAACACTGAGGATGGACCCTACAAGTGTCCTGCAAGGCCATCATGGAGTGTCTTTGCTGCTCCTTCAGCCAGGACAGGGGTGTGATAACAGCAAGCCTCTGTGACACAGGACAGGGCAAGGACCCAGAGCACATGTGGGATTATTTCATTCTTTCTCCAGAGCTATTTAATGTGGATGAAACAAGGTTGAACCCCAGTGGTTTTCACTGGGCGGGATGGGTGACACACCGGTCTGTACAGGTGCCCAACACCCTGCCCCTCTGAAGCTGCTCTCCAGGCTCCCACTGTCTGAGCCCAAAGCTAATTTCCATGCTACATGTTAATTTTCCCCAAGTCAAGAACCCCTGTCTTTCAGCAGTTTTGACATTTGCTGCCTTTCATTGAATTTCTCTGTGTTGGGAGAGCAGGTGAGTGGGAGATCCCAATTTACTTTCTCTGCAGTCTAGACTATTCATTACTTTCCTGTCTCTAAATGAAGCAGGCACAGTCCTTTCAATACCTACATAAAGCATTCCCTCACCAGGCCTCTAAGTATTTTCATTGTCAGCCTCTGAACACTTATTATTTCCACTATATCCCCTTTTGAGATCACATATCCAGAGAGAAGCTCGGTGTGTTAGCAAGGGTCTCCTCCAGACCTATCCTGTGAGCAGACAGGAATTAGGGAATATTTTACATCCCTCTCTTTAACCATCCTCATATTCTGTTTTACTCTCACAACAGCAAAGAGGCAAAAAGACCCCAGAGTGGCTGTGATTGTGCTCATTTTGTGAGTATAAATGATTACAATTAACGTGGAACCTGACAGAGTGCAAGCACAGCTCAAATTATTCCTCACCATGCCTTGCCTTGCAGTTATCAGGGGTGAATTTTATCTGCCATTGTGCTGCCCATTCACCTAGCTTTGTGTGGTCTGACAATATCTCAACCCAAGGTGGTATATGGTTGCAGGCACTGCCGCTCTCGTTATTTACAATGGCTAATTAAGATCCTGCTACAACCTTCATCCCACCCTTAATTCTTATGAAGCAGCCAACAAAAGGTTTTGATTTCCTTTTTGGCTGGAAGACCTTTTGGCTTCTGCAAAAAGGGGATTAAGAATGAAAGCATATAAAGGTATGTGCACAATCACAAAGTCATAACAGCTCTCCCAGTGCAGTCTCCCAGGAATGAAACGCAGCATTAGCAAGAAGGGCTAATTGGGACCGGTTTAAAGAGTGCACATTGTGTAGCTCAGTCCAGTAACACTTTTGATCAGGCAGACAACACAGCCACAAATTGCTTTCTTCCCCCTCCAAAATATCTGACCCTGCAGGAAACGGTGTTTTACCTTTCCCAAGGAATCCAGACAGGCAGGCAGACGGATGGTGCACACAAGCTGTGTGAGCACCCAGCTGCTCTGTGGGGCACAGCCTGCATAAGCCCAGATCTCTGCCAGCTCTGGGCAGATGCAGGGTCCCTATCCCTCATCCTCAGTGTCCCCAGAGGCTGGTGCTGGCTCTGATGGTGGTTGCCACTGTCACTGTCACGGCAACTTTAAGATTAAACGGAGTCACACACACACAACTCACCCAGACTTTCTCTCCAGAGAGTGCTTTAGGCGCTGCCATCAGCTGCGGGTTTCCAAGCAATTGCTCTCCATCACCCCTTCACCTTCCAGAGGAGTTTGGTCTCAGATCCCTGGTCTCAGGTTGTTTCTAGAGAGCCTCCTCATTCCACACCTTTCTCTGGAGCCTCCCCACTGCCCACCTTGCCCCGTGGGGATCAGCCTTCCCCACTGCCCTGTCTCCTCATGGGAAAGCACCCCATGAAGGCTCTCCTGAGGTGCTGTGGTCTCCAGAGCCTGTCCCCCACTTAAAGGCCTCCTCTCTCTGTCCCTGCATCCCCGAGCCAGCTCTGCAAGTCAAGCCTGGGAATCTGGTTCGTTAGCTCTTGGCAATGCCACCCCCCTCAAATGTCATGGCATGAAGAAATCTATGAAAACCAGAGGCCTGGGACATGTGTTTTTGTTTGTTTGCATGTGCCAACATTTCCAATGGCTCAGAAATGTGTGCCTGTGAAAGCTGGATGTGTGTTATTCATTTAGGATTTTTTTCAGTCCTTATAATAGGAAGCTCATTTTATCCTTTTGAAAGCTTTCGAGCAGAGATGATCACAGTCGCAAAGCCATGGCTGTAAACAACATCTAAGTTCCACAGAGCTGTCTCTCCTTGGAAAATGGTCCCACCAAGGAGTGGAAGGGTTTTCACTTTGTGCTTGTGTCAGATACACAGATAAAGAGGCAGCTCATTTCTCTAGACTCCTTTGTAAATCCCAGCCAAGATTCTGATTCATGCAAATCCGATCATCTGATCAAAGTAACGTGCTACCTCCCAGGAACTCAGGCCCTGCTGGCTGGGCCATGGCTCATCCCTCGCACACCATTGCCTTCCCTCTGGTTTCTGGCTGCTCCCTTTGGCCTCACACACAAATCCCTCTGGCTAGCAGCAGCTCCAGGCCTGTACTGTGGTCACCTCCCAGCAGGCTATGGTGGGCTCTGCTCCCAGCCAGCTCCAAACTGGCCACCACAGGGGCTGTTGACTCTGCACAGCCTCACAACTCACTGGGACAGCCTTTTCCTGCATCCTCGCTGCTCCACCCATGCCAGAGTTTCTGGTGGCACCTCTCTCCTGGGTAGTCATAGCGGTGTACCCCAAAATACGCACATGTCTCTGGATCCCCAAGCTGGAAAGTTTTGGGGTGAAATTTCTCAATTACAAATTTCTCCCATGATTGCCATTGCATTCACTTGGGACAAAAGCAGGTTAGAATTTCCTCTTCGGCAGAAAAAACTGGCCCTTCCAAGGCTAGGATTGCACAAGCTGCTGAAAACACATCCCAAGGGAGGAACAAGCCCTCAGCTGGGAAGGGGAATGTCAGCATCACCTGCAGTGCTTCCCCCAGCTGGGCCATGCTGTCCTGCATCCAGGACATCCCTCAAAACACACCGCAAACCTCAGGATGCCTGCGCTGCTTAACCCAGGAGGAAACTCCCATCGGAGGCTTTGGTGCGGTTACGTCTTCTGTTATTCCTGGCCACTGCAGTTGTTTTTTTCAAAACAAAGGCAGTGTTTTCTATCCTTTAGGCCTGAGCAGACCAATTCATCTCTCTTTAGATGGGTTTGATGTGGCTTGGGAAACTCAACCGGTTGTTTTCCAAGCCCAGCATAACTCAGTTATGCTTCCTGTGGCTCAGCCACAGGTCCTCCAGCCTGGCAGCCACTGGGATGTGCAGACAGTTACCCTTTAGTCTGCTCCTAGGCTGGGAATCAGCTCCTGCCCAGGCAGGTGTCAGCCACCTTCACGCTGCACTGGTTGGACTAAACTTTCCATAATTTTCTGAGTAGAAACGAGTCCCACCCACAACAAACACAGTCAGGAACCGGTCACCACCAGCCCAGAGCTCATGGCTTGGCTTGTCTGTGTCAGTAACCACTAAATTCACAGGCCTTGATGGCCATGGAGCCCCCAGTATGTGCCAGACCTTGCTGAGGGATGAGGACTCTGTGCAGGATGCCCACAGTGTAGATCTCCTTGGGTTGGCACCTTAACACAGGCACTGCAAGATTAAAATGCCGTGGGAGAAAGGAAACAGTGTTCTGACCTTTGCTCCCATCAGCCACGATTCAGCCCCTGATAAAAGGCAGCGGAGCAGAAGAAGGGCAGCAGGAATGGGTGGGACAGGGAGAAGGTCTGGGCTCTGCACCCATCCATGGGCTCCAGAAAAGGTTCCATCCAAGGCTTCCGCGAGTGGACAGAGGTAGCATTTGCTAAAGCAACAGAAAACTGCCATAGGACTGAAGGTTCAGTGGGGGCTCAAATCAATTTCAACTGACAAATAGACACGGGAGATGTTTTACACATCACATAATTGTTTTTTACTTTTGAAACTTCTTTTTTTCCCTATGAAATCACATGAATTTAAAGAAATTAAAGAAATCCTTAATAGAGTGAATTAAATGTCTCTAGTAAACCCAAATCACTCCACTCAGTGCTTTGTCTCACTTAAAATGAAAAAAAAAGAAAAGTTTCAGTTTGACCTGGTTTTTCCTCCCTAATTTTTCAGCTCACACTGTTGGAAATAACAGTCTACATAGGTTACATCATTTGTGAGGAATCTCCTCTCATCTGTCTCCAAATGAATAACAACAAACATTCAAAAAATAATTGAAGTTTTATATATATCCCTTGGCCATTCAGGTGGTATGGCTGGCACGAGACATAGGCACTTTTAACAGCTGTTGTGAATCTTAAGTATAAACTTCCACCCTTTGGCACAGGACCAGGAAATTCTGCATAGGAGTCTACCTGCTCTGCCTCACAGCAGACACAACCCGTGGTGTTTAATACCTTGAGAGTGGACAGCAGAGAACAGCTGTTTTCCTGCGGGACCCCCTGCTTTGTGTGACTCCCTTCCCTCTGTTGGATGAGCGTGACTGAGCACGGCTTGGGGGAATGTCAGACCCACACACACACAGAGTTCCTCTTCCTCCTGCATCAGCAGATACTTGTGTTGTATAGTAATCCAGTGGCCTAAAAAAGCCCAACCACCACTACACACTCACATTTTCACCTATTCCAACCTTATTTCTCAAAGGTAGGCATGGTAACACAGCATGCTGTGGGAGCCAAAGTAGCCCGTATTTTCTGTTACCCAACCTGTCCCACCTAGAGCTGACTAAAATTAATTGCCTTGGTGGACAAACTCTCCTAGACAACACAAAGACAATCTTTTCCAGCTGGAGTCTAAAATCATGGCTGAAATCCTGTTCCACTGTTTTGTGAAAGTACAGTTTGAGTACAGTCTACCAAATTGAGCAGAGAATCAGGGAAAGCTGATGGATATCAGCACATGGTGCAGAACACCACCCCTATGGCTACACGAGTGCCTATCAAGCCTTGCTCCAAGAGCTGGTCGAGGCTGGTTGTTTGCCTAAGCCACACCTAACTTCCACCTTGCCACGTTTCCATCAGCTCAGGTAAACAAGCTGCTGCAAAGACCAGGGCAGTGCAGCAGGCAGGGCTGGGCTGAGCTCAGGCCTCATGGAGCTTTTGGGGTCTTCCCCAAGCTCTACACCACTCCAACACCCACCTGCAGACACACAGGGCTCACAGGCTTGAGAGTATCCAGCCCATTTAGACTACGGCCTTAACTCCAGTAACCAGGGACATAAAAATTGGGTCTGATTGTCACTGAACTACTAGTGCAGCACCTCTTCCCAAAACTTCATTATTTTTGACCTGACTGCTTCCTTCTCCCCTTGTCACATCTCATGACATTTATTGGAGGAGAGATTCAGCCATGGTCCCAGAAGATGTTAGAATTACAACCGCACAGGTACCACACATGCTGATGTGTAAGAGATGCAGCTGAAGAGATCAGTTCCTGTCACAGGTTGGCTACACCTGGGCAGGTGAAGAATGGCAGGGCTAAAACTGCAAAGGCTCCTGGGCTGCCCCACTGCTTCACGTCTGCAAAAAGTTCATCTAAACTGTCTGTGACCCAGCACCATGGGGGTGATCCTCAACTAAAGACTGCAAGGACAGCACAAGGAAACAAACACAGATTTCCCATGCCTGTCCTCCAAAGGGATGGTTGCCAAAAGGCAGCTGCTGGCCAAGAGGGGCAGATCAGGCTCTGTTTGGGCGCTCCAGGTCAGACCCTGCCATGGCACCTGCGTTTGGATCAACAAGACAGACACAGAACAAAACAACTCTGCTGCTGAGCAGGAAAGACCTCACCAGCTTCGGGCCTCCAGCTGCAGGGATGTGAACTCAATCACCCACTGACAGCTCTGTAGGCCAGGGCAGGTTGGCAACAGGCTGGAAGACACCTTGCACAGGGACCAGGACATTCTTTGTCCTCTTGGTCAGTGGTAAGCCCCAGGCAGGGCACATCACCACCATGGTGAAGGGTTTGCCCTGCCTGGACACAGCTGAGCTGTGACCGCTGACCCTTCACCCTCACAGGGACAGACAGCACAGGAGATCCACCACCCTCCCAGAAGGTCTCATCAAACAGTTCTGCTTTGTGCAACATGCTCAAAAAACTTCCTTAGACCCACAAAGTTTCCCTCCTGGGCTCAGTGGCTCCTGACTCTGACAAAGCCAGCCCAGCATTATCAACCTGTGCCTCTCTCTGATCTCAGCTATCAAAACAGTGTGACAAATCCAGCAGTGTTTCTGAGGCAGTAGCTCCAACACGCTTTTATTAAAGCAAATTAAGCAGAGTACTGGTTAAAGTATGACCCCTCAGAGCTCCACACACATGAATGCCATCACAGAGTGTTACATCCCTTGCTCTTGAGGAGAATCCCAGAACAGCAATTAAATCCTCATTAACAATCTTCAATTATAAAGTAAATAACATGCAAAGCCTTCCTGAGAAATCTCAGCTCATATTCAGTGACTGAAGATTTTCTGAAAGGACAAAATGAAGGTAAACACCATAGACAAGCTACTTCTCTGCTCTGGTCGTCAGGGAGGGACCTATCCAGCAGGCTGTCCACCTCTAACCAGCTCCTGGCCTGACCCCCAGGCACAGCCCAGGGCAGGAGTACCATGTGCCCCATGCACAGGGCTGTCCATCACTGGGCACAGGATGCATTTCCCCTATTTCTGTTCAGTTCTTGAATGTCTCCGACCCAGAGCACCCTTCTGTCCAATGTGAAGGTCCTCTGAAGGGGACCTACTATGAATTTTTCTCACCTTTGCCCCTGCTTTTGTTGTTAATAAAGCCTGAAAGCAGATGTTCAAATACAAACACTTAATGTGCACCATCAGCCAACAAATCCCTTCAGCATTGCCTAATCCAGGTGAGCATCCATCTCCTCACCACCCTACCTTTCCACAGCCTGAGGAACCTGTCCCACTGCTGTGCAGGAAATACTCCTGTAATCCAATGATACGAGGCACAGAGACCCCAGTTGCATTCCAATTGTATGGCCCCTCACTCCCATGTGCCAGTCTCCCATTGTGGGACAGGGGACAGGGGACTGTGGGACAGATCCTCCCTGGTTATTCCCAGCCTCAATCTGGGAGATCCCTTCTGCCCAGATTTCTCGAGCCTTTACTGCCTCCACCCCTTCGAATTTCTCCAATGGTAAACAAATCCTGTCGTTCTAACAGTGAAACCATCAGGGCCATGGGCCATGGCAATATTTCAAGGAGAAAAAAGGCACCCATAAAACCTTTCTCACTCAAGAAATCAACTGGGTGTCTCCTCTTGGAGGTACTAACACAGCAAATCTCCAGCTGCTCCCAATCCTCCACCCCAGCACTCCTCTGAACTTTCCCCAAATCCTTCCCACATGAATCAATCTGAAGACAAAGCTGGCAAAGCTTTCCAGCCTGCACTAACCAATTCCACCATTGGATCCTGCTCCAGTGCTTGTCTCCAGGTGCCCCAGAAGAGCAGCTCCCAGTAATCCCCTGGGACAGGGGCTGTTGAGTGACCTGCCTTGCTTAGCTGCTGTGAGGCATCACCTGTACAGCTGCCCAGCTCCTCCTGGAGCAGTGTGGAGTTACCCTGCTTAGCACTGCTCATTTTTCTCTAGGCTTGCAAGGTTTGGAGATTGGTTTAGATAAGCATCCTCAAGCTTGCATGCTTATCTGCACCATCTCCCAAACAGCTTTGATCTGCAGGATCTGGCTGCAGCTCTCAAAGTTATCTTGGGAAAGCTTGTTCTGAGGAGAGTCATTCTCCTGATTAACAAGAAAAAGCTTTCTTAGTGGCTTTGAGCATTTCCAGCCCTGGCTGTAACCAGGGAGTGTAGCCATGTCTGCACACAGGGAGAAGGAAAAGCCAAGTGAGCTTTTCCTTAAAACTTCACTTGGGCTCCATTGCCATTCCAGCTAAAATCTGAGGTCACATATTTAATCTTGCTTCTTTTCCCCACCTTCTGTTTGTGGGGGACTTTAAATCACTCATATCCTGTGCAGAATTCCTGGAAGGAAAGCTGGCTGGACTGACCAGGGAAACAAATCCCTGGACAAGCTGGATGAACCATGCAGGACAAGGGAGAGGGATTTGTCTGGCTGAGGCAAAGTTTTAAAAGGCACAATTTTGAATTAAACAGCTGAAAACAAGAGCCCCTCTAAAAGCTCTAATGAAGGAAACACAAGCCACACATAAGTATGAGTTAATGCAGTCAGATACTAATTTTCTAGTTCACTTTCTGCTTGGCCACAGCTTTAGGAAATATTCGTCGGACTGAAAATGTGCTGCTCTCAAAAAACATCGGTGTGGATTCCCTCACACTCAGCCCTCCACCACCTCACTGAGACTCTTCCTTCTGGCAACAACCAGTGAGGAAGAGGAAGATGGTATTAAGGAACAGGAGGAACTACAGAACTAGCAATGAAGTTTATAGTGGGGAAACTGCCCCGAACATTTCCTGCTGGCCTCGCATAAAGAATAAATATGCATTAAAAAACCACTACTCAGGGAGGGGAAAGAAGTGTGAACAGCAAAAATATGTACATATGTTTTAAATAATTTTTTAATTGTTGAGGCAGTAATACTTGGTTCATGGAACTGCAATATACAGAGAGGTGAAATAAATAGCTTATATATATATAATATATATAATATAGCTGGTTTTAAAATATTCCCTTATCATTGGTGTACTAGGTCATCTTGTAGTCATTTGAATGTAGTTAGCAGCATTCTCCAGAAGTGAGCAGGATGCAGGATCACGGAGCCGTGACTCCCTATGTCGTCAGGAGGGTTACAGAGGATCGGTGCGCCGAGAGCTCCACGGGCCTCATCCCTGCAGCTCACACCGCCTGTCCTGGCTGGCGGGCAGCAGGCAATAAATAGATTACTGCCAACCGGCACTTGGCGGGGCAGGGTCTCAGTAACTTTGGGAAAGAACTTTGGTTTTCTTTGGTTTTATTTATTTATTTTTAATTTTTTTTTTTCCCCTCTGGGGATATGCTTGAGAAGTTGTCCTTTCCAAAAAAAGCAAAAGAAGCACCTGTGTGTCATCAACAACAAGAAGTCAATTTAAATAGAGCAGTTCATTTCATTTTTCAAGTCACAATAAATCCCGAACAGCTTTCCCCAGCATTTGCCATCTAGTCTTTTATTAATTTTTTTTATTTTTATTTTTTTAAAACACAATGTACAAAAATAGAGCTTCTTCCTTATTTTTAATGTAAAAATATTCCTCTGGTGCAGTTTTTTTTTTTCTTTTTGTGGTTTCTTATTGTGACACTATTTTTGTCTATTTTTAGCTGGGGTTGGTGGGTCGTATTCTCTTAGTCCTCTTGGTGACTGTTGTGTACTTGAAAGGTTTCTGTATCTCCATCTGCCCCTTTGGGTATCTCTTCATAAAGTGTACATCTTGCTGGTTTTCCCGGGTCTTGGGCCCTTTCCGTGGCCTTCCTTTTTTGGTGAATCCAACATACCAGCCTGAATATTTCGCAGACATCAGTGCCGTGTAGTTGTTTTCTAGGACTTTTTCAATGAAGACACACTCCTTACTGGTGCCATCAGGCTGAAAAAGAAAAAAAAAAAAAAAAAAAAAAAGAAAAATAAATAATCCAAATGCAAGCTCAGTGACCAAAACCCAATTTGGCATAAATAAAAACATCACATCTGGACCTCTTTTTTGGTTCAAACATTGTTAATAAGAACCATAACAAGCATCAGCTGAAATCAAAATTTAGGGTTTTTTTAAAGCATGAAAGCATGAGGTCATAATTTCTTTTTTTTAAATGCTCTTATCCAAGGGGAGAAAAATTTTTCAAAGACAACAGTTAAGTTTATCCAGTCCAGTGCCTTCAACTGCAAGCAAAGCAAGACATCCAGCTTTGCTTTTTTCCATTAGGGAGAGAGGATGAATTGAACTTGTGCCAGGGAAACATCATACTTAGTCAGAAAAAACCCAAACCCCAGAATCTCATGTGGCCCAAACAACAGCATTTCCCCTCCCACCCCTCACTTCTGATGTTCTCTGAAATACCTTATGGGTTTTCACCCACAAATACCCAAATCCCACTAAAATTATTACAAGCCTCAGTCTAAGCCTGCACAGCAGTTTGAAAACTCTCCTCCATGTGATCCCAGGGCAAGCCCTGGCAGATGGACCACACGTGGTGGCCCAGGGGTACTGGAGCCACTGGGGTCTCTGGCCCCACTCCAGTCCCTGGGACCCTGGAGAGCCCTGAAGCCAAGCTGGGCTCAGCCCAGCCTGGAGATCAAGACTACCAGACCCAGAACTGGGCTTTGAACACGGCAGAACACGGATCTCTGCATTCAGGACTCACACAGCACAGGCATCACTGGAGGGAGAGACAGCATCACACAACTGCATCTTCAAGTCCTTAAGCACAAAGGAAATTCTTCTCACCATAACCTTCTGACAGAAAACATTTTGCCCTTTAACTGCGGAGTTACTGGTGCTGTACCTAGAATGCCACGTCATGTGCACCCACACTTTGATTTATGCATCCAAACATATTCAGGAGTAGATAAAGGATAAGTAGCAATCAGCCACCGCACAGGATTTCATTTAACGCTTAGCAAAGCCAAAGGAAGGATTTCCACCATAGCCCAATTCAGCTTCCCACTGAAATCAAATGAGTGTTTCAGAACTGCAGGCCTACGTTTGCTATTAAACCCTGCAAACACCCAAACTAAACACTGTCAGAGCCTCTCGGCCTTTAGCCATCACCTCCTGAGGGGGCAGGAAGTCACAGCAGCACGATCCGCTCAGCCACCAGCCCTGGCTCTGCTCAAGGGCTCCTCTGGGCACGAGGCTGGGGCGAGGAGCTGAGCCCTGCATGGTCACCATCCCTTCCCTAAGGACAGCTCAGCCTGCCCTTCCAGGGGAGTCATCCTAAAACGTGCTGCACGATCCCTGTGGAGTTTGCTGCAGTTTGCAGGAAGGGCAGGGGATCATGGAACAGGAGGGAACTCCGGGCCACTCTGCACAGGCTGAGTGCACCCCAAAGAACCACGACATGGGAACCATCGGGCACCATGACCAAGGCTGGAGGCAGCAACAGAGGAATCCCAGGATGGCTGGTCACCACCAGCCCCCAGGGCCAGCCATTCCTGCAGCACTCAATGCCTTTAGCAGAGCTGTGGTTCCATCCGTGTGACAGAAGGTGATGTTTGCCCTGAAGTCAGCGCTGCACCCTCCTGCCTCAAGGCTTTCAGCACCAGGGAAGGTCCCATTAAGAGGGCAAATTCTGGTCTTTCAGCACCAGGGAAGGTCTCATTAAGAGGGCAAATTCTGGCAACTTTTGCAACAATTCTGCTAATCCAGGGCCCGCACAGGGGCTCTGCCTTAGGACCGGTAGTCTCCATCCTGGATAGGCACAAAGGTCCTCATTTTACCATCCGCAACTGGAAGCTCACAAATGCTTTAATGAACAGCAGAACTGGGCAAAGCTCAGTGGTTCCAGTTCCTGGGGGTGTCATTCTCCAAGTCCTGGGTTTGATCAAAGCCACATGAGTGGCAAGGGGGGAAATCAGTCAACACCACAGGGTTCCACCAGATTTCAATGGGAAGCCATAAAACCAGCTCCAGGTTTCTCAGGGCTCAGCCCACTACAAACCCTTCCCCAGTGAGTGGAGAATTTTTAAACAATACCGTGGCTGGGATTCAAATCCACCCAAACCCAGGTGCCTGTGAACCGACCAGATCCGTACCGCAGCGGGAGCAGGTAATTGGAAGGGTTGTTCCCCCCGTGCTTGTGGAAAGGGACTGGATTTGAGTCCTGACCTTGTTGCTAGGAGAATTAAGGGTTTTTCATGCAATTTAGGAGGTTTCCGCTTGTACTGCAGTGTCAGTTTTTCACAGAAAATTAAGACTGGAATGAAAAGAAAATGTGTGTAGGAGGGGGAACTTATTCTATTAATAACAAAAAAGAATTTACTTATACCTTCAAATTTGCCAACAGGGCCTAAGACAGAGACAGGAGGTGGAGGAATAACAAGGTGCAACTTCAGGCCAACCTCAGGGCTCATTTGAAGTAAACAAGGTGCATGAGATAAAATAACTTTGTTCTGGAAGAGGAAGAGCTAAATGGTTTGATAACATGAAATTACAGCAACATTTACAAATACCTAGAGATAAATCAGGATAAGGACCTCACTTCCCCAAACAGAGCATTCCTGTATGTGCTAAGACACGTCACAGACGCACAAATGATTTTCAAATACTGACGAGATAATTTTACAGTTTCTTTTATGATCCCCAACAGGATAAATCATTCACACAAGTTACCTACATGATGAAGAGCCGTACCCACAGCAATCTATTAGGGGAAAAATCAATTTGTGAAGGTTTTCAGTAATTTTTAAGCATCAGGTGCCCAACATTTAAAATTTAATCAGTTCCCTGTTTAAGCTGTAGCAAATCGCTCCTTGTGTCTGTCCTCCAAAGAGAGGGGGGTGAAAGAGCTGCCAAGATTCTTTGGCCAAGCACCACTCCCTGCTCCAGCCACGGGCTCACCCTTCCTCAGAAGCTCCTGGTGCAACCAACCCAGGGCTGCTCCCTCCATCACCAATACCAGCTGGGAGCTGCTGCCAAGCCACATTTCACACACACTGCACTAGCACGGATGCACCCTGCAGAGCTCTTACCCTCCAAAACACCGAGCTTTGTGTTTTCAACTGATTCTTGACAATAAAGAAGTTCTTGAAAGCCCCAGAGCTGCACAGGGGCTTTCAAGCATATCTGGCCCAATGTGATGGTCTGGCCACAGGACAGAGGAGGTCCCACACCCAGCCCCACATCCCTCCCCCCTCCACGGCAGGAATGAGGGATTCAGGTGCCCCATGTGTGCCCCACTGGCTGCTCCTGCCTTTTGGCCTCATCATCCCACTGGCATCAGCTCCAGCCACGCTCCTCGCTCAGAGCAGGACACAGCAGAGGCACAACCCTGCTCCTGTAAAGGTCTCTGCAAGGAGACCAGATTGTTGGTGTTGGGCCAGGGGCTGCTGCCGGGCCATGCAACAAGGCCATGCCACCTTGCAGGTCAGTTCTTTGCAAAGAAATCATTCAGAGCATGTTTTTGCTTTAACATACCCCAACAGCTTTGGGAAGATGTGGTATCTGTTAGCCGAATTTCTGATAAATGCTTTATAAAATGCATGATCTAAGTGCCACCTTCCAGGGAAAGCTCTGGGGCATGGCCCAGGTCTGTGCAAAGTGAAGGGAAAGCACAGCCTGAGCAGCCCCAAGGGCTGACTCCAGCAGAGTATCTCCTGGAACAAGGGCTGGGGAGCAGCCCTGCTGGCAGTGGGTCAGTGCCCAGTGCCAGGCAAGGACCTGAGCAGTGCCAGAGCTTTTACAGAGCAGCGTTAGAGCAGCAGCACCCAAAGGTTTGAGGAGAGTTTTTGCACCGTGAGCCGGCTCCACCCTGCTTGCAGCTGAGGGTAGCCAAGCAGAGGGGCCACGCTGAGCCAGGGGCTCACCAAGGAGCAGCCCCGCATTGTTTGTGCAGAGCATTTGGCGAGGGGCTCTCCAGTCTTAAACGTGAAACATGTTGAACTGACACTAAAGCAGAATTAAGTGCCAAAGCATTTGCTGCTTCTACAATTACACTCCGGAGCGCTTTGGTGCTCCTGCTCTCCTTTTTATGACCCAACTTGGTCTTATTGTAGTTTGGCTTTCTCGTTTTAAGTTCTCCAAATGGAAAGGATCAAAGAGCTCTTTGTTGTAGCAGGAGCACTCCTCAGAGTGAGGCATTCCTGCCACGAACAGCTTGCAGCTCAGGGGGAATTCGCGGCCGCTCTGTGCCACCAGCCCGAGCCAAAGCATCAGCAGGTGCAGCAGCCGCCTCCGCCTTCCCCCCGCAGCCTGCCATGCTGAGCCACCTGAGCAGCTCTTTATGGCACACGGAGGCCAGGGCAGGTTTTCTCATTTATGCTTCACAAATCTGGCGCAGTGGGCACCGGAAAATCCAAACTTCCCTCGGCTTTCACAGCAACAATGAGCTCGCGCCAGCAGCTCGGGTAACAGCTCCAAGTGCGGAGAGAATTCTCCAGGACAGAAAAGTTTCTCCATTTGCAAAGATCAGGGCACAAATTAAGCTGTTGTTAGCTAAGCTTAGGTTAAAACACTTCCCCTCCTCAAGCGCTGCTGCAATTAGGAGCTCTCTGGGTGAGCGCCTGGTGATGTGCTGCAAATAACAACAAATCCCAAATGCCACCAAACACGTCTGTGACAAGCCAGAAATGCCGGCTTGGCACAGGCCGCAGCGAGCCTCAGCAGTCCAAGGGAGAGGGGGCTGAGTATCTGTCTAATTATCACCTTTCTGCCAGCTCAGCCCCCTGGCTCGAAGTCAAACTGTGGTGACACCAGCCCTCCGTACCATTGAGAGCATCTCCCTCTGCGAGGGAAGCAAGCCCCCACCTCCCAAAAATCCCGGAGCAGGGAAAGCTACCACTCAAGCAAAAGGTTTCCAAGAGCTGCACACATCGAAGCTTTTACAAGGAAAACCGCTGAAAATGGACCCTTCCCGCACCCATCCTTCTCTCCCTCTCTGCAGACAGACAGACAGACAGACAGATGGGGTTTCCAAGCACTGACACCCCACTGTGCTGGGTTTCATGCCACCCCCAGGTGTGAGGCACATCCACTGAGCTCAGCAATCATTCCAAAGTGCTGCTGAAAATTCCCTCGGACACTAACACTCTTAGAATCACCCACTGCATTACACAGAAGAAATCCTGCCCCGTGTCTCCCAAATTTCACAGCAGGGACAGCAGGGAAGGCTTGGGTCTCCAGGAGGAGCAGGGTTCAGCAGTTCCTGTGAGCTGCTCCTGAAGGAAGCCCAGCTGAGGACCCAGGGCTGGTTCCCCAAGCACAGCTGATAACCCCTGACAGCCCCAGAGCTGTTCTCCCAGCGGTGCCCAGCGACGTGTGACTTTCAGAAGTTCCTTCTCGACAGTTTTGCAAAAGCTCAGCTCAAAGTCAGAGGGGCAATGCTCAGAGCCCCCTCCAGACTCTCTCTGCATGGCTTGGAAAATCCCAGCTGGAAGGAGGCAATACAGGAGCTGTGTTAATGTCACAGCTTTTAGCGCTGCCCCTCTCCCCCTTGACGCACACACCTTCTAAAGGCAGGTCAGAACACACGATGGGGAGGTGAGCACAGCCCTGCCAGAGCCTGCAGTGCCGGGGTGGCAGGACCTGCTCACAGCAGTGAGCCTCGGTGCTCAACCATCCCCTGCACTTTATGGCGTTATCGGGACAGATCCGTCAGCAGCATCCTGATGCTCAGCATCCTGGATTTATGACTGGGCATCCTGACCACAGAGACACCTCTTGACCCAAATGCACATTCCTGCTCCTAGAGAAGGCTGTAAATCAGGGAAGCTGCATCCATAATTGCCAAGAGTCACTCAGCCTCATGCGCGTTTCCTCCAGCTCTCTGCCCTCTGAACCTGCACAATCCTCCGAGGAAAATACTTAGGAGTCGTGATGGGCAGTTCAATAAAAGTGTCTGCCAGCACAGCGGAGAGGTTAATTATGTATACAGGACATCTAAGTGCATTCACGAGGCAGGGAAGTAACACAAAACCACGCGGAGGAGATGCTCCGTGGAGGGCACACCTCCCTCCAGAGGCGCCGTTTCAAAGCAGCCCCACCCACGTTTGCCCCCAGCTGCCCCCACACGCTGGGAGCATCCCAACCCTCCCGAAAACAGGCAAAAAAGGGCACGGTCCTGCATGCGTGGGTCAAGACATCCAGGCTTGGCAGAGCCCTGTGCCTGTCTGTGCCAGACACAAGCTGCAGGAACCAAGGAAGGAAGAGAACAGTTTAAAGCTTTTCTTTCCTTCTACCTTCCATTCCAAAATTCCTCCTTTTTAACTAAGTTCGGTAACCCTCGCATTGCCCTGGGAGAGCTCTCTGCCACAGGATAAACAGGAGGACACAGATGAAAGGAGTCTCTGTAGGCTGAACCAGGCAAGGCTGGAGTTACACCAGGACAGGCTCCTCACCTGCTCCTTCCGTCACTGCCACAGCTCCTGCCAACACTGCAGCAGGGTGGCCACGGCCCGAATTAGGGCAAACCAGGTGGCTTCAGCTGGAGAGGTGCACACTTGCCTGATAGACATTCCTAACTGCATCTCAGAGAGCTGCATGTACTGACTGTTAATGAGGAGAAATATCAACTGCTTTTTAAATGAACTTTATTAAACCAAGAGAAAATTTAGGAAACTTAAGTCAAAACTGCAGGTGTCCTGGAGCAGGAAGCTACTGCTCTTCAGGAGATCCAAATCCCCAGGCAGGTTTCAGATGTGATATCTGAGCAGCTCTGTGGCATCTCCCATTACCTACATGCACCAGGTCCAGTTCCATGGAAGCTGGGAGATGCTGCACATGGTAAGGGATGGGAAGGTGTTTTTACCCCTCTGTACAAAGCACAGCCTGCTGCTGAAGGGCTCCTCTGGGCTTTGCTGGCAGCTCTTTTCCAGCAGTCATTTCCAGCCTCCACAGGCCAGTCCTGAGCTCTCTGTAAAAGCCATCTAAGAGCAGCAGCGTATTTCACTAGGCTTAAATTCAATATATAATTGTAGCAAGGTGGGGGTCACTCTTCTCCCTGGGGAACAAGCGACAGGACAAGAAAAGAGGACAGAGACTCAGGCTTGGGGGTGGTTCAGGCTGGACATCAGGGGGAACTTGTTAAACATGGGAAGGGGCTGTCCATGGAGGGGGAGTCCCCATCCCTGGAGGTGTCCAAGGAAGGCCTGGACGTGGCACTCAGTGCTCTGGGCTGGTGACAAGGTGGGCATCAGGCACAGCTTTGCACTCCATGGTCTGGGAGGGCTTTTCCAGCCTCAGTGATTCTGTGATACAGAGAGTTGTGCCACTTTAGGAAATGTTTTCTTAAAAAATTGTTTAAAACACCAGGTGTAGATGATGAGTGGAGCAGGATAACGAGACTAGAACAGTTGCTGACCTCATAGCAAGCCCTGGGGTCTGTCTGAGGTTTATTCACATTAAACAAACATGCACACTGACTGTATAATTTCAAACAAATGCAATCTCATCCAGCCAAGATTCCAGTAGTGACACCACTTTCCCTGGGGCAAGCTTAAATGGGGGGAATTTAATGGGAGGGAACCAAGAAAGGTCATCGCTTGTATGCAGGATAGCATCAGTTCTCTTCATGTCAAGTTCTATTACTAAGAAAAGAGAGAAATCCATCATCAAATCAAGTGCCATCCATAAAAAATGATCACCCAGATTTGTTCCAGCCTGTGAGTGACCAACTTCCATCCCTACATAACAAATGCAAGGCTTGAGACTTGTGCCCCCTCAGGAAAACTTCGTATCTTTGGGTATCCAAAAGACACGGAAATAGAATCTCAAGAACAAAAATGTATTTAAGCAGGATCTACTTTTCTTTGACCTTAAATATAGTTCTGTAACTGCCATATCAAAGAGACACTGTTTTGCTACTGTTGGAGCACAGGTTTTATTCTCCACTGCAAAAATAGCCTCTGTTTTTCCACCTCCCCTCCAAAACCAAACTGCAAGCCAAGGAGAAACAGTCCTTGAGGAGCAGGAGTCCTCTAAATGTGATCTCAGCTGCACCCATTTGAGAGAGACAAGGCTGCACTGCTTTGTTCCTTCTTGCAGTTAAATACATCAGTGTAAGTACTGCTTAGAAGAAACATCACCCTTATCTTAAGAGATGCTCAAGACCAACAAAAAATTGCACTTAGGAGATAAGATGCTCTGAGGAAGGCAATTAAATCCAACTTGATAACTGTCAGCACAAGATACATTCAGCAGCACACCCTCTCCACCCAGACAAGACAAGGCATGACCAGGGCTCAGGGATCCCCATCAGTAATTTTAATTAACATTAAACCTTAGGCAACTGAAATAGTTCAACAGGACACACAGCTGCAGCCACCACGAAACACAGGGGACAGGAGGTCAGCAGCTTTAAGTGACACTTGCTTCCTGAAAACAGCAAGGATTAAATTAAATTAGCACACAGCTTTCAAGAAGATGGTTTTCTTCCCTGGAAGGGGATAGACATCTTCCAGCCACAGGATAAGGAAAAGATTCAGACGTCAAGGCTTACAAGCAAATGAACCTTGACTTTGCAAAGCTCAGTCTGAGAGAGAACTGGGGCTTCTTGGAAATATCGAAAGGAAACATGATATTTCCTAAAGAGGAATCACAATAAATCCCTAAATGTGTTACACAGCTCTCTGGTGACCTGACACAGCCAGGACACACAATCCCCACATCTCCAACAGAGCACCTGCGAGTCCTTGTAAGTCATTGCTAAAAGGTTACTTTGTTATATTGTGGCACCCCAAACTACCCCAGCACTGGAGGTGAGGCTGCCCCAGCCCAGAGCAGAGCGGGACAATCCCTCCCTGGCCCCTGATGTCCCCAGGACAGGGATGTCCCTCCTGGCCCCAGGGCACTGCTGACTCAGATCCAACTGGACATGGACCAGGACCCCCAGGGCCCTTCCTGCAGCTCCTCTCCAGCTTCTCAATGATGTTTCGGATCTGAGAATGGAGGAGGGTGGTTTAGCTCTCACTTCTACTCTCAATTTCAGGAGAATCTCAGCTTCTAAATTTCCAGAAACATAATTCAAATTTTTTTTCCACAGGTTGCAGGGAAAAAAGCCTGATCAGGTAAATGAGGAAGATTCTGATGGTCCAACCAAAATAAGAATGGTTTTGTCATCTCATTGATTTTAAGACCTTTGCAATTCTGCAGGCTCTGATTCCAGATTTTTGGACACTTGAGACAGTTCTGGATCAGGCCTCCGTGTCCAAAGTACGGCAATGTCCAAAATTGCTTGGCTTCAGGGTCCAGTGCGTGTGTTTATTTAGAAGACTTAAACTAAAATAAACTCAGAGGAAGAGTGAAAACCCAGGCTGCAGCACCAAACGAGATCTGAGTGAGGTCCAGCAAAAGCCATGTCAAGTTTTGCTTTCACGTGAGATGCCAAGTCAGAACAGTTTATGACTGAGCATGTCACAGAGAGATCCACAAAGCACGTGCTATTAAACCTGACACTCCACCACTCCTGCTCATGTTTATGTTGCAAATTCAGCATTCAGAAATTTTTAGGTTTTCCAAGCCTCTTTCAGGCAATCTGAATGCTGTGCAGCTCCTGGAAAAATTCTGGATAAGCATCAAACCTCAGTGAAAGTTAGAATTCTGCCCCAAATCCAAGATGTAGTTAGGTGTGGTTTTAAATACACGACCTGAGGAGGGCAAACACCTCCTGTACTGCACCAGAGTTCCAAACTGCAGCCCCGGCGTGTCCCTGCCCTCTGCACACACCTCCTGGCATCCTTGCAGCACCCCTAGTTGCCAGGATGGCCCTGGCACGGTGGGCACCAGGAGCACCGGCCCCAAATGCCACACAGGACTGGGGCATGGGGAGGGCACCGGGCTCATCCCGGGGTCTCCTTGCCTCAGCCCCCAGCCCTGCAGCGAGGAAATGGGTGTCCACCAGCAGCTTTTCAAAGACAGCTTTTCAAGAAGGCTTAACCTCATTCTCAACCAAAGCCAACTGATGAAAACCTGCTCCAGGTACAGCAAAAAGGCTTTGGAGAATCCCCTGGTGTCTCCCACCCAGGGGAGTCTCCTTCCCTACAAAGGGAGCCTCTCCTGCTGAAGCCCCCACAGCTCCATCTCCCACGGGGCCAGAGGAGTTTCAGGGGCCAAGAGCACATTTACAGGCCACAATGGGCACTTTCACTCTTTGATGCTGTCAGGTTTTTTAGCCAACTTTCCTGACTAAACACACACATGCCTCAAAAAAACCCCTATTTCAAAGCTGTAATGTAAACAACCCCGAATTATTACTATCCCCTAAAGGCTACTGCTGGCAGGCATCAGTGATAAAGCTCTGCCAGAGCAGTCTGGCATCTAGTAACAATTTGTTTGTTGTCCTGCAAAAATACAGAGAGCCTTGCCATATGGTATTAGCAACTTTCTGGTAACATTAAGAAATATATTGGCTTGGAAAGCAGTTATCACACCAGTAAAAATGCTGTCTGAGAGGCAGGTCTCCTCTGTGAGTGGCACCAGCACAGTGGTGCTGGTGAGGGCTGGGAGAGGGCTGGTGGCCAGCAGAGCCATGCCACCTCCTGTCCCCTGTCCCCAGTGACATGCCCCTGGCACAGCCAGGCTTTGGCTGGCACAGCTTTTGTTCAGAAGCTGGACTGTGCTGGGGACCACAGCTCAGCACTGCTCATTGTGAGTGCTGGGAGGGCTCCAGTGCTGCAGATGTGGTGTCAGGGGACATGTCCCCAGGAGGAATCCAAATTATCTGTCACCAGTCTAGAGCTCTGCCTCAGCCACCCAGCTGCCCACAGCTTCCTACCCATTACCAAACAGCTCTTCCCCTCTGCTCACATTCAGCTCAGAGAATGGAGGAATAAAATCAAACTCATTAAAATGCTTTTACAAAAATAATGCCACTACACTACAATGATTTTGAGAGTGTGTGGACACCAGATCACTGAGGATCTTTGAAAGAAGGTGAGAGTGTGGAATACCTTCCCCACAGATACCTGCTGCAGCCTGAGCACCAGCATTGACCAGACTGCCTCATCCCACAGGGGGAGGTCAGGGAGCCACAGGGAATTCCCTGGAGACAGTGCTGGGGGTCAGGGGATGCTCTGCTCCCTGTGCAGCAGCCACCAGCCCTGGCTGTGCCCAAAGGAAGGGCAGGCTCTGGCCATCCTTTGATCATTCAGGTTTCACACAAACCCTTGACTGCAAATGTTCTCCTGCCAGAGGATGAGACAGGGCAGGGAAAGGCAATCTCTGCAGCATCCTGCAGCTCTAGAGAGCTGGATGTGCTGTAAGGACAGGCTCAGCAAGAGCAGCTGGAGCCCAGCTCAGGTAAGAGCCATCTGCTCAGCCCAGGCTGCTCCTTGCTCTGGGAGACTTCAAAGACTCACCCTTGCCAGCCTTCAGCAAACATGAAATCCCCACTCTACCGATGGCCTTATCTCAATGCACAAGATAAGAGAAGCTGAGGCAGAGAGAAAAAACACAGAAGGACTCCCCAGGAGAACCAGTTAGAAGCTCAAGAGCTCCTCCAAAGAGACCATCAGCTCCTCTTTGCCTCTAGTACTGAATTACTGCCAATATTCAGAGTTGTGTTCTAGATGACTTGTCACCTTGTCACAAGTGGGTAAGTTACATCATGCCTCTCCTGGGAAGAAGAACTGCACCTTTGAGTCCTCTTCCCCCCAGGTTTTTAAGCAGCCTGAAATAAATGAACAGGTTTAATAATTTTTGAAAAAAGACAAAAACGTTTGTCAGAAAAGCAGCTGGCATTCTTGTTCTGAATTTTTGTATTTTCATCTCTCTCCTTGTAGTATGATTTCGCCATAAAGCCTGGAGAAGAGAAGGGTCTAGGAAGAACTTATTGCAGCCTTTCAGTATTTAAGAAAGGTTAAAGAAAGATGGAGACGAGCCTTTTAGAAGGACCTGCTGCAATAGGACAAGTAGTAACAGCTTTAACTAAAAGAAGATAAATTTATACCAGATATAAGGAAGAAATTCTTTACTTTGAGGGCACTGGCACAGGGTGTCCAGAGAAGCTGTGGCTGCCCCTGGATCCCTGGCAGTGTCCAAGGCCAGGCTGGACAGGGCTTGGAGCAGCCTGGGATAGTGGAGGGTGTCCCTGCCATGGCAGGGGGTGGACTGGGATGAGCTTTCAGGTTCCTTCCAACTCAAAAAATTCTGCAATTATTTTTATAATAAAGTTCAGTGCTCCACAGAAAACCTCAGGAAGACCAGAACAGTCAGGAGCTACAATTTTCATGTAGTACCAAAACCCCCATAGCTAAGGAAACATTGGACAGAAGTAAAAAGAAATAAAATTAAATGTTTCTTGGGCCTTCTCCAAAACAACACCAAGAATCCACAAAATCACACTCCAGTTTGTTTTCCCCAGGTGGTGCTCACCTGTAACAGAGAAGTCACTGCTGTACAACACATCCCCTGTCTCGTTTTCCAAAGCATCACAGAGTGCCAGTGACCTCCGCAGCTGCTGTTATAACACAGCCAGGAGCCTGCCCAAACCAGCTCCGAGCCCTCTGGTCACTGCTGGCTGTGAACACACACACAGCAATCCATGAGAGAGGCAAAACCCACGAGGTTTGGGGCTCCTGAGCAGGCTCCATCAGAGGGCTCTGTGGGGAAACTCTGGTGGAGGTGCAATTATCAGAAATAAAGACACAAAGGTTGCTCTCCTTACCCCCGGGGGGTTAATCCGCTTCCCTGCAACACAGCCTACTCCAAGATGGGGAAAAGCCCTGTCCACCTCTGGAGCTCTTGTGCTCATCACCAGTTCCAGCTGAGAGCAACAACAGTCTGCTCCTAACTGTGGCACTCTTTGTAGGCGATTATGGGACACAAAAGGCGCTAAATTCAAAGCAGGTTTTCAACTGGGGGGGATCCAAAACTGCTGAGTGAGGAGGAGAACAAAGCCAGGTGGCATGTGCTGGTCTGGTTGGGGATTATGCAGTGTAAGGCAAAAGGAAAGGAAGCAGAGGAAAGGCTCAGGTTGGTCCCACGGGTCCTCTCCTGCCAAAGCAACACTGCAGGATAACGGTGGAACAATCACTTCGTGGGCTTCATTCCCTTCCACCCCCAGACCCAACTTAAATATTTGTATAAGCCCAGACGTACCTTTTATCTCATGTTTTCCTTGGGGTTTACTGGCTGTTTAGAGCATTCAGGCTAAAAAGCACTCCCTCAAACGCTTGCCACAAAGAGAGCTGAAACCATGACACTAATTAAAACCACGCTCTTTGGTATCAAGAAGACACGCTATTGTTTTGTTTTGTTGCTCATGAGGAGCTGTTAATGTGGGCAACACATCTGGAACATTTTCCTGCCCAGTGCAGGGTTCCCTCCGGCCCAGGTTGGTTGCTTTGGGAACTTGTCAGGGGCTGGGGTGGGAGGGCAGCAGTATTTACAAGAACAGGCTTATTTATGCTTTGTAACAAAACATTTGCCAGCCTAACACCATGAAAAGCACATCGGGGTGGGGTGAAAAAAGGGTCCATGCTGCCTGAAAGTTGACAGGCTAAAGAACTGCCCTGCCTCAGGGCTCAAAATCAAGGGATGAGCCTTAAATACACCCTCCATACAAATATATGGTATGTTTGGTAAAACTGATGCTGAGTTTGCCTGGATGCTCCTGGGCAGAACAAGGAAGGCTGTGGGCTGTCCTGTGCCACTGGTGATCTACCTGGAGCAAGGGCTGCTGAAGAAAAAGGTAAGATTTTGTGTTCAATTTACCTCACTTGAGTGCTTCTTATGTCTCTATAACTGGCATCAGCACCTCATAAACATTAACAACATTATCCTTGCAACATTTCAGGGGAAAATGCTATGATCACATTTAAAGGAGGGAAAATTAAGGGACAGAAAAATCTAAGGTAGGTTTATCCAATGCAACCTTCAAAAGCATCCAAGGTGGTTTAAATGCAGTTAAAATAATTTCCCTGTCCAAGACCAAACAATGGGGTCTCATGCAGGGTGGTAACACAAATGCAGGAAGCAGATAGAATGGGCTGCTTTGCCCCAGCTCTCCCAGATTGCTGATTTCCACTTCTCCCTGATTTTAAGCAGTGCCCTGGATGCCTCCTGCCTTGACAGGCAGCTCCAAAGCAGGTCAGGCACGGGGCCCTGGCTGGCAGCAAATAACCTGGGCTGAGCCTCCACAGAGCATCTGCTCCCCAAGGAAACCGAAGTGGAGGAGGGAGGGATCCTCCAGGGACAGCAGAGTCCCACAGGTGTCACTCCTGGGACCACAACAGTAAATAATTTTTCATCAGAGCCATTTGGTTTTTGTTTGGGAGCATGGCTTTCACTGCCTTGACTCAAAACAAAACTCAGCTTCCCTTTTTCACAACCACAAAAATGCTAGATTTGAACTCCTGGTGGTGCAAAGTGAGGGACCAGAGGCTTGAAGACTGGAATATTCTATTTGACACTTATTTTTTGGTGGCACTTCAGCTTTGCACAAGCCTCTGCCTGGTTAGCAAGCCTCCAGCTTTTCCAACAATAAAGAAGACTGTGTGAAGTACTAAAACAAGTTGATACACAAAAAATACTACTTCAGCACACAAGTTGGGCTGAAGGAGAGAACACACTGTAATTTGTTACATGCTTCCATTGCGGGGCCATCCCCCAATGTTCAAATTCCAGCCCTGGCTGTGCCACAGCAGTCCCTGGCTCCTGGCTGGCAGGAAAGAGCTTTCTGCTGCCCAGCACCAACCACCAGCTCAGTGCTCTGCTTGCCCGTCTACTCTGAATCTCTCCCAAAAGGAACTCTGGAGGAAATTCATATTTGAATGCCTCCCAAAGAAAGACCAGTGAGGAAGGTGCTGTGGAGGCGGCCATGGCACTGAGATGCTGAGGTGACATCTCAGGTGAGGCACAAGCACACCTGCAGCAGCCCTGGAGGGCCCCGTGAGGCTGCAGGGCTCCTTTTATAGGCTGGGGAGCTGGATAGAGTGTCAGGAGAGCACCTGGGACAGCAAGAGCTGCCCTGCAAACCCCACATCCCCCACTCTGCTTCTCATTTGAGGCTGACAGATGAGGCTCAAACCCATCATTACAGCCTTGAGGAGGCTGCTCAATATAACACTCGGGTTACAAATGAATTAATAGGAAACACTTACCTTCCCCACTAGCTTTCCTTTCCTGTTCATGCAAAGGTAGAAATCTGTCTCCTTCCCTTTGATCCGGACTTGACTGCCAAAGGTGTCTGTTTCCACTAGAAGCTGGGCTTGGAAAGGAAGAAGAAAAGAAAGCATTTACCAGTGTGGTCCCACCAGCCACAGGGTGCAGAGCTCCCCAGGGCACTGTCCCACTGACCCACACCTCACTGGGGGTGCTCTGCAGACCACAGCCCCAGGGACACCCAGAGGCTGAGCTCATGGCTCAGTGCAGGTTCAGGACTGACACCTCTCCACTCACTGCCACACAGACACCCTGCATTTACAGCTGGTTTACCACAGAATAACCAACACAAGTGTGGGCTCTGTCTGTCACATCAACCCCATCGTCTCACCAGTGTTAACAGAACCAAAGAATTGCTTATGTTGGAAAAAACCTCTGAAAAAACCGAGCACTGTTGTGGCCACCATGACACCCTGTCCCCAGCTGTCAAATCTACGTGGCTTTTAAACACCTCTAGGGAGGGTGATGGCACCACTGCCCTGGGCAGCCTGTTCCAATGACAGCGCTCTCCTTCACGCTGCAGGAGGGCCCTCGGAGGGTAAGAACATAGATTTTATTCTCATGAAGATGAAAGGTTAGCATGACGAGAAAGAAAATCCTTTTCCCACAGCCAGCAGCCCTCAAACACTGCACAGAAGTGGTTCAGCCACACACTCCAGTGCAAAACATCACAGTGATCTCCCAAAGGTCACCACAACAGCTAGCAGGGAGAAATTTGGCAGTGCTTGTTCTGTCTGATGCACACCCACTCTGTACATATCCTCCACGCCTGGTTGTGCTTCCAGGAGGTCACAAATTTCTTTCTGGCAGTCTAGGCCCAGGTCTCTGGCTCTAGCTGGGAGAAATGTGGCCAATCTCGGTGCCTTGCAGGGTACTGATGCCAGAGCTGGTTTGCAGCAGGAGCCAAGGTAGAGGACAGATTTCTGCTGCATCTCCATAAACTCCCTGCTCTGCCACTCTGTACCTGCAGAAGGGGCCAGGCTGCCCCCCAGACGAGCGGCATGCCATCGTAATCATCATCTCAAAAACACAGACAGATCAAATCCAGCCTCTTATTCCATCTCTAATCTAAACACAAATTCCAGTCATGCTCAAGATTCGGATTCCAGGAATTTCCCTGGAGAGGCAAGAGCAGGCAGACTGGACATTTTGGTTCAGATCCATCTCCGACACGGAGGAGGAGAAAGGAGACATGGTTGAAACACAATGCAAAAATGTGTGAGTGTCAGCATGTGCAGCTCCATGCTCCTGCTCTGGAAATACTCATGCCTCTAAGTTCTGAGCCCCACCGTAGAAATGCAGCTTTTGCCAAACTCTGGAAAATGTTTGATTTGTGCTGCAAAAAGCCACATTCTTTTTTGGCATTCATATTTCAAACTTTAAAGTCCTCTAAGAGCAAATATGTTCATCGTAAGGATTTACCATGGGGATAGAAATAGGAGTTTGTTTCATTTAAATTAATATTTTTCCCACTTGTAAAGTCAGCTTTTGGCTTCTGCAGCAGTGCAAATATCACAAACCTTTAACTCACAAGGGCCCTAAACAATTTTCCCCTCACAGCTCAGTCACATCTGTAAGTTCAGGGGTTTCCAGTTACTAGCTGCTTACATTTATTTAGATACATTTGTTAAACCTGTTATCACAGGGGATATTTAAATTATAACTTTTTTCTGACCGCAAGTGGGATAATGTCTGTATTACAGCAGGGTATTACTTGCAATCATGCACAGGTATGGATATTTACGGAACTTTTTCAGAAACACCTCATGGGTTTAGCTATTTGTGATGGAGAGCAGCATGAAGCAACACCTGGGTACTGCCCACTTTGTCCCCTCACCTGCCAGGGCAGTATCAAACCTGTGACCAGTTCTGTGAGGAAGGGCCCCGAGGCAGAAATAACCCCTCAAAGTTATTATCAAGGGTTATTATCAAGGTGAGCCAGCCAGGAGAGGGGTGACGGCACGGGACAGCTCCTCCAGGGCAGGCTGAGCAGCGTGGCTGGAACCCAGTGATTGCCCACTGCTCCAAGAAGCTCAGGGAGGCTGCTCAGGTGGAATGCAGCACTAACAGACAAGGGAACAGCAAAGGTGGGACTGTCTGCCTTTAGAGGTGACTCTGAAAGGGCTTCTCCTCACATGGGCAGAGGATGGGGGCCAGCCTCAGAGAGGGAGACCAGCAGCCAGCACATGGGTGAAGTCTGTGGAGCCAGCAAAGCCTGGTCCAGGAGTCACAGCCAATGCCCAGAGCACCAAGGAGCTGCACACAGATGTCCAGTGGCCAAACCACCCAGGCATGGACATTGGTGCAGGGCCACCCAGCACAGGGGTCAGGCGAGAACACGACAGCAGAGCTCCCTCTCAGCTGTGAGGCATTCCCTGTCCACTCCAGCCTGAGAGTAAGAAGTTGCTGAGAGTGACTCTGAACATCAGATACAGGCTCTGGCCAGCTGAAGGAGGAGCTAACACCGACAAAACCCTCCACCAAGAGAGCCGTGAGCTGTGGTCCCCCAGGACAGCCAGCAGCTCCCACCCCTCTGATGCAGGTCTCCCTGGCAGCCCCTGCTCAGATGGACAAACACAGGGCACACTGGCTCGTGTTCTGCACCCCCTCGCTCTGCAGCCAGTATGAGTAATATCCAAGCTGATTTTAATTTGAAAAATATCACCTTAAAAAGATGCCGGTTCCCTGCTGTGAAAATTAAAACCATCTGGATGGAGTAATTTCAAATAATTAATCTAGGACTGCTTTGGCACCGCTACTAATTAAAATATGATACCTTCTTCCCCCTTTTAAAATAAAAAAAATTAACTAAAGTTTAAAGATCTAATAAAATAATGTCATAATTTAGAACTAGATGGAAGTCACCTTTCCTGCAGGCTGCAGAGCTTACAGCGGTGCTGAGATCTCTCCCTGGCAAGTGCCACGGCACAGCCTGAGCAGCAGAGGATAAGCAGGCATCCATTTGTGCTGGCAAACACAGCAGCATCCACTCCAGGGCCCCGAGGGACAGCCCAAACCCCGTTACCATCCTGCACCCAGTGCCCAGGAGTGAGCAGAGGGCAGGAGCTTCAGCGGAGGATGCCTGATCCCTGCCGTGACCTGAGCTGCCCTAGAACAGGCCAAGGCCTCACAGAGGGTCTCACTTCTGCAAAATCTGAGTCTTAAGATGCTGGAAACATCTTCCTATTTCTAGGGACCCCTGACTCCCTTTTCTACAAGAGAGATCCGTGCAGCTTTAGGGTGGGCTCCAACCCAGCTGGCTCCTGGTCTGCAGCACCCCTGACAGCTGATGCTTCTTTGTGCAACAGGCATCTCTCTAAGCTCTCTCAAGAGCAGGGACAGGCACCTTAAGCAACACATCTAAAATCCCCTGGAATGAATCCCAGCCCTGAAGGATGCAACCAGAGCTCCTGGGGAGTGGAGGCTGACCCAGCACGAGGGGCTGTTCGGGTCTCCCACTCCACTCACACACAGCAGGAGAAAAGCTCAGCCACCACCAACACATATTACATTAATTCAAACTGGACTTGGAATGCTGTCCTGTCCTGTGATAAATACACCATGGCACAATGGAAGTGCCAGGGACAATCCAAGAGAATGTGCAGGGGAGCTCAGGTGAAATGAGTGCCACCATGCTAGAGCAGCATCCTCACAGCACTCTGCTGCTCAGCACACCTGACTTCCAGCCCCATCTGTCCCTGGACACACCACACAGAGATTACAATCTTTATTTTCAAAGGCCCTGTGCTCCAATCTTCAGATCAGGTGTTATTGTTTAAATTCTTTGACAGCTAGATATTCTGATATATTTTCCAGGGGAACAAAAAAAAAAAAAAAAGAGTGAAAGAGAAATTATGTCCTTAGAGGGTGAGATCTCCTGCTACATGTTTTGCCTTATTGGCCCATTTAACCTAAACCTTCCTGAAAACTCCCACTGGAAGAGACTGGAATTCCTCACAAGTCTAGGTGAAAAGGATTACATATATAAAAATATATATTTTGAAAAGTATCTACCAGCTAAGAAAACACAAAGTCAGGGAGATATGTAAAGGTGGCAGAAAATACGCCAAGTTATCTTTCAGCTATTTCCTGGGAGTGGGAGGACAGGAGCCAGAAAAGCACAGGGAAAAGGAGGAGAAAGAGGGCAGCTGAGAAGTGTAAGGTTTACAACTACCAATCAAAAAATCCCCAGGTCCAGATAAAGAAAGAGATAAAGGGGAAAACATAAGAAGGGTGCAGAAGGACTGGATGCTTCAAGTCCATCCAATGGTTTGGGGTTTTTTGCAGGTGAAACTCCCACAAAGGGAGCCACAGGGAGAAGGAACACAGCTGCTTATACTGTCCCCAGGCACCTTGCAGTCAGTCAGATACAACAGGTTTCCTGGGGAAAAGGATCTCAGAGGGGAGCAAGATTTTGTTGCTTTGGTTGCACTTCTTTTTCTGAAAGCCATTCTCAGACTTGGAACCATTCCCAGTGAGTGAAGAGGATGCAGTGACACACTGAGGCTGGGAGCACAGCACCTGGGATGGATGGCACCTTTCCCAGTTTGTTACCCTGCTGCTGTGAACCAGGACATTCCCATCATTCACAGTGCATAGATCACCTCTGATGGGAGAGTAAAATCCACTCTCTGCTGAGACTGAATCTTCTCCTGAGACTCCCAGCACAGGCAACAGTGCTTAAAATAGTTGGAATCTGTTCAAACACTGCCCACCCCTACCAAAACCACGTGAATCCCTTCCATGACCACAACATAGGAGAGAATGACCCTGTCTCCACAGCCATGATGTGATGATGAGGGAAGAACACCAAAATTAGGTAAAGTCTGGAGGGTCTAATGAAGCCTGCAGGCTGTGGCCCAATGAGGGAATCCCTGAGGCTGCATCCCTAAGTTTAGTCTGCACACTTGCATAGTCCTGCAAACTGAATGGTATTTAATAGTCATAATCCACAGAATCCAACTCCCTTCTCAAATATTCAGGTGTAAATCAGGAGTAACCACCCCAATCAGTGAGGCTGGTGCTCGGGAGGGCAGAGTTCTGACCCACATACCACTGCCCTGAGCTCATCCTGTCTGTCCTAAGCACAGCATACGCACGTCAGACTATTAAAACGGATGTTGGTGGGGAGGAAGATGAAGAGCAGCTTCGGGGCCCAGGCTCCAGACATTTTGTGTTCATCCACCGTGTTGCACGAACCAGGGAAGTGCTCGGTGTCAGCACAGAGGCTGCCCAGGGAGCAGCTCCCATCCCGGCCCAGGGTTTGAAAGATGCTGTTACTCTAAATGAGTATTTCTGTTAAATGCTGTAGCTTTCACTTGGTCAGCACCCTAACTGTTGCACTGGGGACGAAGACTTTTTGGGGTGCAAGACCCTCAGGGCATTAACACACACACCAAGTGCCAAGTCCCCGGGCACGTTTTCCTGCCCTATCAGGGGGTGGGAAGGGAAGCAGGAGCGAGGGCTCTGTGCGAACAAAGGACAGGCTGCAGACACAACCTGCCACCCGCAGAACAGCCTCGGTAGCTCTCAGGAACCAGACAGGTTAAATATTTGCATGGGAGACATCAGAAGAAAATCTATAATGCAGCAAAGACCTCAAAGGCACTTCCACTACAGCAACCTGATCCTGTAAATACTTCCACACAAAGGACTTCACACGCATCGGAAGTGCCTCGAGTGCTGATAAAGACCCGTACAGGCTTCAGGGCTCTGCCCCTGCCAGCACCCGCAGGGTGCTAGCACAGCCTGGGACAGGCTTTGGGGACAGGCTTTGGGGACAGCCTTCCCCGAGGGCTGTGTGCTGCTCCCTGCCCACCTGCACCGCCCCAGGAGCAGCGGGATGGGGAAAGGTGCAGGATCCCGGCACAGAGCCCACCTTCCCCCCCTGGCCCCCCTCCCTCGGGGTTTCACCTCTGCACAGCCGAGAGGAGCTGCAGGCTCCGGGCGATGCTTGCGGGCGCTCCCACTCCCAAAGCACCACCTCACACCAGGGAGGCTCCTGTCCCACATCCAGCCCTCTGAGCTATCCCTTGGCGCTCCCTGGGCTTGTCTGCAGCACACAGAGCCAAGACACGCAGAAATCTCCGTGCTGGTGCCAAACACACCAGCCCAAGTGCCCAGCCCAGGCCAGCTGTGCAGGCAGGACAGCTGTGCCGCAGTTAACCCACAGGGTGCACAGCCCGGGCTGGTCAGGACAGAAACTATCACTCTCACGCTGTTTAATGAAACACAAAATCACAGAATGGTTGGCCTGGAAGAGATTTTCAAGCTCAACCAGTCCCAATCCCCTGGGCAGGAACACTTTCCAACAGACCAGGTTGCTCTAAGCCCTGAGCAACCTGGCCCAGACCATTACAGAGTTCTTACGTGTAGGGATGCCCACCCAAAAAATTTCCCTACCACTTTAGCGGTGGCTAAAAAACACACCCAGGAGGTGATGCTGAGCTGGTGCTCCCCAAGCATCTCAGGAACCATCTCGGCCAGATTTTGCCTCCTCACCCTGTAGGGATGCGCTGTTTATACCAGAATGGCGCTACTATCAAGGTTTAAAGGATGTTCTAAAACATTAAAAGTCCCCTTCCCCAAACTCCCCAGGCTTCTGCAGGAGGACAAAGCTTCCAAGCATAGTCCCAACAAACTCACCCTATTCACCACATCTTGGGAGAAGCTTAAATGAAAATGTGCTAATTTGAGGTCTTTTATTAGCCTACACAAATGAAAATTGTTTGAGAGTTCAGCAGATATAACATCAGAATCAGACCAGAATAAATACCAAGGTAGGTCTAAGAGATTTTTGTCCAACTTAAATAAAACTTTAGTAAATCCCTGAATCTGTAGTTCTGCGAAAAACAAACCCAACAAACACACACGGAACACCACCAACCCCTCCCATCTGAGCTATAAGTACCTTATCACTGGCCCAAGCTGGCACTACCCAGAGCATGGTCATCCCTTAGCCATGTGAAAAACTAATGTAAAATACTGTCATTCTAACATGGAGCCATTTGCACCCTTTTGTACATCTAAGACAGGATTAGACAGTGGGAAATCAGACTTTACCTCTTGCAGATGTTTTATACATAATTCATCGTAAGAGACACTAAAAATATTTTGGCAGTTGCTTCACCGATGGTGAATAAGCTTATCTAGACAAGATCCAGTAAAAGCAGAGGCGGGGGTAGGTTGTGTGCTTTAGAGACGCCTGGGCAGGGACAGCTGTGAACAAATTCTGCCCTGAACTTTGCCACCTGCAAACTTGCCATGACTAAGAAAAAAGCCTGGAAAGAGAAACGTTCAGAATGTTGGTACAGAAATTCCTCTATCTCACCAGGGTGTCCTGCTGCCTCCAAGCACAGCTCAAGTGGACAGTATTCCTACAGAGGCAGGGAAACTGCTTGACAAGCTGCCAGGCTCTCAGTCTGGAATTACTGAAGGATGAGCCTCAAAAAAGTTCAGTAGATCTGTTATGCTTGAAAAAGCACCTAAAATGAAAAATAAAGGGCCAAGCCCTGATGTCTTTGATCATTCTCATTTGAATAAACTCCTACTGACACAGTCAAGCCCAACAGACAACGACCTCAGAGCATGGCCCTGAGCTCCTCGCTGAAATGCATCCAAAGTGCTGGAGTCTCTCAGGTCTGGAAAGAGTGTGAATCTTTCCCATCCCTGCAGAGGGTTAGAATTACTGCATGAACAAATCTCAATGAAGTTTTTTTGACTCTTTTGTTCCCAGTCTCAGCTGGACCCAGTAAGAACACTGATGTACACAAAAATAACAGTAAGGAGAGAATGAGCAGCCCAGGAAGCCCATGTGCTCTTGTGCCTCTGCAGAGCTGCTCCATTCGTGCCCAGGAGCTCAGGACAGAGCATGGGGACCCTGCAGCACTGCCCACCTCCCTCGGGCAGCTGCTGGCTGCTCATCCCTAGGGGTGGAGTAGGAGTGATGTCAGCACCACCATCTCCTCTTCCCAAGGAGCCCCAAACACATAAATCTCTCCCACATCCCAACACCGAGATGGTTCCACACACTCCAGAAGTCAGCCTGTGCAAGATCCAGTGTTGTGTTTGTGAGTGCTCCAAAAAGAAGCTAAAGAGCCTAATGTGTAAAGCATCTGCAGTATAGGCTGAATTAAGATTATCAGACGTGCCCGATACACAAAGATGTTAAGTTCTACCAAGCAGGCTTCTTATTCTGCACCAGTAAAATTAGGATAATTAATTTTATGGATCAGAATATAAGATATTGAATTTATGCATTTTCTCAAAGCAACTTATTGTAACATTCCCTTCTTCCAGCAAGTGAAAAATATGCTGAAAACAAAGTTGCAGGATGCTCTGGTGTTTTCAGTGGGATTCTTGTGGCTCTAGAACCCAAAGGAGCAGAGGCAGCAGCACAACCTACCAGAAGAAAATGTTCTGGCACATGGGGAATATTCCTCTCTGTTTTAAGATTTTAAGCAGGATTTGCTCTTAGACGTGGTCACAAACACAGTTTCAAAGATACCTGACTTCTTAATACTTGTGTTGCTGAAACTCCCTTTTGCCAGGTAAAAGGTAACTTATGATTAAATGAAGTACAGAAAATAGTCAGTCTCGGGTCAGAGGATGTAAGACAGTGGGACTATTTTGAGGTAAGGGTTAAAAGTCATGGGCAAGGACTGATCCTCTACAGTCCCTGGGGACATCTGGAACCAGCTGTACCCTGAAGAGTGCCCTGGGAAGGGCTTTGGAGAAAAGTCCTCTGCACCAGCCCCTATGGAGAGGTTTCTCCCTACAGACACAGCACAATTCTTGTGTTCTCAGGGCAGAAGCAACAGAAATAAGGCAACAACCACCAAAATCAGGTATCACATTAACTCTCCCTTTAGCACCTTTGGTTTCACATATTTATTTTTGGAAATATTTATCACGGGACTTCTCTTAAACTGTTACCCCTAGTCCTCAGCATATGTAAGACTATATACTTCCTTTTACTGCATTTTAATTGCATGAGAAGTTTTAAAAGTCTTTTTTTTTTTTCTTTCCTGAAGCCATTTGGGACAAAAGGCATCTGGCACCGGGTATTTAAATAAGACCTGTCAGAACTGTAAAATTAGTTTTATGTTTTAATAAAGGTACTTTAAAATCTCAAATATAATTCTGCATTCAAATCATAAGTGTTTGGATTAAGAAAAGCAGATCCCATGTTAAATCTTAATATAAAAAATAAATCAAGTACAGAACGAAGCCAGTCCCCATCTGTGGCATTCTAAAGAGCAGCAAAGAAAAAAGGTAATATCTCCAATAGCTTTTTTTGGGGGCGGGGGGGGCATTCTGAGTTTAAAGCATTGACAGCAGAAAATCTGTATTATATTATATCATTTGCTATTTGTCTCAGTTTATCTAGAGATGCAGGCCACCTTTAAAGCTCTGACTCAGCCCCATGTTTCCATCCAAAACTCTCTCTACCCTTTTCTGTCCTTGCTGGGATGGACCATCCTGCCCTCCTCTCCCCACTCTGAAGGGGTGGCCCAAGGACCTGCATGGCAAAAGATCCCTGGAGGTGGCTGGTGCCACGTTGGCAGGGGGCATCTCTGCTGTAGGTGTGCAGCCCACACCCATCCAAACTGGGATTGACAGAACTCACTTAGCTTGGAGGGCTCCGTGATCAGCTCTGCAATCAGCACAGAATTCAGCCCAAGGATCTGCAGACATACAGACAGAGGACAGACCCAAAACCAAACCCTCCTTCCAACACTCGCTACCCCATGGCAGCAAGCACATCCCTCCTCCCCACCAGGACACCTTCTGTCTCCCCTCCTTTTATCTCCCTCCAGCCTTTGCAGTGCCAGGGAATTGCCCACCCCTACACAGACCTGAACATTCGCAGGCAGCCCTGCTGGCCACATCTGTGTGCCAAGCCCGAGGACTGGCTGTCCCCACCTTTGGCACGGGAGGACAAAGCCACCTCTGAACCTTGCCAAGGTGACCAAGTCTCCCCATGTTTGCTGCCACTGCCTGAGCTCAGCAACCACTGCTGGGACACTCATGGCCAGCACCGCCAGCACAGAGGAACCCAAGGACAAGAGACACCTTCTCCAAGGGTTTTATAGCTCAGCACAAAGCTGCAGCATGACCTACACCAAAAGGGAGCCACTTCTCCGTCCAGGACCCTAAAAGAGGAAAGGTATCAGCTAACATGGACCAAGGATCTCCAATGCAAGCTCCTGGTGGGGAACTACCTGACCTTTAAGATCCCTTCCAAACCGAGGCGTTCTGTGACTGTGGAGTGGCTTTCCAGGTGCTCGGCAGGCCCGGCCCTCTGCCGAGGTCACAGTGTGGATGAGGGGAGCGGGCAGGGAGGTGTCCCAGGCCCAGCAGGCTCGGGGCAGCCCCCAGCCCCAGCCCCAGCCATGCTGTCACCTCCCTGCCGCCAGCTGCCCAACCTGGCACTTCACCGCAGGTCACCTCCGGTGTGAGGAGTTAACGCTCATCCCCCAGCAGGCGCGATGAAAAGGACACAAAAAAGCAGGATGCTGGTGAATGACAGCAGTGGGTGGGCCAGGCCTGCACACAACAGGCACAGCCAAGTGTGTCTGGCACCAGACAATGCTCGGGCTGGAGGTGTTTGGGCCGGCAGCGCCAGCGCCGTTCTCACGGCGGGGCACCCGGCCATGTCCCCTCACAAATCCACTCCTCACTCCCGGCCCTTCCCCGGGATCGGGTTTGTTTTTTTCTGCGTTGTCCTTCCTGTTGGGACATTAGCAGCTCTGAAAAGCAAGCATGTCAAAGCCCCTCAGACGGTGTATTTAGAGCTTCCCCTTGGATCCCCGTGGCTTCCTTGCCATTCCCCCTCTGCTCCGGGAAGCGATTCTGGGGTAGCAGCCTGACCCCTGGGCCGCACCAGGCCTGACGTCAAGGGCTGCTAATGCCTTTTGCACTTGTGCTCCGGGGCAGGAAATCTCAACTTCCAGTGCCAAGGGGTTAATTATAATTTATATAGCAAGATCTCAGGCTGCGGGGAATTTCTTCTCCAGCTCATTAAGAGGTGCAATTACCTTTGAGAATCAAAGGGATATTCTGGTACTCAGCTCTGAGAAGCAGATTATAGGCATTTAAGAGACAAGGACATCTTTGCTTTTCTACATGTTCTCAGTTTTTGATGTTGATCATTAACAAGGAGTGGTCATATTTCTGATGCATCATCGCAATGCCCTGCTGACCACCCGCTGGACACAGGGTAACACAGAGCATTGCTGCTTTCCCTGTGATTACCTGTCCTTCCAGCAACATGCTCACCTGGCCCATCACCTGCTGCTCAGAGCTCTGGCAAAACCTCCTGCTTATTAATTAACAAAGCTTCACGATGACCTTGAGGTGGGCAATACCTAACAGCCCAGTCTGTGCTCAGACCACAAGCTCAGCGCACTGATGAATGTTGAATTAATTTAATAATAATGATTGTATTTATTTGTAAATATTATGATAAGTAATCATTATAAATGGATACAATAATAATAATAAGCATTGTATAAATTTAGTAATAAATATTACTAAACTGTCCCATGGCAGCCGCTCTGCATTGCCCTGTCCTACCCAGTGGTGCAATGCAAATTGGAGGACACCACTCCCAAATCCACCCCCTCCCACAAGCTCTTCCCATCAGCTCCTTGCCTTCGTGTTTGTGCAGAGGCTTAACAGGTCCAGCTCCCTCTTCTCACCACTGCCGGAGGTGAGCCATTTGCAAGGGGTTAATGTGGTTGAATATTCAGATGTGGGGAGAGGGGTGTCTGGGCTAAAGACAGCAGTGAAAGGTTCTGGGAATCCTCAAAGTCCTGCTCTGGGGACTCAGCAGAGTTACACATGCAACACAGGCTGCAGCCTCAGCCTGTCTTGGCACACAGACTGCACACAGACCCTTGTATTTTAGAGATTCACTGGGCCATTGCTCTCCAGGAAATGGAGTGCTTAAGTTAGAAACTGGTGCCGTGCAGTTGTCAGCAGCCCACACACACAGCAGGGTTCACACACACGCAGCAGCAGCCTCCACCCTGACCCAGAACACAGCCAGAAGCAGAGGTGAGGCTGGCAGTGGCAGGAAGACCAACCCTTCCTCTAAAGAGGGGATTCCAAGCAGAAGCTCTGTCCATGTGGGTTAGAAATTAAGCTCGTGCTGGCAAAGCTGACAGGGGAGCTCAGCAGCTGGTACCCAACATCGGCAACTCTCTAGCATGAGTTGATTACCCTGTAGCAGCTTTATCAGGCTGCCCTTTGATGTGCTGACAGCAGCAAACTGGCTGTGTTTAGCTTGTGGCCACACAGGCAGAAGCTCACACCCCAAACCCACACCACACCAAAAACACACCACCACTCGTTTTTTTAAATGAGGAGGAGACAACACCTGACACCTCAGCATGGAGAGATGCCTACTGGCACTGCTCATCTCACAGGCACCTCCAAGAAGCTCCTGTAGACCTGACAATCAGCTTATCCCACAGGTATTGCCATCTCTGGGAGCCATCATTTGGTACGTGGCTGCCAGAGAAAGGGCACATCAGTTATCATGAGCCATTTTACAAGAACATCTACAGAATTACACAGGCCTGTACCAAGCAGAGCACTTCCAGTACAACCGAGCCCCCAGACAGAATAATCTGTTTCTCTTCAGGAGACTAAGCAAAAATCACGGCAGCTTTCCTCTGCAAAGGTTGAGAATAATCAGGGTAAAAGAGAGGATGGCAGTTTTTAGAGCATTTATTACTCTACACAGGAAGGCATCTTGCTCCTTGCTGGTGCAGGCAAGAGGCTGGGAAAGGACCTGGCTCAGCCCTGGAAAAAGCAAGAAAGGGATTACAAAACTATGCTTGTAGTCTCAGCTTAACCCACGAAGCTGCACAGCGCTCAATGAAAAAGACTGTAAATGCTTCATCAGCAACACAACCAAGCTACATAGGAAAGAAAACGAAAGGAAGGGCAGATCCAGAGGGAAATAAATTTAGTCCAGCATTACCTTTCCCTACAGCTTGCTATTTATTGAAGAAGCAGCAAAAGCTTTGGTGCGCTTCAGGATACAAACGCTGACATGGAAATTCAGAGCCCCGAACCACTTCCAACAGGGAAAATATACTGACCGCAGTCTCTTTGGAGGTCAAACAAAATCAATAGCCTTTCTCTCCAGTCTGTCTCTAAACTAAGCTTCTTTCAAAGACATCCAGAGAAAATGGATCATCTTTTGTTGTTGTGTGTGGTTTTGGGTTGGGCTTTTTTTTGTTTTGCTTTTTTTTAAGTGGTCAAACATTCATAGAAGCATAAGAACTCCTTCCTCCTTAAGTATACTGAAAGGATTGTATAGAAGTCAACACTGCCCATCGGTTTTACTACACAATAGATGAGTTATCCACTTGTTGGGGAGGAAACCAAGCTGGAAGCTGCTTAGTGCTCGGCAAGAGAGGAAAAAATAAATCAATGCATTTGCTTGACTGGGGTACGTTTAAAGCTGGTTGTCAATTAGTTCAACACAGTTTGCTGTTAGAGAGCACAACAATTTAGCCCCGGGAGCTGAAGTTTGCTGCATTTCCTCAGATTCCTCCTGCTGAGAGACAGATATTGGCTGCAGCCAGGTCAGGCACAGAGGAGAGGGGTGAGGCTGAAGTCACAGCCAGAGTGAGAGCCTGACATCGGATACAGCCAGTGGTGGTGGCTTGCTTCTGTTCACAGCACACAGCGCACCAGACTCGTGTCCAGAGATGACAGCTGGTTCTCACCCTGGTACACAGCGTGCCTCTCCCCTCCCCAGCACCTTCTGAGATAAACTACAGTTTTCACACCCTTGTGCAGATGGTATCATCCCTTCCGTAAAAGTGGGTCGCCCCAAGCTGAGCAAAAGGGCAGAAGGGCCAAAGGGGGAGAAAGAAAAACTTCCCTAGCTCCAATTTTTAAAGTAATACAAATTCTTAAAAATCTCAATACAAAAATCACAAATGGGGACAAACCACAAAAATCACTTCCCAAGGGTCCCGCCGAATGCATCCGGAGGAAAATCACTGCCTTCGGAGCAAGGGATCACTAATGGCTTTACCTGCCAGTTCTGTTCCGACAATCAGTGTTGAAAGACACTCTTCAAAGTAGTAATTCAGACTGAGAAGGCTCTCAAGAGGTGACCCAGCTCAACCCTCTGCTTTGAGCAGGACCACCAGGGCAAGGGACCATCACTTCTCAGCTGTGCTCCAGCTGCCCTGCAACAGGGCACTCTCTGAGCCAGTGACATCCTGATCCAAGCACACCTAAGGGTGGCATCACTGTGTCACAGGCATGGCTGGAGAGGGACAGACACACGTGCAGCTGACTGGGACCCCAGCACCAGCAGCGCTAAGCACTGACCCCAGCAGAGTGAGCTGCCCCGACCGTGACCACGAGGCTCTGGTGCCCCCGCAGCCACAGGGAGCGAGGTCTGCCAGCAGGGACCCATCCCACACTGCTGGACTGCTGCTGGCAGAACCCGCACCAGCTGTGTTCAAGCCATGCTGTGTCTCCAGCTGCCCTGCCAAGCCCAGCACACCCTGAATCCACACCACAGGAAGGAGGGTTTGTTCCCCCAGCCCTTGTGAGGGGCACCTCGTTTCTGAGCAAACACATTTAGCATCCTATCATTAGGATCTTAGTCCTGTGCCCACACAGGTCTAATGGTACTGGAAAATCACGGGGGAAGCCCAGAACGGGCTCCAGCAATGGTGACCATCAAACGTCCTCCCCAACTCCAGTAGCAGCAGGAACAGCCAAGGCTAGAAACAGAAGTGCTGTTTCTTTGTAATGCTTTTTATCTCCCCTCCTCCAGCCCCCCCAGGTGGGACAATTTACCCGGTGACTATAAAGCTCTTACATGTGCTTGTTAGCACCCCCAAATTAGTAGGTGTAAAGTCAATATCCTTTTGCCTATTTACTCCTAATGAGCCAGCAGTCAGAAACTTCACTTGAAAAAAACGGTTACAAATGCAGATGCCGAAGCAAATGAAATAAAGGCAAGAATCACAAACGTTGCACAAAGGCAAGGGGTTGGGCACACCACACAGCACCAGGCCATTGTCACCGGCTCAAACCTAACAGCTTTGATTTGCCTCCCACCGGCTAAAATGGTTTGAAATGCAAGGTCTGAACAAAGGTGCAAGACACAGGAGGAATGGGAGGCACTGCTGGGCACTTAATCTCCTTTCAGTCTCACACAGGAGCTCCAGGAATGGCTCTGTTGAAGTCGGTGGAGTTTCAGGAGTGTAGGAAAAAGGATAATCAAGCCTTGGCTGTAACAGAGATCCAGCCCTGTGATCCCTCCATGCAACCAGCAGAAACCTTAGTGGGGTTTATGCTGAAGTTACTTTTAGTGGGCCTACATCACTGATCCCAACAGGACAAGACCAGCTTTTGGGAGCTGCGGTGCTCACCCTCTAACTCGACCCTATACGTGATTTAAAACCAGGAGCCCAAAGCATCCCCCAGTTTGCTTCAGCACTCACCCCTGCAAACTGTGAGCCTTGTAGCTGTCCCTGGCCAAGCACTGAGGATACCTGGACAATGTTTTTTAGATTTATCTGATGCTTGCATGCCATCCCACTCCTAGCCCTTCCCTGCTGCTTCTCTACTCTAAGGTCCTCACAGCCTCCAGAGGCTGTGGGTGACATCCCCTGACGCTACAGCTCCCCTCTCACATTCCAGCAGCCATTTCCTCTCCTGCTTGTCCTTCCAAAAGCACTTGAGAACATCAGGTGTAAACCAAACCGCACCAGCTCAAAGCCAGTATCCCAAGCACGTCACCCACCATGTGGTCAAACACCAAAGGCTCATTTCACCATCGAGCCGCTCAGGAGCAACACCCGCTCCTGCTCTGCCCCACCAGCCCAGCTTTGGGATGAGGCCAGAGCAGCTGAGCAGCGGAGGAGAACAAGGACTCCTCTCCACAGTGCTACCTGGGGCCAGACCCTTCCAGCCAGAACAGCTGCTGTCACTGCTGGAGGACACCCAAAACTCGTCAAAGCTGAAAGAGGCAGGATCACGGTGGATGGCCGGGTTTTGTTTATATTGCTTTGGGAAGAAAGACACCTTTTGTGGCAGTTGTGAATGCAGAAGAGGAGAAGGCCTCTGGGAACACATTTCTGCTCACAGAGACAAGGGCAAAAATAATCTCAGCACTACCCAGTCATGCTCCAAACTCCACCACTCCAGGCAGCATCAGCAAAGGACAGACACGTCTCCAAAGCAGCTACAGCACAACTCAAGGACACAAAGCTCAGGATATATTGAGAAGGTCTCAGCTTCTACATCACCATAAAAGCATCAACTGTCTATTACAGGCATTCAGAAAATACTAGAAGTTCTTCAGGCACCAAAGTGGGCACTATTTATTGCTGGCACAGCTCATTAAAACGGGTGCTCGCAGAGTGCAGCCACGTGCCCATCTCCCTTGAACACCAATAACCCCACTCTTCCTCACTGGAAGAAAAAGTAGGTGTTTTTTCTTTTTTAGTGGGACGTCTCACTGCCTGTACATCCAGCTCGCCTTCCACTTCTTGCGAGCGCTGCAACCGCAGACGCTCCACACGTGTTCTCCTCTGCATCCGACTGGCAAGCAGTCTGGAAAATGCCAGTATTGGAACGGCCTGGATTCAGCGGTTTCTGAATGCTGATCGGACAGTATTTCATTCAAGCCACAGATAGTCATTTTTGGGGGGTATTTTCAGCTCCCTTTTTGGACTCTTCCAATTTTCCAAGTGTCACGCATCAGCAGTTTCCCCTCTTCACAGCTTCGCTATTTTTCACCTTTCTGCCGCGCCTGGGGCTCGGCGCGGTTCTGTAGAGCCTGGGCGCTTCCCTGTTCTTGCAGATGGCCACGCAGCGCTACTGGCATTGTAAAAGTTTGCTGTGCTCCAGCTTGCAGCTGCGGAAATTCCTGACTATCTGGTTTTTCAAAGAGCTGAGGTGAAATCTGAGCGACTGAAGTCCTTGTTTTTTTATAAATTTAACACCTTTCTTGAGGAAGTCCCAACCTGAAAACAGGAACAGTCTCACAGCATCTCAAAGCACCAAATAATTACTTCTAACCAGGCTACCAGTGTGGTCTCCATTAGCACTGTCTCCTTAGCATCTCTCCATCTGCAAAGCTTTCATACTGCTGGCACACCACGAGGTGAGGGGGTTCTGGGCTGAGGGAGGGACACGTGAGGACACTGACATGATGAAATTCACGCCACTTCATTATACGTGAAGAACAAAGTTCCTTCTGTGTGCAGTGTCTGGAGGGTCCAGCCCCAGTGTCCCACCACCCCAGCTCAGCCAAGTGAAGCAGATGATGCTCCAGGTGAGTGGTGAGGCCAATGCCAACACCACCAGCCCAGGAATCTGGCTTTAGGAGTCTCAAACGACAGCCGAGTGAGGTTCCATGGTACCTTCAAGGAGAAGTGTAATCTTCACATCAAGTTTTGTATTTCCCAGCCTATCTTTAGTTAGGCAGTTCTTAATAGGGTTATTGACATTTCTCATTTCTTCCAAATATTTCTTTGGGTGGTATAGTGAAGGAAAAAATCTCTTTGGCCACTTCACATCATGTATGGGAATGTTCACCCAAAGCAAAACGTACAAGAGCATTTGTTGACAATGTTTTCCTTCCTTCCTCTCTAAAGTAAAAGCAATTAAAACCCTTTTGGAAATGCAGACTAGCCTATTTGTAGGGTACTTTTAATTGCACCCCGAGAACTGACTTGAATTCATCAATGACTGGCCAAACACTTAGACATGGGAAAACCTCAGAGAGCACAAAATGAGGTTTGGTAACAGACACCAACACAGAACAACTGCAATAAACCCAAAGGAGCTCTCAGCATTTGTGCGCAGTCGCTCCTGGCCTAGAAATATATTTAGAATCATGCAAACTTCTTCCAGAACTTCATCACAGAATGGTTTGGGTTGGAAGGGACCCTAAAGATCACCTCCCAGTGTCCCCCCAGCAGTCCCCAGTACAGATTTCAGACAGAAGTAATCACTGTACTGACAAGCACAGCAAGTTTCCAGAGCCATGGAGAAAGGAAAGCCCTAAGTTTGTTTCTGTGTTATTTCATCAGAGTCAGAGAAGAACATTTAACAATGCAGCTGCTTGACCTTCATAGGAAAGCACCATAAACACAGCAAGGCAGGAATAGATAACATCATATTGACCTGTCTTCAGGGGCTGGCACTCACATTTTCATAAAGTGTCTAAGAAGATAAATCACTATACTAATAATATTTGTATTGATTATCTAAACTGAAGCAGCAATCGACTCCATTGTCTCACTTCCTCTTAAATTGCTCACAGATGGGATCCTATTTCCTATTCTGCATTTCTAATGGGAACACTTAAATCACAGTGCAGAATTATATATACACACACACAAACTGTTAACAAAAACTCTTTTATGACTTGCATGAAAATAAAGATTTTTCACTTTGTAGCCCACTTTCTAATCCACACAGAAATTAAAAGTGACGAATTATCAGCAGATCTCTAAATTACCTCTCCTCATTATTTCTGCGTCCCTAATATTTGCTGACAGACAGGCCTATGCTTTGCAAACCCTGACCAGTGCTTGTGGAGACTTGAAGACTGGACACAAAGTTAAAAGGAGATTCTTTTTTTTTCCCCCATAAAAGTCAAGGTTCTTCAAGCTATCTCCAGATCCAGAGTAGGGAAATCCAAAATCAGTGAGGTGTCAGAGGTTGGAACGAAAGGTTTTGCTCTTAGTGCAGGTACAAAACAAGGACTGCTACAGAGAGACTGGGCTTCAGGTGTGATGCTGGTTGCAGCAGCAGCTCAGGAGGACAGCTATTAAAATCCAAAAGTAAAGGAAACTGGCAACAAATTCATTGTTCAAAATAGGTTTGTCGTGAATCAAAAAGTCTCAGATTTTTCTTAAACTTCTCATCCTGCCTAAGCAAGGCTTTTCCCCACTGTGGCACAGGCACAGAATATGGCAGAGTAAAAACTGAAAATGTCTTCAATGTACAGATGGTTTGTATAAGATGCTTACAGCGTGTTTCAAACAGAACCTTTCAGAGCAAGCAGGAGGGTGAGGGCAGCCTAGAGCCCTCGCTGCCCAGAGCAAGCTGGGAGCCCCAGCCCCAGCTCCATCCTGAGCCC
>VZSR01003410.1:500202-513951 GCA_013398615.1 Brachypodius melanocephalos | reverse complement strand
TGCCCTCAGTGCCCAGCAGCTGCCTCATCCCTACTGCAGCTTCCCGAGGGAACAACCGCTCCCAGATTCTGACCTGCCCTCCTGGCAGCTCAGCTCCACCTCAGCAGCGCTGCAGCAGACAATCCCAGCAAACTCTCACACACACCTCTGCAGCAGCACAGGAACGCGCGGGGCTGCACATCTCAAACACGAAAAGGACCAGTGTTCTCAACAGCCCTAAAATCCTCCCAACAGCCAACGGGAATAAAAGCATCTCAGCAGCAAGCATCTCAAAACGAACCAGAATTACAGCATTTTCCAAAGCCCAGCCTCTAGCAGTGTTTCCAGCATGTTGCTTGTGTGCAGATCACAACAAGAATAGTTGAATGTGCTGCTAGTACAGGGTAAGTATTGTTTTTTCCTGCAAGATCCACACACTCAGAGAGCTCTGGGGTACTCTCAAAGCTCCCAAAGTCTACTTTCAATTAAGACCAAATATCCCACCACCTGAAAAGATGAGAGTGCTTCATTCAAGCACTGGACTCACCCAAACACGAGCCCAAGAGTTCATGGGGAAAGGACTTGCCCAACCACCAGTTTAGGTATCATTTATGAATTGCAGTAAACACATTGTGAGTTCATGGCTTGGGCAGAAAGACATTCTTCTCTTCAACCATATACTAATAAACTGGGGCATGGCAGTACTGCAGGAACTGCCTGCAGCTGGGAGTCAGCGCCAGCAAAACAAATCTCATGTTCTTAACCTGGAAAGAGTTCTTTTCCCTTTTATTTTGGTTTTTATCGCTCGTATTATTTTTCTCCCAAGAGGTTCTTAGCACAACACCCTGGATTAAAGCCTTTGACCTGAAGTCTGGGAGATCCCAGTAAATATTCTTACCATATTTATCTCCATCTTCTCCTTTGGCACTTATCCTCCTGCCGAGCACCTGGATGTGCTTCCCGCTCGTCCTGCTGTAGAGCTGATAGAGCCGAAGCTGCTTCCTGCTCACATCGTCCCTCGCCCGCGTCTGGTTCTCCACGTGTATCCGAAAATCCACATTCTCCTCAGCAGCAAACATCTGAGATGGGTGGGGAGAGGGGAGAGAGAACAGAACAGACGGTGAACACAACCAGGCTCTGGGGCAGAGGGATGCACACCAGCCTGCCAAGGGCACTGGGGGCTCAGCTTTGGCTGCCCCCTTCACGTGGCAGTGGTGTCGGGCACTCGTGTGTAATTCCACCCAGAGTGGGCTCTCCACAATAAACCAAACCTGGGGGCTTACAATCAACCTGGGGGGTTTGGAATAAAAACTTCTGGTTGTCCATGCTTTGATTTAATCCTGGTCAGCCACACTGACCATAAATGAGGCTCTCCACTGCATATGCACAGCCTCTCCCAGGTTACATGGGCACAAACTGGAGAGTGGGGACAGCCAACCCCTCCTCAGAGATTTGGTGCATTACCTTCAGCAGCTGCACTGATTCTCTGGGTTAACTGCAGGGAGAAGTCAAGGGAAAAACTCTTGGTGCTGCCCTTAGCAGATTGGATTTGAACTTCACACTGGCATAAAATCCACTAAAACAGAAATGTCACTTGTACACTCTTTAGCTTAACTATTTGCCCAGCTCTGCTCTGCACTGAAGCCACCTCATGATCACCATCCACGGATGTGTTTCTGTCCATCTCAACAGGGCCACAGGAGATCTCTCTTGGGGAGAGATCACAATGAGTGGTGAGGGTCAAACCAGCTTTTCCAGCAGTGGCTGTGATCAGCAGGGGTCTGACAGCCTCAGCCACCTCATCTGTTTGTTCTGGCCAAGGGACTAAATTAACCTTAGTTCACTACAGCTTAAAATATTACCATAAACTTTTTGTTTCATTTCCTATTTTAAGTATTCTCAAAAAATATCAAAACAGGAGTCCCACTTTTCCTTCCAAAGAGTCGCCCTGACTTGCCAAGGTCAGAGGACCCAACAACACTAATGTTCTCAAGATGCCCTCCCAAGGGGGAGACTGGGCAGCATGCACCCAAAAAGCCCTCCACACCCAAACAACAGGAAAGCCCAAAAATTGCTCCATGATCTGTCCATCTGTGATCTGTAGAGCATTTGCACCACAACATCCACACTGTCCACTCCAAACTCACAGATGGGCAACACTTTGGTGTCAGACTCTCTTTACAGGACAATAAATTACTTAGAAACATGGACTGCAAGCAGAAGTGTTCTGATGTGTCAGTGTGGGGAGGGAACTGGCAATGAAAATGAAAACTGCCAATAAATCCCTGTTCAGATCCACTCCAGACTAAAACACATACAGAGAGTGGCCCCAACACACCAAACAGCCCCACTTCAGCCTCCTGCACATCATCCCATAGCAGCAAATACTGCCAAGCCTGAAAGTCAAAACCTCAACAGAACTTTGCAGTTATCCAGGGGACACCCAGGCCTGCAGCAGGAAGGAAACCTTGGGCAGGCAGTGCAGCTGAGCTGCAGAGCTTCAAAAAACCCCCTGAGCCAAAGGCCAGGCTCAGCACAGCAGCACCAGCAAGGAGGAGCCCAGGGATGCTGTGGGATTGCCTTGGGTGCTGTTACTGAGAGCTGGGACTTGGGTATTTGATGTTTTGAGTAGAAGGTGATTTAGCTCTGATTTTTCTGTCAGAAGCCCACAGGGATCTGAAGGCACAGGCACAGGCTGGGCAAGGGAGGCTCAGGGCACTGCTGGGACATTCACAGCGACATCAGAGGTGACAGACAGGGGTCAAAATATTTCCTCCTCTCAGGAAACAGCGCAGCCAGGAGCTGTGACCCAGTGCTGGGGATGTGAGAGCAGGAGCACTCCTGGCGAGAGGGCATGGCAGGGTGCCACAGCAGGATGCTGACCGAGCTCTGGCCAGCACAGACCTTGCCCAGTGCTTCCCCAGGCACCACAGCTACACCTCAGCACAGTACACAGGACTTGGCTTTTGACAGAAATCATATTAATTTCTTTTTCTCCTTGCTAAATCTTTTCTCGCTTTCTTTTCAAATGCCATTGTTGCAAAGGATGCTAAACTACCAAACCCAGACATGTTCCAGTCGTGTTGATAGTCTGCCTTGTGCCCACAAAGCAAGGCTATTTGCAGCTAAAATTCTAGCTCCATCATTTTAAGATTTAAAACAGATTTTAAATCAAGATGACATTGTTACATTGCTTTCACCACATGTTAATGAATTTCACATTTTTCTAGGAAAAAATCAAAACAGGTGGGATTTGAAGTGGGGGGAAGGGCAGGTTGCTTTGCTTTTTTGGAAACTCTTAACAGAAAATGCAATCTGTTTTCCAAAACATGTTTTAATTCTCTCCTAATTGTCTCTGGAGCACTGACACTGCCAAGGCCCCAGCCTGTAGCTGCAGTGCCTCTGTGGGCTCAGGAGCACACACGGAGCATCCTGCACAGTGCTCAGCTCTAACACATCACCAACACACCTGTGCACCTTTGTCACCTCTGTCCTGCCCAAGATTAGCTAATTAAGTGCCCCTTCCCTTAGTAAAGAGGGCCCCAGCAGCACAGGGGGTGACATCTCCTTCTCTCCCATCCACGGAGCTGGCTGGCATCACCCTCAGCCAAGCCCTGCAGTAGCTGATTCAGGAATCAGCAGGTGATGTTGACCCCAAAATACAGTCAGCCCAGTGTGTATCCCTCCACCACTGCCCTAGGAAGTGCCCAGTTCTGACTCAGGGGAAAAACCCTGGAGGACGAACACACCACAGGTTCCCCTTGCAGCCCAGCTGTCCCCTGGCCAGAAGCTGTGGTCAGAGCAGCAGTGAAACCACCCGGATTTAGCTGCCTGCTTAAAGATAAGTTCACACTCAGCCACCCTGTGGAAACAGGATGCTCTGCTGGAGGGTGGCCAAAGGGAATTAACCGTGCCAGCCTGGGCTGCATCTGGCCTGCAGCACAGAAGATCAATACCCAGAAATAAAATTTCATGCAGTGTTGATTCCATGAGATAAAACCTGTTTGAACATTGCTAAAATGCACCCTCAGAGGAGTCCTCCCCTACAGGGTGCACTCCCTCAAGCACCAAACCTCTCTGAGATAAGGAAGTCCAGGTATACATACCACAAGAGAGACTCTTCTATAAATCTCATCAAAATTAGTAACATGTGTCTCCTTTGGCAGCTGATGGCCAACACTCGGTCAGGGAGGTCACCTGAAACCAAGCACATCCACTCCAAATACACTTGAATGCAGAAATGTCTTTAAGTCCCCTAAACTGAAGGGCTTTCACTCCTGTTCACCAAAGCCATTTTACCCTTTTTGTTTTCACTACAGAAATGCTCTTATTGCACATAAACAGTTCACACACCAAGGGAGAGCCCTTTTTGGCCATTCACTCTGATCATCCACACCTCCACGTGGGCAGCAAAGCAGACCCTGGGTCCAGAGTGCCACACACCAGGTCCCTGAAGGGAAGGGCTGCTTGCACTTCCCAGCTCCTGAGCAGCACTGTGGGACACAGGAGACAGGACTCCTGCAGGAATTTGGGGTTGGATTATGGTCTGCCTGGCATCTGTCCAACTGGTACAGGGTGCTGTCTGTGCACGCCGATTTCAGCATCTCAGGATAGTGGAGTCATATAACTCCATCTCTCCAATTATTCTTTGGCAATAATTTATAACCTGCAAAATCCCAGTTATGAAATCAGAGCATTGAATTTGGTTTCATTTTCGCGCTCTCTCTTTTTCTTTTCCATCAGTTTTTTATCCATTTATTATTTATTTGTCACTACACCTTTCAGTGATAATATACAGCTACGAATCAGCTACAGCTATCCAGAGTTTATGCAAGGGAATAAACAACATTTATTTTCGAAACAACCATCACCTCAAGCCCCAGAAGCAAGAGAAATGCCACACTCCTGAAAAGAAGCTGCTGTCCCTCGTCTGTTGTCCTTGCCCAATCATCCAAGGTGAAGCATTCACTCCTACCTCCTTTCCCAACAGCCAAAGGAACCAGAAACAACATCTGTCTTCTAGTGAGTCCACAACGGGAGATTTTCATGTGCTTTTTTGCCAAATGATTCTCATATAAGAGTGGATTTCATTTTAAATGGCTTTACAATGATCCTCCAGCTTAAAGAATGACTCCCCTCTTTGTTAAATCCCAGACGGAGGGTGAGGGAAAGACCATTTTGCTGATGCAGCCTAAGGTTTCACTGTGCATTAATCCAAGAAAAGCTCAGGAACGGCAAAAGCCTCCAAGAGCAGCACTGTGATGTCAGCCCTGCACAGGCTGGTGCCCCATCCCTGCACTCTCAGATGCCTCCTGTGAATGGAGCAATCCCAGCCCCGCCAAGGTCAATGAAACCCTGCCTGTGCCAAGCCACGTTTACAGCATTTGGCTTTCCACCCAACCAACCTCCACACACTTCGCATTTTCTATTTTCAGCTTTCCAGTAACAGGGGATGTTAATCTGTTATTGTTCATGTCACAGAGCGTTACAGCATGAGATGTCCAAGGCCCACAGCATGGCCAAGTTAGCTGGGAGCTGGACTTCAGAATTTCCTGGTGTTTTGCTATTTATGCTAGGGAGCACTCAAAAGAGAGCAAACCATATGTCATTCCCCTGACTGAACCAGGAATACAAAATCCCTCTCTCTAAGGGCCGTACCGATTGCAAAATATAAACAAATCAGGCTATTCAAAGTTCTCTCAAACCCCATCTGATAAGCAGGAAATACTCATTACCTTTCAGCCATCCAATCAACCTAATATTAATGATTTTCTCCATGACCTTCTAAACACATGAAAGTTAACTCAAGAAGGTCAACAAGAGGATATCCAAGACAGATCTCTCTCAAGCCCTCAAAGGCAAGTAACAAACCACTTTGCTTCCACGACTTTGGCAAAACTCCTGTATGCAAATCACAGCAGGATTTGCTAGCTCCCCATGGCAGCCACCCTCGGCACACAGTGAAACACAACGCACTCCTTTTTCCTCCATTTGACTGCAAAGTCAGTCCATCACCAGGATGTTGCCACAGAGCCCAGTCCAGAGCCAGCCAGGAGTGGATGAGCACGGCTTGGGCGTGGTTCCTTCTTTGGGTTCAGGAGCAGGTTTGGAAAAGCAGCTCCATGCTCAGATATGCAGAGAGGGCACTTTGGAGTGAAGCTCTGTACAGCCAGTGGGAGAGAGGCCATGGTGCAACAGGGCCAGAATTCCACAAATGGACATGAGCCTTTTCAAATAACAGAACTCAGAGCTTTGCTTTGGCGTTTGTTTCTTCCTGATACCAATGGGAAAATATTTTTTTTCTTGAAAAATAAATATCCAAAAATTGTAGCTGCACTCTAAGCCACGGGAGATGTCACCAGGGATGGTGACTGTGCATCCATTGGGATGGTCTGTGAGAAAGGGCATGGAGCACTGTGGAAGTGGTTGTTCAAAGTGATCAATATGAGATTCCACAAAAACTCTACCAACGGCATTTACGAAGTATTTCACTTGAAATGCTTTTTGGTATTTCTTTTTGGTGAGAAAGCTGGAAAAGGAGAAGGAAATGGGGTGATGAGGGGGTCAAGCCTGCCTGTCCCTTTGGATTTCAGCAATGTTAAATAAGACCCAAAGAGAACACATTTCCAGGGCTTGGAAAAGGGGACACAGCTCTGGGAGGTGACACATACTTGGATCCAAAAGCTGCTCTGCAAGCGAAGCCTCCTTTCCTCCAGAGAGCTGCCCTGTGCATTCAGAGAGGCAAAGTGAAACCTGCAACAGGCTCTGCAGAACAGCTCCCAGCAAGCCCAGGCTGAACCTCCTCAGGCAGTGTCAGACCTCTGTCCCCTCTGGAACACACACACAGCCTCTGAGAAATGCAGCCATCGCTCAGCCACGCTGCCAGCAGCTCCGAGAGCCCGCCAGCTGCCCAAGCCATGCACCACTGCAAAAGCAATGCATCTGCTGGCCTTGGGATGGCAGGCACAGCGTTACTGAGCCTGGTATGAAACCAGGAGGGAGGCTGGAGGGAGTGCCAAAACACTGGAACCTGAGAGTTTGAGGAAATGAATGTTTTATGGCCCATCAGTCAACATTTGACCATTTTCTAGGGAAAGATGACGCTACCTTCAAGAAAACTAAGTTTCTTCTTTTGATGGTGGAATGAGCCCCAGACAGTTAAAATGCACTGTTTGTGATATGGTAAGATTTTAAACCTGCTGCACCCTGGGAAATGGCTGATCCTGGGGAAGAGCAGGGATTCAACCTTGATGAATACTTTCGGAAGCCCAGCTGGAGGCAGGACGGCGCTGCCCATGGCACAGCCCAGCACCAGAGTGCTGCTGGAGTGATGAAATGCAGCTCCCAGAGGGGCTCCAACACCCCCAGCCTCTCATCTACCCTTGCACCTGCCTATTCTCACCAGCCCAGCACAGGTCCCTGCCAGCAGCCCCCAGGTCACATTATTGACAGTGTCACCACGAGCAGCCCCAGCTCAGCTGCCTGCACGAGGCAGCCCCGGTGTCCCCCGTGCCCCTGAGCTGTGCCCTGGTGCTGCAGCACCAAAGGAGCCAGGACTGAGCCCCCTCCCAGTGCCTGGAGGCAGCTCTTTCCCACTGGGACCAGTTCCCTCTACCTGTGTTGACCAAAGCAAACCAACCCCACACATCTCAGCTGAGGGGATGCCACAGCTTGCCATGGGCTCTTGACAGTTTGAGTCTCCAGAAATATAGAAATACAGTTTAGACCTTAACTCTTTTTCTTATTTTTCTCCAGTTGTGATATAACTCGATGATGATGATGCTGATGAATATTATTAGTTAATAGCTGATATTATTTTACCACGCTGTCCATCAGGCAAGGAGCAATCAGGGCTTTTTCTTTCTTCCTTTCTTTGTCTTTTTTTCTTTTTTAATGCTTGTTATATCTCTGCTACATACTTCCTCTCCCCACAGAAATATCCCTTCAAAGCTTGATATTATTGAGCAGCTTTCAAGCATGCCCAGCAGAGCCATGTATTCTCTGCATTTGTCTGGCCTTTGTTTCTAGGAATGAAATACCAATGGCTGAACAGTGTGACTTCGTTTCAGTCCCTCATTCCAATACTTGTTCTATTTCTATCCCACTGGGTCAAACTCACCTATTGTGAGACCTCACCGATTTCAATTACATCAGGGATTAATTTGTTCCATTGCGTTGAAGCTGTTAATACAACCCTGGCTGGCTCTAGATTAGAAAAGGCATGGTGAGACCTCCCTCACAGGCAGTGTCTTTAACAGCAGTCTTCATCTTCAGTTTTGTTCGGCGGTGGGGTGGGGTTTTTCTTCCCTTTGTGCCCCTTTGCCCCTCTTTTCACAACCTTCCCCTTCCTTTCTAAATTGCCCTTATCAGAACTGGGTGGTCCTTCTGTCTTCCCCCGTGCCTGGCCCGGGGTTTCCTCCCCGAGCTGCTGCCCGGGGCTGGCCAGGGAGGCAGAGCTGGAAGCTCTGACCTGACACCACGCAGGTGTGACCGCTCCAGCTTTGGCACCTCATCTCCCCACGGGGAGCGTTCTCTGCTCCACAGGAACTTTCCATGTTCATCCATGTCCCCTGGGCTCTGCTGACCAGTGGCAATGCTCTTCACACTTCACATGGGCCACGCTGGACCCACACCCCTGAGAGGCTCCGTGCTGCTGCCACCGCTCCTCCCCGTTCACACCGGGACACACGGATTTCTCAGAATCATTTCATGCCCCTGTCCCTCCTCACAGCATTAGTATTGCTGCAAAGAGATCTGCAATAGTCTTTGAAGAACAGCCCCCACCAATCCCTGTGAAACCACAGACCAGGGAGGTTGGTGTGCCACAACTGCCTCCAGCACCTAAACACAAAAAGTCGTCTTTTCTGGATGGAGAAAGCACTCCTGCTGAAGTAACCTGCCCTGCTGTGCAGGAATTAGACCCTTGCCCAGCACAGGTGGCTCTGTACAGGTGAGCACAGGGCTGTCCCCACGGCCCTCTGCTGCTCACCCAGCTCACTCAGAGCTGCAGGAGCCTGGGTGGCCACAGCAGTGGGGCTGCAGTGGAGACCAGGGCAGAGCTCCCAGCAGGGTGTTCCTGGGACAAAGGCTGCAGCACCCCGCTAAAAATACTTTACCAGCAATTTGTTCACCTCTTCAAGTGAGACCTGAGTCCAATTACTGAGAAACCTGCCAGGTTCAAAGCACTCCTGACCTTTTCTCCCCTCTCCCCAGCACAGATGCTCCTGCTGCAAACCCATTTGGCCACAGCAGCAAAGCAGAGCAGAAACCCTGAGCCCACCATCCTGAAATTGGCCAGGCATTTCCCAAACTCTGGAGAAAGGCAGAGTTATTCATCACAAGGACTGAAAACATCAGTTTGAAGCACGGGCCTGCCAGGTTCAAGGTGACATCTCTGCTCTTCTGCTTGATACAGTCGAGACCTGCACAAAACCAGGAGCAAGGGCACGGGATAGGGAAAACATGAGAGATACCCAGGAAAACCCTGCCATCAAAAGGAGATGGAAGATCATCAAAGACCAACCTCCCCAGAAGAGAATGAACACTGCAGGGGCAGCCCCTCAGCAGTGATCCAGTGCTTATCCTGGGAGCTCCTTTCTTCTGGTCCCCTGCCATCCTCCAAGGAGCACAGATCCCTGTTCCCACTGCAGAAAAGCAACTCCCTCTAGGGTAAAACACGGCAACTGCCGAGCAGTGCACACCAGGGCAGGGCAGGACTCACAAAACACCTTCTGGCACTGCATTTGCAAAGAAAACAGAGACTTGGCCAACAACTGTCCCTACAGCAGCTCCCAAGCACTGACCTCAGGTGAGAGGTGGCTCCTCTAAAAGCCGATTCAGCAGAGATGCCTGGGGACTGGACTGAATTATCCCACATCACTCTCCTCTATCAAGTGTCCTCTCTGGAAACATTTTACTAAGCTCCATTCTGACAAGGTGACACCCAGTGACCCTCTGTGGGAATGGTGCCAAGGGGAAGGGGCCCCCTCAGGAGCCCCTGCACTCACACCAGCCCCACAGCTGCTAATAAAAGGATCGAGCAGCACTTTGGCATCCTGATTTCCCTCTGTGACAGCCCTGCTTCCACAGAGTCCCCTTCCTGAGGAACCACAGCTTGAATCATAGAATGTTCTGGGTTGGAAGTGATCTTAGAGATCACCTGGTTCCAACACCCTGCCATGGCAGGGACACCTCCCACTGTCCCAGGCTGCTCCAAGCCCCAATGTCCAACCTGGCCTTGGGCACTTCCAGGGATCCAGGGGCAGCCACAGCTGCTCTGGGCACCCTGTGCCAGGGCCTGCCCACCCTGCCAGGGAACAACTCCTGCCCAATCTCCCATTCAAACCTACTCTCTGACAGTGGGAAGCCATTCCCTTTTGTCCTGGCACTACATCACCTTGTAAATTGTCTCTCCATCTTTATTTGTCAGCTCCCTCAGTGCTTCACCACTGCCTGCTTCCACCTGAGCACGGATCAATTCTGCTTGCACACCCTCGATGCCAGCCCCAGCCTGCTGTCCCACACCAAGGGGCTCCACGAGCATTTCTGCTGCAAGTTATGAACTCTGCTCCAGGCTGGCCCATGGGGCCCCCACAAAACCGATCACCACTGAGAGGGAGAAATAAAAAAACATCCAGGCTGGCTTGGTCTGTAAAGGCTCTTCCTCCAGCACATCCAGGATCAGCCCTTACCTGCCAGCAGTCACAGAACTTCTCCTTCCCCAAAAGCAAACTTGAAATACATTCTCAAGCCCTATTATTTCTCCTGTTTATACCACGCTCCCTCTATTATAGAGGAATCTCCAAATAATTTATAAGCCCAAAAACTGCTGCACTACCAGGGCCATAAATCACATTTATAAACCCCATCACCCTCTGTTCCCAGGGCTGGACCCCAGGAGCAGCTCCCGAGCCCTCCACACCCCTGTATTCCGAGGAGAAGGCAGCTCTGTTCTGCACCAGCCGCAGGTTTGTTTCCTGAGCATCCAGAGAGGATCCCAGGCAGTGTCCTGCCTCACTGCTCTCTCCCCATCCCACCCCAACACAAGCACACAAAAGAGGGTTTTCTTTGCACTAAATCAAACCAAGGGTGCAGGATGTTTTTTGACTATTTTCCTCAAGGAAAGAGGATGCCCATAATAATCCCTAAACGGCCAGTGGGTTGGTGGACTTTCATATGAGCCTCTGAGCCTCCCCTCGCCGTGCCAGGTCACTGGTTTTCTTTTCCACGGACTTGCAAAACCCCTGAATAAGGAGGCTTGTGCATGGAAGTGCTGACACAAGCTGTAACTACAGCATCCTGAATATGATACCAGAGAAAGGACGCTCCCTGTGTGGGCCAGCCCATGGACAAATAAAGCATTTCAGCAGCCAGTGCCGACAGATCATAAACCTCCACCAGCATAAATACCAACAACAACCCCAAAAGATTAGAGGGCTTACGGGTGAGGCAGGCTGGGATGATTTAGAGTTGGGGTGGAAGGGTCATTATTCGGAATGGGTGGGGCTGAGTGGGCCACAGAAATCAATAAAGCATTCTGCTCCCAGGGAAGGAAGAGGCCATGCTAATGGTGCAAACACACATTTCCCATCGGAGGCTGGAGCTCTCCAGCTCACCCAGCACGGGGTGATGCAGGGAAGCCACTCCATGCGCTGAGGAACAAGGACTTCAGTCCATGACACGTCCCAGGAGCTGTCACTGAGGGCAAAGATCACCTGAGCCCTTTGCTGGGCACAACCTGCTGCTGGAGGTGGCTTCAAATGAGCGCAGATGCAGGCAACGTTCAGCTCCATTAATTCCATTTTCAAGGCACTTCATAGACAGCTGGTACAGGTATCTCAGCTGCTTTCAGCATCACCATCAAGTCAGAGCTTTTCTAGTGCAGAGTTCTAGCACTGAACAATCACCCATGGCTCCAGCCAGCACCAGTCAAGCACCAAAACCAGCTCTGGGATGCATTTCACCCTGATAAAATAACCCCATCTGGAAGTTTCCACACTGCCATCAGCCATGGAGGTGGCCACAGAATGAGCCACAGCAGCAAGGACAGACCCAGAGCTTTGCAGACAGGGTTCCAGGCACAGAGCTGCTGAGGCACAGAGTTCAAAGGCAATTCCCCATTCCCAATTTTTCTACTTTCTTCCTCACCTTCTTTTTGGGAAATAGGATGCTCACTTTGGAGAGTGATGCCTATCTGTAGACAGAATTAATCTATACCATACAAATACACAGCTGTTTGTACCCAAGGGGCCAAAGGTACCCAGAGCCCATTTTTGGGACACACCAAGGAGGGAACCAGCAGCCAGTGGCAATGCCTGTTATTGCCATGAAGAAGCCTGAGCTCACAACATCTACAGGTGCAAATTGTGGCAGTTTTTACTTGTGCTGGTTGGAACTGGGTGGTGGTGGTAAAGCACAGGGACCTACCCTGCTCCCTCTGCATGAGCAGCCTCCTCCCCTCTGCCTTTCCAAAGGTATTTAAAGAAAACACTCTCTAAATCAATTAATAAAATAGCTTGACGTTTCCCCAGCTCACATCAAGCTTACAGCTTGCAGTTAATGGATTTCAACTTTACTTGGGATTTTAAGAGTTTTTCAAACAAGTAATTTTATCTTCCCTCCAGAAATAAATTCCTCAATAGCTTCACTGCAAAAATATTCCCAGGAATGGACAATTCTGCTGCTTATGTACTAAAGACAGACCGGAAAAAAAAATCAGATTACTACTGAGCCTTATCAAAAATATGGCATAAACCAAGTGTTGACTTTAATCCAAACCAAACTGTCAATCTGCCTTCAGAATCCCATATAACAAACATGAGCAGAGGGCCAGAAAAGAAAGGTTTGCTTTCTAATAGAAGATTTGTTCTGATCTCTGTTAGCCACGGTTCTGCCTGGAAATATTTACACTGCAAAGGCTGGGCAAATAGGATTTCTTATCTTTCTGCTTTGTTGAGTTAGGGAAAAGTCTCCTTTGGTATTAATTAATTTCGATTGCAGGTTTCCCATTTTCAGGGAATAATTCTCAACAGTTTTGGAAAATAAATCTGGTTTTGAAATGTTTTAAACAGGGGAAAAATAAAGTGGTGTTAAAATCCCTGAGATCTGGGCTGCTGCATCTCTGCACAGCTCAGGGGTACCAGGGAGAAACCCACACATTTTGCTCCATCCATCACCAGTCACCAGCAGTGGGAAAATGCTGCTGGGGGGATATTCAGGCCAGACACAGACATGAGACCTTGTGGCATGAAGGTGGGGATCCCCAAAGAGCCCCTCCTTTGAGCCCCCAGCATCCACACCCACAGCACTGGGATGATGTAAGGCGCCTCATCCAGACATCCCCAGGTCCCTGCCCAGTCTGGGGACACCCACGGGTGCCACCCCCCGGCCACCACTCAGCACAGGGCAGCTCTGCCAGCTCAGCCTTGCTGAGCTCAGGTCAGACTTTGCACAAATTTTCTTTGGAAGTGAAACCCCACACTGAACCTTGGTGGTGCTCAGTGTTTTGGCACACATGGCAATGACACTGGGGAAATCAGGCTCCCAGAAAGGAAGGCTGAGCAAATAAATGCCATTTTCTTGTTTGCTACATTTGAACAGCCATTAAATTCCTATTGCCTACTCTTTTAACATAAACAGCACAAAGCAAGCCCTCTGCCTTGCTGGCAGAATGCTCCCATTTATTATAGGACAAGCCGGAATGGGTTTAAAATGAAAGAAGAGAGATTCAGATTGGATGTTAGGAAGAAATTCTTTCCTCAGAGGTGGTCA